>WNWU01000020.1:14829360-14918538 GCA_012654045.1 Ptyas mucosa
AGGCAGCATTGCTTGCCCGCTGAAAGCGCAGGCCAGGCTGCTATTGCTGCCGCTTCTCCAACCACTCGGAGCCCTGCATAATAGCGCTGCGGCTTGCTCGTGGTAACTGTCATTTAGACTCCCCCCCTTCCTCCTCCTTGAGTTCGAGCCTCGCGGCGTGGCCGAGGCGGGGTGGGATAATAGCTGCACGGATTCTCCGGTGCCGTGTGTGTCCCGTGCGCTGCAATGATGAAGCGCTTTGCCAAGGAAAGCAGAGTCTCAGGCTGCTCCTGGAGCAGCCAGGAGAAGGAGAAGCTGCCAGCGGGGAGGCGAGGCGCCTCAGGAGGACCGGAGGAGAGCGCAGCTTCTCACTCATGGAGGTCTACCGGTGGGGAAATGGGCGCGGTAAGAGGTGCGCTGGCCGGGAAGCAGTCATGCTCCCTGGCTCGCGCATTTCTTGCCGCTTTCCGCGACCATTTCCCCGCTAGTGGATCTCCATGAGTGAGGAGCTGCGCTCTCCTCTAGTCCTCCTGGGGCAGCTCGCCTCCCCGCTGGTGGCTTCTCCTTCTCCTGCCTGCTCCAGGAGCAGCCTGTCTGTTACACGGCGAGAACGGCCTGCCATCACAGCCTGCCCCCGCCCTCTCTGCCCCGGCAGTTGCTCCTGGTGCTGCCGGAGAAGCGGTAGCACGAGAACCGCTCTTGCAAGGGGGTGGCGGCGGCAGGAGCAGCAGGACGGGGCTTCCCTTCCTCCGGAGGCCTGAGGCTATGCCAGAAGTCTGCTCGGGTGGGGAGACAGGGAAGACCCAGACTGCCCATCCTTGCCACCACCGCCCCCTCGCCCTTGGCGGCAGCAGTTCTCGCACAGCCGCTTCCCTGGCAGTGGCAGGAGGAGTTGGCAGGGGAGAGGGGATGGCGGCAGGCTGCGGCAGCAGACAGTTCGAGCCAGCTAAGAGGCAATGTTCCTCCTCCTGCCAGCCTCGAGCTCAGCTCCGGCAGCGTCCAGTCAGCCATACCTCGCCTCCCCCTGCGGCAGCCCATGTGGATCTCAGGCAGTGGAAGTTCGGGGCCTTTCCTCATGGTGGCGGTGACGAGGCAAACAGGCAGCCGGGTGCACGGGAGCAACTGGCGGCAGCGCTCCTGGCTGGCAAAGGGCAGAATCCTGGGGCTGCATGCAAACAATGACGGCATGGCCGTGCGCATGCGCACTAAGACATTAAGGCCAGCTGATTGTCGCACGCGCATGCGCACCAGTAACCAGCAGGCTAGCTGGCTCCTGCGCCTGCGTGCCCTGGAAACCCGGAAGAAGAATGGGCGATGCCACGCGTGCCGGGCGACATGGCTCTGCGTGCCACTTCCGGCACGCGTGCCATAGGTTCGCCATCACGGGCATAAGGCTTTAAGAAAGCGCTATTCACTACTATTCTGGTGAACAAATTACGATACAGAAATGTCTTGAGGTGGAAACACGGCATCTGGGGACATTACTGAACCTCTGAAACTTTACCATTGAACAACTTTATCATTGAACTTTATCACTGATCAAGAGCATTCCAACGTTGCAATCCAATTCCTACTCCATCCCCCACCCCCCTGTCTAGAATACCACATGGCAACAGAGAAACCTTCAGAAATGAAGTGGAAAATGTGGCTAGAAACCAAGTGGAAAAGGTGGCTGCAATCAGGAGCTCTGGTGTTTATCAGATAACTGATGGGAGGAAAAAAGGAAAGGAGAAAAGTGGCAGGAATGGGGAAGTTGGTAATAATTGGATGGCTGGATGGTAGCAGAGAGACTACAATAAGAAGGGAAAATAGCCCAAATGAGACAGGGTGGAAACAGATAGAAAGAAGGGAAATCTTCAATCTTATCTGAAATACATTACCCAAAGCTTCTATTGATGTTACATACCTCCTCTACAGAAAAGGGAGAAAGTGTGTTTTTAACCATTTAGATACCTGCCCCTGCCCCCAAATGGGGAAGAAAACAATATGAAGAAGTCAATTTGTTTCTTGTGATTCATGCTGGTTTGTCCCCAGATGTTATCCTATCAAAACAAGTTCTCAAAACTAATCTTTGCAGCAGTTGTGCCATTTTAATGACAGCACAAATATTTCTCTATCAATAGATTAGGATGTAACACTTCACATAAGCAAATAAACCATATTTTTATGGCTTGGAGTTTCATTTCCTTTCAAATGAATGTTTTCTTGGGCCATAAGGCATTTTGATCCTTCTGTATGTAAATCACAACCTGTGAGACCTATTTCTCCCATTAAAATTGGTTATAGGATATAGGAGCACTGAAACAAGAGATGCAATTTTTCTTTAGCCATAAAGGAAAAACTAAGCAGCTAAAAAATGGGATCAGATAACTTGTATCTAGTTAGAATCTTCTATGAAAGGTAGTCCTCAACTTACAGCCACAATTGAAACCAAAGGGATATGGTTATTAATTGAGTGGCCCCTGATTTTACTTTTTTTGCTATGGTCAGTAAACAAATCATTATGGTCGTTAAGCAAATTCAACCTCCCCCTGTGCAGTCTGCTTCTCAGAAGTCCCTTAGGAGGGAGGCAAATTGTGATCACATGACCCCAGGATGCTGCAACTGCTAAGTGCCTAAATTTGGATCATGTGACTGCAACAATCCTAAATCCTGAGAACCAGTCGTAAATTACTTTTTTCAAGATTGTAAATTGAGGATTACCTACTCTTATCTCATGCCTCCTTACAGTGACCTCAGGGGAATATTGACAGGATTTAATACATTCTCACAACGTATTAATTGAAGAAAACTGCACAGCTCAGCAAGAATTGGCAAGCAGATTTCTCATTCCTAAATTCAACTACAAAATCAGGCACCATAAGACAAGCATTAAGGAACAGCTCAAATATTTTTATCAACTAACTTCTCCATGCAAAATTATCTATCTTGTAAAATCCAGATTTCAAAATAGCAAAAGAGGACATGGGGGGGGGGGATATACAGCATCTACTCCGTGCGGGATGAGTTTTTACCCTTTGAGTAGCCTTCCATAAATATCACGTGCCAGAAAGCGCTGAGTAGTAATACTTTCCATTAAAACTCATTCCATCATTTAGATATGGCCCGACAACCCTAAATACTACAGAATGTCTTTGATTTATAGAGAATTAATGGACATTTCCAAACACTAAGCCTACAACTATTGTTTGTAAATCATTAAGTTATTGTTAAATTATTGTTGTGGTTGAATTATAAGTGGTTAAATAACTGTTAAAGTAATAGAAGTTTTATGCTAAACATTCAAGAACGTAAGGAATTGACTTGTGAAACAAATTTAAGATTTGCTTCAGAGATGTGGTTCATGCCAGGGAGGCCACATGATTCAGCTCACTGAAGTGAAAAAGCCACCCAATTTCCCTTGGCAAAGGAAATCATGTGGCCTCACCTTGCCTTAGGAATTTTCCTGTTTCTGGAAAAGGGTCTATTCAGACAAGTCCCCTCCCTTGGTGCTGCCAAAAATACTACTAAATTGGGCCATGCCTTCCTGTTAGATTCTACAGTCAAGTGCCAACTGAGGACATCAAACTTCAAGTTTTGGAAAATATCAAATTAACAAGTTTTTCTTTTAAATGTCATGAGTTGACCAATAAGGGAAAATTAATTATCTCTAAATATGTAGCTAAACAGAGCATGGAAGAAGAAATGCTTTTTTCTCAAGCCTTGAAGACCACCATTGATGGTAAATGTGCTGAAATTCTTTGAAATAAATAAGAATTCAAATGAATTGGCTAGAATTTATACTGATGTTCTTCCAACAATAATAGCTAGATTTGGGAGAGGATATAAGGTTTCAATTAAAAGCTTCAAATTTAACTACAAAAATTAAACATTTAATTTAGTAGACAATTACAGTCCAGAAAAAAAAAAACTTGTTTCCAACAATGTGGGGGAACCTCTCAGCAGGCTTCAGGAATTTACAGTCAAATCACATAATGTAAAATTGTGCACTTGACTTCTTTTTCTCTTTCTCTTAATATTCAGACTCCAATGTTCCTTCTTTTTGCTGCCCAATATTGTGACTAACTACTTGCTATCATGCCATTCAGTTTCCCATCTTCAATTGGAAAGAAACTAATACATTTATGCGTTCATCAGCAAGGATTGACAGAGATTGCTCATTGCAGACTGCTGCTAAACAGACATTTGCCACGTGCAAAACGAATCATTTGCAAATCTAGAAGAACCATTTTTCTTGTTTATGTTAGATTGATTGCGATATATGTGGTCTATATGGTACTAATCGGTTGCTGGCTAGTTATAATAACAAATTTATTGGTTGAGAACAGATGGTATAGTTTAATCCTTCTGGATGATTGCAATCATTAATCTGTTAGGTATTTAATTGTAGAGTTATGTTATTTTAAATTCTGAAGGTGGTGGCTGATACCAATTCACTGACTTATTCCATTGTGCTTTAATTCTGATAAGGATGAGCACTTCTGTGCCCATTTATATTGCCTTTTATTATGAACCCCAGGGATGTTGGATTACAAATGGGTAAAAAATCTCTGGAGGCACAAGTTATCCAGCCTGATAGAATTGGGGAACAATTACAGTGGTAAGATAATTTATATCTTTCCTAACATACAATCACTACTTACTACAAAAGCTGCCAGATAAATCACTTTGGGAAAAGGTACATAGAACAGAGCCTTCAATTATCACCAAATAGACATATGCTCAGATTCTACCAAAGAAGCTCTTCTCTTGCTGTCAGCCAAAATACCTTTGCTGATAGTAGGCAGAATAATACCTAACTGGCAGCATAATTGGAAAACATCAGATTGCATGCCCCTAAACATGAAATGGGCAAATTGTCGCACAACAGAAATGGACACTGCTGTCATTATGATCCAGCACAAATCTGATGATTGTACCCTGCAGGTCACTGTATGCAAACTGGAAGCTGCTTCAGGAATTCATGCTGCTTTCCTTCATACAGCCTCACACAAATTTCTGTTTGATTCCTGTCAGTCTAAGGCAGAGCTAAGGATGATGCTTGTATTATTGTTTCCCACAACAAATGCTAACTGAGTTTGAAATAAGACAGCAAGCTTCAGTTATGACAGGAATATTTGTTTGCATGCTGTACTTGTACTTTGCAAAACTACTGCATCTCTTTATTGCATTTATAAATTTACTTTGCTGATTTTGTAACCCACACCCAACCCTGTGGGTAGCACACAGTAGAGAAAACCACTGATAAAACTAAAACAAAAGTTGTAATTAATAATAGCTCATTCCTCCAGCTAATATGGTTGCCATTATATTTAATTCTGGTAAAAAGTGTGGTGGAATAAGGTATTCTTAAGAGTCCTACAACCCCAGGAGTGATGGGGTTACAGAAACCACTAGGCCCAAGAATGGGCCCCAACAAAAAGGATTTGTTAGTTAATGCATGTTCCTCTAATCACGCATGGAACAGGGACTTTCTGCAGGATTTCTCATGATACTCTTACCAGATAGGACAGATTCAAGCTTGGCAAGGTGATACCCAATGCTATGAAGATCTTTGTAGATAATAACCAGCATTTTGCCTTGATCCCTGATTCCTAACTGTAGCTAGTACAGTGACTTCCGTTTTTCCATCAAATAAGTATGATATTCAAAATATAATTACCACCTAGGTTTTCACAAATATATTGCATTTTTAATAAAGAAATTTGAGGGAAAGTTTTCTCATCAATGTCTTAAGAGTAGGTTTGGAGTTACATCTAATTTCATACAATTCATTTCTTTTCTTTTTCCAAGTTTTGAAATCTGGGTTTTGTCATCCTGCCTTTTTGAGTCAGCAGCCATATAAATTGTTTCACAGCCTTGGAAGTTTCTGCACTAGGTCTAGGACAACACAGCACAGCCAACTTGCCACGGCCAACTCTCCACGGCCAACTCCCCACAGGACAACTCCCCACAGGACATATCAGAAAAATGGTAGAATAGAATAATTAAAGAAAGAATGCCAAAGGAGGGACAAAATGAAAAGTATGAATGACAAAACTTAAAATATTTTTATTTTAAATAATTAAATTGAATTGTTGAATTGCCCCACGGCGAGTTGTCCCACAGAGGTTGGCCATGGCGAGTTATTCCATGGTGAGATGGCCCATTCCATCTACACCTCTACCTTGCTAACCTTTACCCTTATACCTTCAACGATGGTAGGTTCTTGGGAGAACAGTTGAGATGCAATGAAATTTATTAAATGAGTATTAAAGCAGCTTTTGATATTGGAAAGAATTTATCTTACAATCATTTTTAAAATTAATTACATTCATTTCATTTATTTTTTCATTTCCTGTGTAGATAATTAGTGCAGTTTGTTCCCTTTACAATTATTGTAATGTTGATGTTATGCTCTGCCTTTCTTTCTCTGCTTCTCTTTTTCTTTTGTATTAGTCATTTTTCACAGCCTGGGGTTCCAAAATGATAGTTTCAAAGTGAACACCTAATTTTTACTTAGGACAAGTACATTTTTAATCCCCAAACACATTTTCAATAATAAATGTGTTATTATAGTGAATAAGGTTCCCCAAAGTATGCTTCAGCATCTCTTGCTACTTCCAAGTCACAGATGACAAAAACAATATTACAGTGTTTATATGCACTAGAAAAGTTCTTGCTGATTATTTCTATAAAACGTCTTCTGCTCAGGTTTCCCTGATGATGAGAAATAAAATTTGATTACTGATTAGGGTTATCAAAAAGATTAAGCTAAACTGCAGTGGTTTGGGTGGTGGCAGCCAGTTCTAACAGTTATTCTGAGCTTCCCACCAGTTTTGGAAAAGAGACCATGGTCTGGGTTACCTTGTGTCACCCAGTGAGGTCTACGAAGTATGCTTTATCTGTCATGGCACTTGCCTTCTGAACAAGTTCTCTTTGGAGAGACATGGTCTTCCTATTGGCCTTCTGTAATGCAGTACATATTTTCCACCCCAGGCATTGGAACCAGGACATTACTGGAGCTCTGGTATGGTTATGTGAGATCAAAGGGTGTGAGACTTTGCCCTTTCTTTTCTCTCTCTTCTTTTTAAAGTTGATTTTTGAAAACTGTTAGCAAGGCTACTTAACGTGAATGACTGAACTATGGAAAATAATTTATTCAGATTCAAGTATCATTGAACAATGATCAGAAGACCAAAGGGGATTCACTACGAGAAATAAAATACTCAGGGATGTAGAACTGGAAGAGATTCCGAAAAATCCTGAAAATGGAAGACCAAAATAAATAATAATAGAATAGTAAAAAAAAAACTCTGATGATGATGGGAAGAGAAAGATACTAGTAAGGAAGAGAATAATAATAATAATCATCATCATCATCATCAGTTGTTAAGTAGAGTGATGGCATTCGGGAAAAAACTGTCCTTGTGTCCAGTTGTTTTAGTGTGCAGTGCCCTATAGGGTAAATCTTAAAGAAATTAAAACCAGATGCAATAGTTTGAAAAGCATGAAAGAACAAAAAAGTATGTGTAGATCAAGACTAGGAAAATTATAGAAGCTTTGGAAATCCTAAAAAAAACAAATAACTGGAATAGTGGAGGCAGCTTTCAGTAAAACAGCTTACATCTTGCAACAATACCTTTAATATTATTAATCAACATCTATCTATCCAGGACCTTTGGGAAAGTCTCAGTAGAAAGATAAGAATGAAAAATGTAATTTAAATATTTGACTAAACAATCAAACAAAAAATTACAATCAAATCAATAATAGATAAAGATGAACCATGATGAAACGAGGGATCTCACTCTCCTTTGCAAAAGCCCTGGGTGAAGAGCTATGGCCTTCAGGAACTTAACATATAACAGACCTAAACTATTAGCATTATTTAGAGGTAGGTTGTATGTAAAATCTAAATAAATTTGCCTATCAATGGAAAAGAAAAATATAAATATTTAAGGCTGAATTCTCACTCAATGCCCTCTGATATTTTAGCTGGAAATAAGTACAACGTATAGTCTGGCTCTAGCCCACATTTTGCAATCAGAGGCTTAAAAGGTTTACTCTGAAATGGACTTATCAAGTGGGATTCAATGTTAATTACATTTGAAACTCACACATGGAAATCAATGAGATTTGCTTGTGATGTTAGGTTGAGTCTATTTGTTTTTTACGGTTCTGCCCTAAAGGTCTCTAAATCTGGATCCAATGTATTAGTGCAATAGAAATAATAATGACAAGTGTAAAACAGAATTGCTAGAGGGGAATATAAACTTCATAGAATACTTAATCCTGAAATAGACTGTTTCATTAATTTATCACATTTATAACCATCCCAAGCTAAAGGTCTCTATGCAATACACAAGAAGAAAAACAAGATTATAAAATTAACATACTACAATTCTCAAATCAACACTTATGTTCATTGCCATCAGTCAGTCCTTCAACTGGGCCAAAAACATGCTAAAACAAGATAGGCTTTACTTGTTGCAGAATGGCAACAGGGCAGAAGCTGTGCTATGTCAGGGAGGGATATTCATTGAATGGTAGCTCTACTGCAGACAAGGTCTAGTGCCTAATACACCTTCCAGGGACTTTTTGCAGAACACATTTTCATTAGCCTTCTTTTTGACCGAGCTTGACAGAATGATTCAATTCTGGAAAGGTATTACCTGATAAATCTCAGTGCATAAAGGTGATAAGCAGAATAACCCTCCATAAAGGTGATAACCAGCACCAAATGTTGTACTACCTGAAGCTTCAAAATCTTCTCCCACGGGAACTCCCCAGAAATTAATGAAAGCTACTTAGATTTAAATATCAGAGTACAATTTTTTATGTATCCTCATGAAGAAAGGCATTTCCTTTAAATAAAGTTTCTCTTATTAAACAGTATGGAATCAAAGTCTACTTCACTTGTTCAGAACTTCTGTGAGCCATTTCTCATTCCTTCGAGATGATTACCCAGATGAGTCCTTTGATCAGAAACAAAGTTCAAGTATTTGGGGGGGGGGGGTTGGAGTAATTCTGTTGGTCTAGTAGATCAGAAAAGTAGGTAAAGTAAAAGATCTATAAAATAAAAAATATACTTCGAAACAAAATTAGGAAAGGTTTCCTTAGAAGCTTGGAAGATCTGGGTCAGCATCTCATGCATTTATTCAAAACAGAATTACACAATATCCATTTGGAAGGCCTGCGATAAGCCTAATTTGAGAACAATGAAAAAAATATCCTATAGTCGTTTAAAATCTCAAATATCACATTAACCTACTTTATTAATTAATATGGGTATTTGTTTTGACACTTCTTGTGTATAATTTCATTCATTTGGAATGTGAGATACTCCTCCAAAGTCTTTGGAATGAAGTAATTAAGAATCTAAGTTTATAAATAATCAATGTTCTTGTAATGAACTCATTGTCTGGCACCATTTTGCAAGATTATTTGGACTAATATTGTAGAAAAATCTTCTTTCAGTCCGCTTTCAGTCTGACACTCATTGCCCAGACTCCACAATTTAGATAGCTTTTAACGATTAAAAAAAATAAGAATAATATTGGTGGGGGGAGAGAGAGCACACATTAGGAATAAGAACATAAAACACAAGAAGGGAATATTCAATGTCCCACAATAGTCAACTGCATTTGAAAAGCTCCTTAGCCTGAACTGAAGGATAAAAGTCCTCTGCCATGGCAGTGGTCTGGCAACCAATCAGGCCCTGAAATCTCATTGCAATTACATTCATAGATTACTTTGTAACAAGTTGGGGTGGGGCCATGGATGATTACCCTTCTTTGCTGCAAACTGAACAATTCTAACTTTTATAGAGGTTTCTTAGAGGATAGCTGCTATACCCCTTAATTCCCTCCCCCCCCCCCATAATATTCTTTAGGTAAGATGATGAGAACTACACAGTATGTTCCCATTATAGATTTGTATAAGAGCACCATTTGAATGTTTATTCTATCTTCAGTTCCATTCTAAGTGATTCCAGGTATAATATTTTCCTTTATTAACAGTAGCTGCACAGTGCAAACTCCAGGAAATATAGTGAGTGCTTCATCACATAATCAAAGAGGTAGGACCAGCATATGACGAAATATGCTTGGGTGAAGAAAAAGCTAAGATCAACCATACAAATATGCTTAGAAAGTGGTTAGTGGAGAGCCCAAGACAGTATTAGTCATCCAAAATCTAGAAGCCAAAATGCTAGAAGAAAAGAAACCAGGTTTTCCTGTAGGTTAATCATGAATTAGGGATGCGGTGGCTCAGTGGCTAAGACGCTGAGCTTGTCGATCGAAAAGTTGGCAGTTCAGTGGTTCAAATCCCTAGTGCCGTGTACCGGGGTGAGCTCCCATTACTTGTCCCAGCTTTTGCCAACCTAGCAGTTTGGAAGCACGTAAAAAATGCAAGTAGAAAAATAGGGAGCACCTTTGGTGGAAAGGTAACAGCGTTCCATGCGCCTTTGATGTTGAGTCACGTTAGCCACATGACCATGGAGACGTCTTCAGACAGCGCTGGCTCTTCGGCTTCGAAACGGAGATGAGCACTGCCCCCTAGAGTCGGGAACGACTAGCACATATGTGTGAGGGGAACCTTTACCTTTAATCATGAATTATCCAAATCCCAGGCATAGGACTTCAAAGAATGTTTTGAAGGTTTTGGTGTGGTGTTTACAGATGGACCAGAAACAATGCGTTAACTGAACACAGAATAGCTATAGGATACAACTGTTCAATTAGGCAAGCATTATACAGGTGGGTCTTGATTAGCATGATTAAGGAATCTCGTGAAATGGTCAAATAATTCAAATTCACATTATTCAAAGTGATAAACCAGGTTTCAGAGCATTTCATCAACCAAGGGCCTATGGGAGGGGCAGGGGGTGGCTGTTATTATAAATGAGGATCTGGGTCCGAGGGAGACCACTGTGCCACAGATCGCCGGATGTGAGTCCCTCTTTGTGAGATAGGGTCATGGGGTTCAGATGGGCTTGCTGCTTGCGTACCTGGCTCCCTGCCACGTAGCAACAGCCCTGCCTGAGCTACTCGACGTGGTAGCCACGGTGGCAGTTGAGACACCCAGGCTTTTAGTCATGGGTGACTTTAACTTGCCATCCGCTGGTGAAACGTCTGAGGCGGCCCGGGAGTTCATGGCTTCCATGACGGCCATGGACCTGACCCAGTTAGTGCATGACCCCACTCACAGAGGAGGACACACTCTGGACTTGATTTTTGTCTCTGGCCAGTGGTTGAGTGGTCGAGTTGTACGGGATATAGACATCAAACCCTTGTCATGGTCTGACCACTCACTCCTCCGCCTAGATCTTCAAACCGCTACACCCCGCCGCAGGGAGGCGGACCCTACTATATGGGTCCGCCCCAGGCGCCTGATGGACCCTGAGAGGTTCCAGACGGAGCTTGGGCCATTTCCTGAGGAGCTGGCACACGGCTCGGCAGAGGACCTAGTAGCCGCCTGGGATCGGGCAGCTGGTGGAGCCTTAGACCGTGTCGTGCCTTTGCAGCCTCTGACCCGGTGCCGATCCCATGTAGCTCCCTGGTTTACCGAGGAGCTGAGGGAAATGAAGTGCCGGAGAAGACGCCTAGAGAGCGGTTGGAGGGCCAGTCGTGCTGAATCTGATCGAACACTGGTAAGGTCACATATTAAGACCTACCTAGTGGCGATAAAGGCAGCAAAGTCTAACTACTTTTCCGCCTCTATTGCGTCATCAGGGAATCGTCCAGCCGCCCTGTTTAGGGTGACCTGCTCCCTGCTCCATCTGGGAGTGCGGGAGGATCCCTTGGAAGGCAGGGCGGAAAATTTGGACAATACCTGTATGACAAAATCGCGCAGATCCGGGGGGACTTGGACTCCGACTGGGTAGATCAGGGCAGGATGGCGAGGACTAGTCTTGAGAGTATCACCTGGGAAGAGTTTGACTCTGTGACTCCCAATGATGTGGACAAGATTTTGGGGAGACTTAGTGCGGCCACATGTTCATTGGACCCGTGTCCCTCCTGGTTGGTACTGGCTTCCCGGGAGGTTACACGTGGCTGGCTCCAGGGCATTATTAATGCTTCATTGAGTGAGGGTCACTTCCCCGCTGCCTTGAAAGAGACGGTGGTGAGGCCTCTCCTCAAGAAGCCGTCCCTGGACCCGGCATTATTAGCCAACTTTTGTCCTGTTTCCAACCTTCGCTTTATGGCGAAGGTTGTTGAGAGTGTGGTCGCACGACAGTTCCCACAATTCTTGGAGGAAGCATCCTATCTAGATCCGTTCCAGTCAGGTTTCAGGTCTGGGTACAGCACGGAAACAGCATTGGTCGCGTTGGTTGATGATCTCTGGAGGGCTTGGGACAGAGGTTGCTCCTCTGTTCTGGTCCTGTTAGATCTCTAAGCGGCTTTTGATACCATCGACTATGGTATCATGCTGCACCGGTTGGAAGAGCTGGGGGTGGGAGGCACCGTGTTGCGGTGGTTTTCCTCCTTTCTCTCCGACCGGTCGCAGTATGTGTTGACAGGGGGGCAGAGGTCGACCTCGAGGCCTCTCATCTGTGGAGTGCCGCAAGGATCGGTCCTCTCGCCCCTTCTGTTCAACATTTATGTGAAGCCGCTGGGCGAGATCATCCGTGGTTTTGGGGTGAGATACCATCAGTACGCTGATGACACTCAGCTGTACATCTCCACCCCAGACCACCCCAACGATGCCCTTGAAGTGATGTCCCAGTGCCTGGAGGCTGTGCGGACCTGGATGGGGAGGAACAGGCTCAGGCTCAACCCCTCCAAGACTGAGTGGCTGTGGCTCCCGGCATCCTGATATAGTCAGTTGACTCCATCGCTGACTATTGGGGGCAAGTCTTTGGCCCCCACAAAAAGGGCTCGCAATCTGGGAGTCCTCCTGGATAGGCAGCTGTCCTTAGAGGACCATCTGATGGCTGTCACCAGGGGGACTTTCTGTCAGGTTCGCCTGATTCGCCAGTTGTGGCCCTTTCTTGATCAGGATTCCCTGTGCACAGTCACTCACGCCCTTGTTACTTCTTGCCTTGATTACTGTAATGTTCTCTACATGGGGCTCCCCTTGAGGGGCACCCGAAGGCTCCAACTGGTCCAGAATGCGGCCGCGCGGGTAGTGATGGGAGCAACGTGGCGCTCCCATGTAACACCACTCCTGCGTGAGCTGCACTGGCTCCCAGTGGTCTTCCGGGTGCGTTTCAAGATGTTGGTTATCACCTTTAAAGCGCTCCATGGCATAGGACCTAGTTATTTACGGGACCGTCTACTGCCACAGACGACCTCCCATCGACCCGTGCGCTCCCACAGAGAGGGCCTCCTTGGGATGCCGTCAGCCAAACAATGTAGGCTGGCGACCCCCAGGGGGAGAGCCTTCTCTGTGGGGGCACCTACCCTCTGGAATCAGTTACACCCCGAGATATGGAAAATCCAAGACCTCAGTGCCTTCCGTCGTGCCCTGAAAACTTACCTCTTCAAACAAGCCGGGCTGGCTTAAGCAGTATTTTAAATTTTATGGGGATTGGTATTTTTAATTTGAGCCGAAATTTATTATTCTATTTTTAATTGTTCTTATTGTTTATATTATGTGTTTTTTAATTCCGGCTGTACACCGCCCTGAGTCCTCAGGGAGAAGGGCGGTCTATAAATTTAATATAAATAAATAAATAAATAAATAAATAAATAAATAAATAAATAAATAAATATTTCTATAAATAATAGTTAATTGGTTCCAGCTTGGGGGAAATGGGCAATGAAAAGTTTTAAATATAATTTTTATATGTATATTAATGAAACATTACAGCAACAGATTAAAAAGAATATACTTATAATTTAAATTTATAGTTAATAATAGAGTCACGGAGTAGTTATAGAAAGCAAAATAAAAAGGGGACAATTACCATGGTTTTAAACACTCCAACATTTTGTCCTATTTTAGTGTTGCTATGACCATGTTCATGTTATTTAGCTACATCAGATTTTTGCTCTAGTGTAATAACAAACTTCTTTGCTTTTTAAACCTGTACTGTTTTCCTCCGACAGCATCTTTCTTTTCTCTATTTTCGACAGACAAAGATTAGCAGTGTCTAAAAACCCAACAGCAACCGTACATGTGGTAGCCTCAACTGCAATGTGAGGGTAGGCCTGAATTAGCCTCACAGTAACTGAATTCCAGGTTGCATTAAATATGACCTGGTATCAATTTACAATTCATGCTAAATTGAAAGGTCCTTATAGATGTCACCCTCAAAAAGGAACCAGCCAAGAACACAAAAGTCATAATGCACAGAAGAATTAAATTACAGTTGCCCTTTCATTTTACACATGACTGCCATCAGGCATTGGGCTAGAAGCAGCCCTGATGCAAAGTTATCATGATGAAGATCCTATTTATTTTAGGGTTGTAACAAGGATAAAATGGCAGTTCACAGAAGGTACAATGAATTCTGAGCAGCAGATTTAAAATTCAAATAAATAAACATCCAGTGTTGCTCTATTGTAGCCAATAAAACTTAGTAAGGTTGCTAACAAGCTTTTCTTCTACCTCTGCATCCCATTCCAGTAGATCCCACTGTAATGGGATCTCCATAATGCTATATTTCACTTGCCTGTCCTGTTACTCTTATGTTTTTATATACTCTATACTCTCCTCCAACCAGTTATAACCATTAAGATTCATTTTTCTACTGTGTTTCCCCAAAAATAAGATAGGGTCTTATTTTCTTTTGAACCTCGAAATAAGGGCTTGGCCTTATTTTCGGGGGTTCTTATTATTTCGGGGGTGCAGGAGCATAGGTGAAATCTAAAAATTTTCCCTACCGGTTCTGTGGGTGTAGCTTGGTGGGGGGGGAGTTGTCCTGTGACTGAGAGGGCGTGGCCAACTCGATGTCACTCACAGACACACCCACTCAGTCACAGGACCTCCACCACCAAGCCACGCCCACAGAACCTGGTAGGAAAACTTTTTAAATTTTTATTCTGCTGCCCGCTCGCCACCTGCTCTCCCTTTGCTTTAGGTCAGGGGACGTGGCCCAGGGACACGTCATTCCCTGGGGCCCTGTAGCTGCTGCCCGCTTCGACCGGGTCAGGGAATGCACCATTCCCCAACACCAGCCTTGCCCTGGAACCGCCACCTGCTCACCGCCCACTCGCCCTTTGCCTTGGGTAGGCAGAGCCTCGAGCTGCCATTGCTACCAGTTTTCTGAATTACCAGCTATCATCACTACCGGATTGGCCAATTCAGTCCGATCCGGGAGCATTTAACCCCTGTGCAGGTGCGCACTCACAGCTGGGAGTCTGGCAGAGAGAGGCTCCCTTCGCGCACTGCCATCAAGCCCCTCCCCTCCTGCAGGGTGTGTGTGTAGAATGAAAGCAACCCGAAGGTACCAAGCTGCGCGAGTGCCTGTCCCCACTCCCTGCTCGCGTGCCTCCCAAGCCTCACCACGTCGATGTGGGCGAAGCTGGTGAGCACCAGGTCCTTGAGGACCTCATACCCAATGCTGCCAGTGCCCACCACCAGCACCCATGAGGAAGCCATTGCCTGGGCCACCTCTCCCTGCAGGGTCCAGCTCCAGCCATCACCATAGAGTGGGAAGCACACTCCCAAAGTGGCCGCTACCCTGGCTGCTTTCCTTGCCTGCAGCTAAAAGTAGAAGCAGTCTTTCTTTCTCTCCCCCAAACTCTGCCTCTATGGCTTCCAAACCCCAGCCAGAGCAGTGGCCGCTCTGGGAGTGTGCTTCCCACTCTATGGTGACAGTTGCCAGAGGCCTCCCCTTCCCCTCTACTCCTCTCCACTCCTATCGCCAGGGGACGCTGGACTTCACAGGGACGTGGCTGCCTTGGGAGGGTTGGGGGGTGAGGGACCTGTTTGTGCATGTGTGTGTGAGAGAGATGGAGAGCGGAGGGCTTATTTTCAGGGGAGGGCATATATTTAGGCCCACCCCAAAAATCAGTCATGGCCTTATTTTCAGGACATGTCACTCTACCATAAATGAATTGGAACCAGAAAAGATTCTGTGAGCTGCAGATCCAGATAATTTGGTTTCACTGGTGATTTCTCCTCCTGGTGCCAGCTGTTTTCCTGCTGGAGGGCTCCTCTGCAGAGTAGATTCTGCAGCCGAAGATCCTCTCCCTGCATATTGGTGACAAATGTAGCACTGATGCTCTAATGCACAGATGTCAAACTTGTGGCATCATATTGCAATCACGTGATATATCGTGATGGTTTTTCCCTTCAGGGAGCTGGGATGTGTGTGACCTGTGCATGATGCATCTGGCCTGTGGGCTGCCAGTTTTACACCCCTGCTCTAATACTACACACAACAGGTATCCATCCTTAGGGGCAAAAATTAAAGTTGCCCTTGAAAACAGTGCTGGAATCATCATGAGACTTGGCTTATTATTCTGTATGTCATATAAGCGGTGAGGGACAGATTGACTATTTCCTGCTCTGCCTCATACATTACCTACCCCTAATGAATGCATCTGCTCAGGGCTGCACCTTACCTAAGCACTGGGTGCATTAAGTATTAAAGTCTGATTCCCAAGTCTTAATATTCTAAAGGAAAAGGTAGAAGCGAGATTAAGTTAAATTTACTTTGTCATTGCACCTCGTACAATGAAATTAAATGCTATCTTCAGTGTACATTATAACTATAAAAATAAAACACAAACACACATCCTTCACATTCTATATCAGCGATGGCTAACCTTTTTGCCATCGCGTGCCAGGAGCCGGGGGGGGGGGAATCACGCGCTTGCATGCCCACACCCATAATTCTATGCGCACTGCCACCACGCATGCGTGCACGACCTCCCCCACTCCCCCCACTTCTGGCACACAATGGCATGGTAGGCCCATTTTTTGCTCTCCCCAGCCTCCAGAGCCTTTCTAGGAGTCTGAGGAAGGCAAAACCAGCCTTCCCCACACCCCCTGAGGCCCTCTGGAAGGCCGTTTTCACCCTCCCCAGATTCCTAGAAAGGCTCTGGAGGCTGGGGACAACAAAAAACGGGACTTCCAGTCCCACCAAAAGTTGGCAAATGGGCTGTTTCCGGCCTCCAGAGGGCATCCGAGGGAGTGGGAAAGGCCGTTTTCACTCTCCCCAGACTCCTAGAAAGGCTCTGGAGGCTAGGGAGAGAGAAAAACAGGCCTTCCCCACCATCCCCCAAGGTCCTCTGGAGGCAGGACATAGCCTGTTTTCCTACTTCTGGTGGGCCCAGAAGGCCTGAAATCAGCTGGCTGGCACACGCATGCACGTCAGAGCTGAGCTCGCGTGCCCACCGATATGGCTACACGTGCCACCATAGGTTCGCCATCACAGTTCTATAAATTGAATTGAAAAAATTTAATTTAATTTAATTTAAATTTATTAAATGTAAATATAATATACATACATTTAATTTATTAAATTTAAATATAAATAAATTTATTAATCAATTTATTGATTAAATTAACCGCTGGGGGTTAAGCCACTGCACCTTTTCCAGGAATCAGGAGGATGCCCTTCAGAGCAGCCAGGTGATCCTAAGAAAAGAAATGTCTAGCTTAAGGACTTGCAGACTAGTGTTACAACGCAATGTATCACTCTAATTCCTTCTCTCTGTTTCTTGTTATTTAACTAAAACTAGTTGACATTCTATGAACACATCTATTTTCTTATCTTCTGGCAGCTGAAATTCCTCAGGACTTCTAAATGAGAGACTTAACGAAGTGTCTTGATTGTCTACACTGTATATAGCATCTTTGTGATTACTTATATGCTTATGGAGATACTAATAAAGCTTAGATGTTAGAGAAACAAGCCATGTTGGATTTACAGTAGAGGTTTTTCTTCTTGAGCAGTCATGTGCTTATTTTTCCTCCAGAACAGATGTGAAGCTATCTGGCCCATAGTTCCTTTATCACTACTTAATCTCTCTTTTAAAAACTAGGGTGACATTGTCTATTTTCCAATTCTATGTTAAAGACGTTTCGTATTTTTTGTGGGGGAAAAATCTGCAATTTCAAAGTACTCTAATAACTTTTGAATGTCACCATCCAAACCTGGGGATTTATATTTAGTTTTTCAATGTGACTTATATCCTTGCTCATCTATTTACGTATGTTCTTTGATCTTCTGCCTGAAAAAAGCACTTAGTAACACAGCCATCTGCCCTAGGTTCTCAGCAATGAAGACAGAACCAAAAATGTGTTCAGTTATTTCCCTATAATATCTCCACTGTCAAATGTCCCAATGGCCTCTCTGGTCAATGAGTAGATTTGAAGAATATTCTGATTTTTGTCTTAATGTTCCTTGTTGTGTGCTTCTCAAAGTCATTCTTTCTTTCCTTTTTTTTTTCTTTGCATCTTATCAGCTGCTTATATATCTGTAAATGATAATCTAAAATATATTGAATTATTGATAGAAAAGTTCCCACTGTTCAGACAAACAGGAAGCCACTGTTCATGTTTGACTTCTTTAAAATTTGCATATTAAATTGATTTATTGATAAGAAGTATTTATAAAAAGTAATGGGGGTTGTGCTCTAGGTCACTTCTAATAATTTAACTAACTCTGAAACTAAAATTATAGTTTACTGAACTTATTTTGTAGTTTCTATTTACTGAAAACCTCTAACCTTTTTTGAGAATTTTATACCACATTTTAAAAATACATGTTACTGTTGTAGTAGATATAGCAATTTGAGTACATCATAATTTATTTATTCTAAATCATAAAGAACTGCAATTCTATGGAACTGGATATAGCTATGGCAATATAATGTGTAATTATATACTGTAACACACACACACACACACACATATATATACATAGAACCATTTATAATGACCAGTTGATATATTAATATCACCACAATTGTTATTTACTGGCTGCAATAATAACACCATCATTATCCCCACAGACTCTACATCCATTAATGTTACCATTAAAATATGTTTTGTGCTGTACATTATTAAGTTCTGTCCTATTTGAGCCCATTTAAGTTTTTAAATAATACCATTGAAATATACTATAAAATGTTCTCTTTATCATCCCATCTGAATTATTTGGGTATTTTCCAACCAAATTGTTTTGTTTTATACAAGAAGTATTTATTTGGAAAGATCTAAAACTTTACAAAAGGTTATGTTGAGAAGAGAATAAGAGGAAAAGGCAGAACTACTGAATATCTTTGTCCCTGTCTTCTCTCAGAACACAAAGAGAAATCTTCATAACATGAATGAAGTTCAAGACTTCCTATTGTGATAGGAATTCATCTTCTTACCTTAAATAAATGCAAATTCAAATACCTAGGCCAAACAAATTGGGGCATTGAAAGATATAACAGAAGTAATCTTAGAACCATAGACTATAATCTTCAACTCCTGGAGAATTAGTGACATGCTGGATGACTAGAGAAGAGCAAACTAGCAAAATATTGTCCCAATATTTTAGAAGGGGGAGAGAGAAGACCTGGCAAATTAAAATCACTTACTTTAATGTCTATTACTGGACAAAATATTAGTACAAATGGTCAAGTAGCAACTTTATGAGCATTTAGAAAATAATGTTTTTTTTATCTGATTTGTCAAAAATAAGTTATGTCAAACTAATCACATCTCTTTTTATAATTTGGTGATTAGTGCAGGTAGTTCTCGGTTAATAACCACTTGTTCAATGACCATTTGAAGTTCTGGCAGTGCTGAGTAAGTGGTACTTATGGCCCAGTGGTGGGTTCCTCCCGGTTCGGCCCGATTCGGTCGAGCCAGTAGCTGTGACGATATGACATCACCTAACCGGTTCTCTTTGCTCGGGAGCTAGGCCCTCCCAACCTCACCCCCGTGTTATTCTTACCTTTTATTTGGCCCCGTCCCCAATTTTTCACTGCCTCCCGAGTCCCAGCTGATCAGCTGGAAGGAAAAAACCTGTTTAAACTCTTGCCGCGGGGCTTCAAAGGGCCGCTCTATAGCTGATCAGTGTTAAAAGGCAGTATAGTGGTAGACCAGTGCGCTCAAGAAAGAAATGGGTAGACCAGGACACTCCAAGAACAAATGGGTAGACCGGTACAGCTCTACAAGCAGTTAAAAGCCTGGTAGACCAGTACCTCTGCTAAATCCTAAAGAATTGTCACATGACCATCAAACCACGCCCACAAAATAAACCACGCTCACAGAACCGGTACTAAAAAATTTTAGAACCCACCCCTGTTATGACCGGTTCTGGCCATTGCATCATCTCCGTAGTCACATTATTGTTGTCCAGGTGCTTGACAACTGATGATGTAGCATTCCACAGGATCACCATCTGCAACCCTCCCTGCTGACTTCCCATAGTCAAAGTCAATGGGGAAGCCAGCAGGGAAGGTTGCAAGTCACTCCTATCGCTTTTTCCCTTGAGGTCCCCTGTTACAGAGTATGAGAGCCCAGGGATTGTATTCTGCAGATCTCTCTGGTGCTGCAGCATCCCCAGCCCACACACACTTGTGCAGCACATAGCACTCCCTTCTCAGCCCACACTTATTCACTGCAATCCCTCTCATTTTATTCCTTGTACTCACCTGCTCTGCAGCCTGTTTGTGAACCACCCAAGACTTCCAGTCAATTTCCCCACTGATTTTATTGGAAGCCAGAAGGAAGTTGCAAATTATAGTCACATGACATCTTCACTTAAGGATCCACAATTTTCACTTAGTGATGACAATGGGGCTTGTCAGGATCACCATAACTAAGCGATGCAGTCACATGATGTTGCGCTTTATGATCATATCACTCAATGACAGAAATTCCAGCCCCAGTTACCATTGTTAAGTGAGGGCTACTTGCAGATCAAGGAATGTTGAGGATATAATGTATCTTGATCTCAGTAAAGCATTTGACAAGTTTCTCACAATACTCTTGGGGCAAAACCTAAATTGAATAAATTTAGTTTGGTTGGTACTACAATCTGGTGGATTTTACAGCCAGTTGAACAAGCATGGCATAGGGCCTGGTTATAGAGGCCATAACCTTGAGGGACTGCCTAAATCCCATAATATCTGGCTGGCTGATCCAATCTGCAATGGGACGACTTGCCCCGGTTGTCTTACCATGGCCGACTCA
The DNA here is from genome assembly GCA_012654045.1 of Ptyas mucosa. Classification (NCBI taxonomy): domain Eukaryota; kingdom Metazoa; phylum Chordata; class Lepidosauria; order Squamata; family Colubridae; genus Ptyas; species Ptyas mucosa. The sequence continues at coordinate 14,850,409 of WNWU01000020.1, forward strand.
CCCTGGTCAACTTGACACGGGACAATTCAATGCTGGATAATTCAGGAGAAGGAAAAGTGAATTGCAGCGAGCCTTGTCTAGCTTTAGCTTTGAACCTTCTCAAGGTTAGGGTGAGCCAGAGTATGGAGTCCCAGCAATTCACTTGTGAATTGTGTGGTGGCCACTGCAACTTGTTCCATGGTGAGTAAGCCAGGGCGAGTCGGCTGTGGCAAGATGGCCGGGCAAGTTGGCTGGGGCGAGTCAGTCAAGCAAGTCCCTGGGGTGAGTTTTCCTATACCCCTGGCAGGGTTGACTTGTTTTGGGTTCCTTCAGTTAAACAGTAACATCTATCTGGACTCTGGAAGTGTGTCTCAGGGTAGGAGCACCTCTGGAATGAGATTCGCCCTGAAATTTAAACAGTCCCTACTGGTGTTTTGAAGGCCTCTAAAGATCTGGCTTTTCACCCAGGTGTTTAATAAAACATGATTAAAGCCTCCTGTTCTTCTTTTACTTTGCTCCCACCTGGGTTAGTTATCATTGCCATCTTTGGTCTTTTTTTGTTTGAAGTTGGTTTGTTGTGTTAAGTGTTTTTTAATATTTTGTAGATTTCTCAGAATCACTGGAAAGTTTCAGATAGGGTACTCCAGATCAGCATTCTCAGTTCAGTGCCATTCAACATTCTTTACTGGTCTAGAACATGGAACATAAGGGATATTTATCAGTTTTGCAGATGATCCAAGGTAGGATTGATTAATAAATTAAAGGACAGGTCAAAATTCAGAACAACCTCAATAGATTGAACATTGGGCAAAATTCCACAAGATGATGCTCATCTGTGATAAGTAAAATCTTGCACTGGATAGGGAAAAATCAATGACATACATTTAGGTTTGGAACAACCTGTCTTGCAGCAGTGAATGCAAGAAGGAAACAGAAGAACTACTAAATTACTGGCTATGAGCAAACAATGTGATATGACTGCTAGAAATAGGTGCTGGTTGTCACATTAAAAGACCTTCATGGCATGGGGCCAGGTTACTGGTGAGCCTGCCCATCCCTCATGGTTTCTGCCCATCCTACTAGGCCTGCAGGGTGGTCATCTTCAGGCCCACTTGGAGAAATGGTGTTGTCTGGTGGGGCTTTGGAAACGTGCCTTCTCTGTCACAGCACCTACCTTATGGAGCATCCTTCCTCCAGAGACATCTTTGGTTTTCAGGAAAGCAGTGAAGACCTGATTTCCCCACCCACCCCCCAGGGACTAGGACAAAGATGTTTTGATGGAGTAGGCATGGGGTGATAGATAAATGCAAGTTTTATTGGGGCCCCAAATTTTGTTTATTATTATTTTTAAATGCATTATGTTTTTATTCTGTTTCCAGCCCAGGATTCCTTCTACTACATGGGCAGCAATGTAAGTTTATTAAATAAACAGACAGACAGACATAAAGACCAACATATCTTGAGCTGCATTACCAGATACACTGCATCCAGATCACAATTAGTTCACTGTACATGAAGTACACTTGACACTCTAAAAGGGACCTGAAGAAACTGGAATAGGATTTGAAAAGAGCTACAAGGTAAAGGGTTTGAAATCCAAGCCCTATCAGAAAAAGTTAAAAGAGCTGAACCTGCTTAGCTTGCAAGAGAAGATTGATGAGAAGTACTATTGCTATCTGCAGTTACCTAAGCGGCTATCATATGCAAGACACGGCTGATTCTTTCTCTGCTGAAACCAAAAGGAAGACAAGAACCAACATGATAAAATAAAAAGAAAGGAGATTCAGCCTGAATATTAGGAGAAATTTCCTGTCAGTAAAAGCTGTTAAATATGGGAACAATCCGCCCAGAAAATAGTTAGATTCCCATCTCAGTGGAGATTTTCAAATGGGGACTGAGTTGTTCAGTAGATTCTGGAGGTGGATTAGATTACCTCTCAGAGTCCTTCCATCTCATACATTCCATGATTTAATTACTTCCTCCACATAGCATAAAAATAGTGGTGTGGCCAAGGTAAACAACTCTTTAGTTCGTAGTAAGAAGTCTGATTATACAAAATATTTATGTTTGGAGTCCAGCAAGTATTTTTGCATCACAATTCTCCTGAATTGTGATCCTAATCAAAGAATTCTCTTCTACTTATTTACACTATCTGGCTATGACCTGCTCTCTTTCCAGGGCTTGAGACACCGCTATGGCAGTATTTTAAGGAAACTTGCCTCCCAGTTAGCAATCAGATGAGTCGTTTAATATTTATTTATTAAAGTTATATATTGCTGATTTCAATAATAGACTCACAGTGGCATACAGCCCAACTGGTTAAAAAAAAAACCCCAATAAAATATCCACAATAAGTGCATTCAAATACAACATTTAAAACATTGATGATGGGGTTAAAAATAAAATATTTAAAATATTTAAGAAGTGAAACAATAATAACAAAACCCATAGAAACAGAACAAATCCCCCCATCTTTCTGAACTTTATCAGGGTGGGGGTGAGTTTGATATCAACGGCGAGCCTGTTCCAAGGAGTTGGTATTGCAACAGAAAATGAACACCTCCTGACAATTGTCCCCCAAACTACCCAGATCTGGGGCATTAGTTGCAGGTTACCTTGAGTTGGTATTTTTGGTCAGGACACTTCTGTCTATAGGATATAGTCCTCTTAGAGATACCAAGGTATCAAGTTAGGAAAGGCTTTGTAGATTAAAGCCGTCACTGTAAATTATACCTGGACAGCAGTCCGAAACCAATATAGGATACAAAGCATAAGTGTGGTATGATGCTGGTAGTAGGTACCAGTTAGAACCCGGGCTGCTACATTCTGGACCAATAATAATTTCTAAGTAGTCTTTAAAGACAGGCCCATATAGATTGCACTGCAATTGACTAGTCTTGTGGTAACCTCAATTATGATCACATGACCATGGGGATGCTGCAGCAGTCATAAATGTGAAAAACAGTCATCAGTCACTTTTTTCAGTGCCATTGTAACTTCAAATGGTCACTAAACAAACTGTTGTAAGTCAAGGACTATCTGTAGATATCTTACTTCCTTGGAGAGTGGAGGCCAGAAGGAATCCCAGATAATATAGTTACTAACTTCACAACTGCAATGATTCACTTAACAACTGTGGCAAAAAGGTCTTAAAATGGGGCAAAACTCACTTAACAATACCTCTATCATCAGATTGGACTCTGTTCACAAAGAATCAAGACTCGGGTGAACCTGAGCAACTTCGTCAGAAAAATACCACAAAAACTGTTTGCAGTGACTGGAGGTAGGGTCTTAATTCTTGTTGGTAAAAGTTTTTAATATGCTTACAGTTATGATTGATGCATATACAGTCATTCTATCTGAGGGTTCCCCCGCTAGGTTCTATGAGTGTTTTCATCATTCAAATGATATTTATTATGATCACACAGATAATCTTCACTTAACAACCACAACTGAGACCAGCAACTTCATCACTAAGCAACATGGTTCACTAAGAGACACATCATGTGACCATGATGGGCTTACAATTTAACTTCAGCATGGTGCTAAGTGAATCATCTGCTGTCATTAAGTGGTACTTCATGTGACCAGGACTTCAATTTTACTGCCATCCTCCCCACTGATTCTGCTTGTCGGTAGCCAGTCGTGAAGCACACAAGTGGCACTCACCTGACCTCAGGAAATTATGATAGTCGTAAATGCCTGATGGTTGTGAAATACTCAAATCTTGATCACGTGACTGTGAGAATGCTGCAACAGTTGTAAATGGAAAGACTAGCCATAAAGTTACTTTTTCAGCATCACTGTAACTTCGCTAAATAGGGAAGTAATTAAGTGAAGACTATATTATTGTAGGGAGAGATTTTGAGATATTAGATTAGAACCTGAATTAGCTAGAAGTCCTTCCAATCATAGAAAGCAAACATTACTGTACTGAGAACTACCGTATTTTCTGGCATATAAGACTACTTTTTAACACAAGAAAATCCTCTCAAAAGTCGGGGGTCGTCTTATACGCTGGTATAAGCCTATCGATGCTCCGACTTCCCCAGCTGACCCCCAGTGATGGCGAGCCTCAGCTGTCTGGGGAAGTCGGAGCGTCGGTAATATCCACCTGGATGCCTGGGACCGTGGGGGAAGCTCCACGCAGCAACCAGCTGGGTCCAGCATTCAGCGGCATGCAGCCTTGACAAGATCGGCACAGCTTCCTGAATCTGAGTTGCCGGCGCTGACCGATGATGCTATGGGAGCACCGACAACATTGAGGGGTAGTCTTATATGGCGAGTATAGCCCAAACCCTATATTTTAATAGGAAAAGTAGGGGGTCGTCTTATATGCCCAGTCGTCTTATACGCCGAAAAATACGGTACAGTTAAATCATTCATGGATAAATTAAATTTGATGGATTCCTGAAATTTGCCATATCCCAAATAATGAAAATGTATTTTTACTTAGCAGTGCATCAGAATGTGAGAAATATTAAAACATTGGGGCACAATGATATAAAATGTTTACTGATACTCCTGTTCCTAAACTCTATCAGTATATAATACAATCTTTAAGGATATAATTTTACTTTGTTCATTTAATTAATCATATATTACAGAGATACCCAAACCTAGAAAAGATAATGTATTACGTGCTAATTGTTGATCTATTTCATTGATTAATGTAGATATTAAAATTTTAACTGCTGTTTTAGCTAATATACTTCAATAAGTAATCACTTCAGTGGTTAAGAATGATCAAGTGGGCTTTATTAAAATTAGACAAAAATCTGAATTTGAATAAAAATAAAGAACAGAGTCACTACGTGAGGTGATTAAATAAATAAGAAAAAAGCTGCAATCTTATCATTGCATGTGGAAAAAGCCTATTATGAAGTTTACAGATATGATATCTTAGCTAAATGAGGATTTCTTAAATCATTTATGAACTGGGTCCAGATTCTCTTTGATGCCCCTAAGTCCAATGTGAAGGCTGGTGATATTTTTTTCACTTACTTTTTCACTGTATACATTTCTAGTCAAGGTTTTCCATTTTCCCACTTGACCTTTGATACTTATTTAAAACCTTTATTGAGTGCTATTAGACAAGATTCTATTATCCACAGATTTTTACAGTCATGGGCCTATCCCAGGTCAACCAACCCCCAACAAAGAACAATGACTGCATGCCTGATCTGGTTTTCTGGTGAGAGAAATGGCAACAGGATCTGAAGTTGGAGGAGCTCTATGTAGCTCACCTGTCATGGTCAGATCATGCCCTGGTTGCCATACGATTCTCTGGCACTGCCCCCTGCCGTAGGGACTACTGTAGTACTCAATTTTATAGTAGTATGACAGTGTTCAAATGTAGTATTCATTGGGACTGCTTTAACGGATTGGGCATGGGAGGCAAAGTTTCTCCTTCTTTCAAGGCCAGTTTATGGATCTAGCCTTAGAGATATGTTTGCAGAGTGCCACAGAAATATACTCTCTCCCTACCCCTTCTTAATTTTTTCATGAAGCTGCTAAGTGAGATCCTCTCTCAGCTACTGTATACATCCCTGCTCCAAGCTGTCCAAGTATTTCCCCAAGATTCTTTTCCAGTATCTGGAGACTGGGAGTGTCTGAACTGGGAGAATCAGATAATAGATACACTTAATTTCCTGTGATATTGGGGAGTCCTGGCAAATCAGAAGGACTGTGGATACATGACTCAAGTTCTTGCCCTATCTGGAACATGCATGTTAATTGTATTCCTCATTGGACTGGCACCCAGCTCAAAACACAGTGTAGTTCTCATTACAATTTTTTAAAAAAATTAGGTAAGTTATTTCTCACACGAGCAATAACATATTATAAATTCATACTCAAGACCAATCTTGCTTTAGAATGTGATATTTTTCTGTATTGGGATAATTTCTGTAATCATTACAGCAGTTTACAGGAGAAGTAACTGGGCACGTCTCTGACTCTGCCCATTAAATAACCTTGTCTTTTCTTTTATTCCTTTCTTTTCCTTTCTCTTTCTTTCTCTTCCTCCCTCCCCTCTCTTTCTTTCTCCTCCTTTCTCTTTTTCTCCTCAGAATGACAGCTGATCTGCAAAGATGGAGTTGTCAAATATATGAAAGATTTGAAGGGAGGAGGGGTAAGAAGCGTTTCGTATCTGTGGATTTGGTCCCTGTTATATTTTCAATTATATTGTTAGAAATACAATATGGTTCGTAATTGTGCTCTGGAGCAACCAAGCTATTTTCTGACTCTTAAGGAAATAGCCATATTCAGTGATGAATAAAGCCCATATGGATACATCTATCAGCAACTTAGTTCTACAACTACTTATTCATTGATTTATTTAAAGATTTATATGGTCACCCATCTTAAGCAACTCTGTCCAATTCACAACAAAGTTCAACTAAAATCAACTTAAAACTTTGCTTCCTTATATAACAATTTTTAACTGATTTATCTTAAAATCTTTTAAGTAGGAATTTCAACCAATTGTTCCTTATTCTGTTTTGAAGCATAACAGCTTTCTTCAGGCATTTTAAAAGTTACAGAAATCACAACATGTATAATCATAGCTTAAATTTCTTAAAACAGTTAGAAACGTTACAAATGGCTGAACAAGTTGCACTGTATTACATGTTTTTAAAATGTCAAAAATACCTACCAAACTCCAAAACAAAACAAGATCCTCTGCTAAACAAAGATTTCCATAACAATCTCTCTCTGGTAAATATCTGTAATGCATATCATGACAATTTTGAGAAGATACAATTGAGTATTAAATTCAATATACATTAATGGATGTATGACGGGCTCATTATTTTCTATTATTATTACATTCTTTTAAAGCCAACTAGCTTTTCTGGGCAGTTTATGGCCATTTAAAACCTAGCCCTGATGGGGGTATATACTTTAATATAATTGCCATATGCTAAATCTGTCATAACTATATATGCAAGTTCTCCAAGGATGGATTAAAAATACTGCCTGATAGATGAATTTTTGTTTCTTGAACATATGGAAGAAGTTATTTGATAAGGCTGAGCCTACCATGAGTTGACTCACCTTTGCTCCTGATCATAACCAAAAAGAAGGAAACACTTGGTATTTCAATATCAGTTAACTCCTTTTTAAGAAAAAATTTGCTTCAGCTTATCAGAAAAAAAACAAGATGTGCTGCAATAGCTGAATCTAAAAAATACATAACTAATTATAATTAATTACCTCCTTGAAAGATCACCTTGAAAATAATGCTACAATTACTGGACGTCAGCATGGATCTAACAATAACAAATATTGCATACCAATCTTAATTATGTTTTTTAAATTGTATACATTTTTTCATAAAAGTCCTTTGACACCGGTGATTAAACACTCCCTTTTATTGGCATTTCTACCATCTTTATTCTTTTTTGTTGTTAAACTCTGTAACAAACTATAAACTGCTGGGACTTGAGCAGCATATAAACTTTACAATAATAAATAAAAAATGTGGAGATGCTGTGGGCATAATCTACCTTGATGCAAAAAAAGTCTTTATAAAGTCCCCAATGAAGTGCTAATTAGCATTCTAGAATAAGTATGAGCTGGATGGCATGACAATTAAATGCATGCATAGTCAGCCAAAACATCATATTCAAAGAGTGCTCATCAATGGTATCTCAATAAATTGCAGAAAGGTATTCAATGTAATGACACAAGGATCAATCCTGGCTCCTTCAATCTTCAATGACACAATTTTGATTAATTCTTTAGCTAATGAGGTGGAGGGACTGTTTATTAAACGTGCAGAAGAAACAAAATTGGGTGGGATAACTAATATCTTCATTAGATCTATACTAGTGAAGCCTACACAACCATATTTGGGATGGTTTCATTTTGATTCCTTGACTAAACAAGAGTTTGAACTTGATAGCCAAAAAGGCCCCTTCTAGCTCTATGTTGTTATAATACTCCTAACCAAACCCTGGCTCTTATGGGGCGATGCTGGATTTCTCAACCCAAGATTCACTGATGTCAAGTCTTTGATTCTCTTTGGATTCTTAGTAGCTTTGATTCAATGATATCCTTCAGAGCCACTGTCAGAATTCGGCCTAGAAAAGTTAGGTGACATTTCTATTATAAACCAATTAATAATGCTTGGAGATTTCTCCTTCACTGTGTTCCATTTTCACATCAAGATCATGCAACTATGTGAAATAATTGGACAGATCTTTTGTAAAACTGTAATGGGCTGCAGATACCAAGCAGTGCAATTTCTTCACTTCAGGGCCAGATAATGATGTGAGTGGCTGGTCAATCCCTAAATGTTATAACAGTCTGGATTGTGATAAACTAAATAGACTTTTATGGTACCTTTTAGAATTACTTTATTTCATAGAAGAAATATATAATTAATTGACACAATATAAATCTGTCGGATTTCTAGCAGTAAAGAGAAGGCAGGCAAGTGAAATTAGTTTTCAATATCTTTCCCTGCACCATTTCCCAATCTAAGGAAACAGAATCATATTATTGTTGCAATCATATTGTCCTGTTCCTGTTGGAACAACTATTCCAATGAATTATGAGAGCCAATCTGGTATAGCAGTTAAGACATCAGGTTAGGAACCAGGAGACTGTGAGTTCTAGTCTTGCCTTAAGTACAAAGCCAGCTGGGTGACCCTGGATGTAACTCTCTATTTGTCCTAGGAAGATGGCAATGGCAAAACACTTCAGAAAAACCTTGCCAAGGAAACAGGGATAGGGACTTGTCCAGATATTCACTGAGAAGGGGCGTTAGTCCTACCTGAGACGCACCTTCTCGTTGGATGGAGACAGCAGCCAGGTTACACTTGTCTTTTCAGATTGATAGACTGAGTCTGTCATAGTTGTTAAATCCCACCCTTGTTGCTAGGGCTTCCAGCTTTTGGTGAAGACGAAGAAACAGACTCGATGTGTAGGAGACAAAAATAGTGGTTAGCAAAGAAGGACCAGACAGATAAAGGGTGGGGCTGGCTGCTGTCTCCACCCAACGAGAAGGTGCGTCTCAGGTAGGACCAACGCCCCTTCTCCATTGTGGGTGGAGAAAGTAGCCAGGCATGGGACATACCAAAGTTCACTGTCCCTAGGTACGGGCGGGACCAGTCTGGTCCGAAGACTCCCCCCCAGTATGAACCCTTTGCAGCATTCTACATCCAAATGCCGCCTCAGGAGAGGCGAACTTATCCAACTTGTAGTGCCGAATAAAGGGGGAAGGGGAAGTCCAAGTCGCCGCCCTGCAGATCTCCAGCAAGGACGCCTGTGTGGCCCAAGCCATTGACGTAGCCGCGCTGCGGGTCGAATGCACAGTCAGGTGACCAGGTCTAGGTAAGGAACGCAGTTCAAACATCTTAGCGATTGTCTGCCGGATCTACCATCCAATGGTCAAAGAAGTCACCCTGCCACCTAAGGAGACTGGGAGAAATGACACAAACAAAGACTCCGTCCTGCGGAAGTCAGCAGTTCTCTTAAGGAATATCCAGAGAGCTCTCTGGACGTCCAGGGTATCCCAAAGTTTCTCCAGGGGGTGGACAGTATGAGGCCAGAAGTCAGGGAGAATGAGTTCCTGCATACGATGAAACGGTGTATTAGTCTTTGGGACAAAGGTGGGGTCCAGGCGAAGGACCATTCGATCAGCATGGAACACGCAGAGGTCACTCCGCATAGACAGTGCGGAAATCTCTGAGATCCTTCGCGCCGAGGTAATCACCACCAAAAAGTGACCTTACATGATAGAAGTTGGAGGTTGGCAGTCCGCAAGGGCTTCTTTGGGGCACCCGTAAGGGAGTTCAGCACAATAGACAGGTCCCAAGTATGATACCTGTGAACCACAAGGGGACATAAGTTAATGGCACTTCGCAGGAACCTAAGTATAAGAGGATGTTGAGACAAGGAAGTAAGGGACCCACAAATGAGGACCGGTGATATAGCCACCACCTGCCTCTGAAGCGTATTGGGCGAAAGGCCATGGTTGAGTCCATCCTGGAGAAAAACCAGCACATGGACAATAGAGACTTAAAGGACCGAAACCCCTTTAGGGTCACACCAATCGCAGGTAGCTGAATAATGCGGTCCATAGATGGCCTCCATGACACTTGGATGGTTCGGATAACCTCGGAGGGGATGTTGACTCCACTCAGAGCGCACCGCTCAATCGCCAGGCAGTCATCCGGAGCCACTGAGGATCCAGGTGGAGCACTGCCCCCTTGCTGAGAGAGTCTATGCCCTGGGGAATCTGCCAGGATGGAGCCATTGACAATGAAACTAGGTCTGCAAAACATGGCCTCCTTGGCCAATGAGGGGCCAGTAGAACGAGTTCCGCTTGTTCCTGCAACAACTTGCATATCACCCTCGGAAGGAGGGAAATCAATGGAAAGGCATAGAGAAGACCTGGTGGCCACGAGGACCGAAGAGCATCAATGGCTTCCACCTGAGGTGTTGGGAACCATGTGTAGAAACGCAGAAGCTGGGCATTCTCTTTTATTGCGAACAAGTCAACCTTTGGAGTGCCAAAACGGGCCGTCAGGTCCCTGAAAATCATTGGGTGCAGGTGCCACTCCATGTGGTTGATATCCTGTTGACTCAACCAGTCCGCTTGCACATTGGACACCCCAGAGATGTGCTCTGCCCTCAAGGAGCAAAGGTGACGCTCTGCCTGAAGTCCCAACCTCTTGGCCTCCAACATAAGGGACTTGGATCTTGTGCCCCCCAGGCGGTTGATGTGCGCCTTTGCCGCCACATTGTCCATGAGTGTGAGTACATGGGAGCCAGAAAGGAGGTGCTGAAAAGCATGGAGGGCTAGAAATACTGCCCGCAACTTCAGCCAATTGATATTCCAACGGCACTCGCTGGGACTCCACCTGCCCTGTGCTACCTGCCCCTGACAATGTGCACCCCAGCCGTAAAAGCTGGCGTTCGTTGTCATCACCAATCTCTGGGGATCGTAGAAGTGGCACCTTTGGTGATGGCTGGAGACCGCCACCATCTGTGGGATCTGAGTTCCTCCTTGGGGACAGGAACCTTGATTGATGACATGCCTCTGCCCGCCTTCTGGAATGGTAAAAGAAACCATTGGAGATCTCTAGAATGCAACTGGGCCCAGGGGACAATTCAAATGGCAGAAATCATCTTGCCTAGGAGCTGTGAAAGTAACAAAGGGGACGCTGTCTTGCTCCCCTCAACCCTGGACACAAGGGCCACCAAACTATCCTGACGCTCCTGAGATAAACTTTTCCCTCCACCGAGTCAATTAATGCTCCCAAATGGAGCAGACGGGTGGCAGGAGTTAGATGACTCTTCTCTATATTAATGGAGAAGCCATGAGAAGCAAGGGCCTGAAGGGTCCACTGGACGTCTTTTGAGGCTTGCTGGGCAGTAGAAGACAAAATTAAAATATCGTTCAGATAACACTGGAGACGAATGGACCTAGCCCTGAGGGAAGCCGCCAAGGGCGCTAAAACAACGGGGAGCGGAGGAAAGCCCAAAGGGCAAAGCCCTATATTGATAATGGGTCCCCGTATAATAGAACCTAAGAAACCTCCTGTGAGATGGAAGGATAGAAATGTGAAGATAGGTCTCAGTGAGGTCAATAGAAGAGAGGAAGTTGCCCTTCCTAACACCGTCGAGAATGGAACGCAAAGACTGCATTTTGAACCGGCGATATACCACATAACCACGTCCAGGAACAGTGGTGGTGTTGGAATGGAGTCCACCGGTTTGGAAGGCTCGGCAAAAAGGGGGTTTAGAGCCCCTTGAGAAGAAGGAGGAGTCGTCACAGGTGGACCAGAACTCAGTTGGGCCGTATTAACAGCTTGAATAACAAGGACTTGAAAATGGCCTGAGGAAACAGACCATGAAAGCGGGTTGTTCTAGGGGAAGAACTTCATCCTCTGACAGGTCTGGTTCCTGAGAGTCAATCTCGGCAAGAGAGGATGGGTGGCTCACATTGGAGGGAGCTGGTGAATCTGGAGCCTCAATAGAAAGAGAGTCCTCTTGACAAACTCCATCCAGGGAGGTAGAAACAACAGACCTCATGGAAGCCACCCTGCCTGGAGGCAGGAATTGAGCTGACAGTGATTGTTGAACAATATGCTGGATCTGTTCCGGTGGCTATAATATGCTGGATCTGTTCCAGTGATAAAAAAGCTGTGAGCCTGGTCTTGACCCTGTCCAACTCCCATAGGAGGCCGGATGGGAGCAACACAAGAAGGCACCGGGATCATAGTGGGTGCAGGAGCCACCTCTGTGACCACTAGAGGGGTTGAGGCTGTGGCTGTCCCCCACAGATTATTGGGTTGCATGATCACCAGGCAGTCCTGGAGAGAAACTTGGTCAGACTGCATCGCTGATGCTCTCGCATTGGTGTCCTCTGTAGAAGAACAACCTGTATCTTTGGGGGCTGCTGACATAGATGGGTGCCCGCTAGCCTTGACACAAATCTTTTTGAGCACACTGTCCCGGCGTTTTTCTGCTTGTGAAGAGGCAGAGTGCTTAGCGGATTTTTGACGAGACCGCGAGTCCTTGTCACCAGAGGCCTTGCTTGAAGGGTCAGAACCCTGAGCCACCTTGGAAGCAGGATCCACTGGGCAGGGACTCAACTGCTCATTAAGCCTGGCCTTCCAGCCATGTTTAGATTTAGACAAGGCCTTTGGCATGACTAATCCAGTTAGAGAGGTGCCACTGGTGATAAAAAAGGGTCTGACAAATAACTCCCACTGCACCCAAAATGGCTGCCCAGGGAAATGTAGTCCCAGTAAAGCCAACAAAATGGCTGCTGGCAAGCAGGCCAAAGCTGATATAGCCGCAATTGGCAAAGTGGAAAACACCAGTGCTAGACCGGCAGAGCAGTGGAGTAAGAAAAGCCAATTCCCCTCAGGGATATCACAGGCTGTGGCAATAGAAAGGTGCAGACCGAAGCCTGGAGGCCAGCTGTTAAGTGGAAATCTAGTGCTACAGGAAAGCGGTTGTGGTGGCAACAAAATGGTGGCCGGTTCAGGAAGGTCGTAATTGGGAGCGCGAAGCTCCTCACAATGGCCACTCAAGAGCAGAGCCCAACCGTACGGAGTGCAAAGCTCCCAGACCAGAGGAAAGCGCAACTGCGCTGAAAGAGCCTGGCAGCAACAAAAAAACCAGCACTAAACAGCACTGTAACTGGGAACACGAAGCTCCTCCAAATCAGCTGCAACCGCCAGAAGGACGAGGCTGGAGCGCGAAGCTTCCAAGCCTGTCGTCAGTAAGCCAGGGGTAAAAGCTAAATTGACAACTGCCAAGCTAGGCAAGTCAGGCAATTCCCGGCCACCAAAAGGTTCCATTTCAAAGAAGTCGGCCAACGCTGTCAGCTCAAATAAAATGGCCGCTCGACAATCTCTCCGGGGAGCACGAAGCTCCATATGAATAAATCTGCTGTAGGGAGCGCAAAGCTCCACCATGGCAAAGGAAAAGAGCTCCAGACCCCCATGGGAGCACAAAGCTCCACAACGCCCAGGATCAGTGGACTGGTCAATGGGGCTAGCAAATTTGAGAACAAATAGGGAGCTGAGAAAAAATCCCCTCAGCCAGCCAGCTAAAGCAAGCTGCTGAGGAAAAAACAGTCCTTACTGTACTAGCCAAGACAGTCAGAAATTGCAGATCCAAATAACAGTCCAGGTCGAATCCAGTAGTTCAAATCAGTAGAATGGAGGAAAATGACAAGAAGAGCCAGAGAAACAGTCCCACACATCTGTCCAGACTGGAGGACTGAGTCAAAAGCTGGAAGCCCTAGCAACAAGAGCGGGACTTAACAACTATGACAGACTCAGTCCATCAATCTGAACAGATGAGTGTAACCCATGCCTGGCTGCTGTCTCCACCCACAATGGAAAATTGGACACAATTGAACAAAAGGGGTGGAAATTCCAACAAAATATTGTACTTTTCCAAACAATTAATTTAATATTACATTTATGTCACAATAAAGCAATTGCAGGTAATTATTTTTGTTCTCTAAACAAGCCTTCCAATTCAGGAAAATACAAATATTGGAAAAGTTTTAAAGGTACTATATAGTATGTAAAATTAACATGTTATATTTTTATTGCAATAAAAAGAATAATATTACAATGCCATGGTCACTAAAAAAGCACCCTAGAACCCCAGAGTTACTTGGATTTCTTTCTCTAAAGTTAGAAACAGATCTTGCAGGCAGAAATCCAACATCAGAAATCAACTCGTTTCCTTACCTTCAGTCATTAGATCTTTGTGATCTCTTGTCTAGGAAGCAGTCTCAAAGACCACACAGGCAAGTATGAGATTAAAACCTATGCCTCTGATCCATCTATAATCTGTATTTGCGATGGAGATGGCATTCATTTATTCCCTTTCCCTGGTTTCAGGGAGAGGGAAATCCTCTCCTCTGTAATCCTTCATGTAACTGTTACATGCTATCACAGTTTTGTAACTTCTGCCCTTTCAAACACATATGGCAGAATATTAGATGCTTTATGTTATATAACAGGGGTCTCCAACTTTTAAGCCTGGAGGACTTCAACTCCCAGAATTTCCCAGCTGGCTGGGGAATTCTGGGAGTTGACATTCTCCAGTCTTAAAGTTGCAAAGGTTGGAGACCCCTGTTATATATGGTGTACCAAAATTATTTTATTTTTCTCCATGCCATGTTCTGTTTAATTCAATCGATAGAAAAATTATCTGGACAGACTCCAAGCTTGAAGATCTTAGAAGATACAGTACAGGTCACTCTAATTTGCTGATCAAAAAAAATATATCCAAATTTGAAAGATTGGGTTCATGTATCAATGCTATGAAATAAATGGGTGAATGAATGAGTACATCAAACCTCTACCAAATTGACCCAGCGAGGCTCTTTTTTTGGAAATCTTTCCAGAAATGTCATGTCAGCATTTTGTAGGGATACATTGGCAAGAACTGAATAGTGGTAAGGAGGCCCTATTTCTTACTATACTTATCTTAGATAATCCTGCGTGATGTCAGAGTAACAGTATAACATAACATTGAGCTGATAAGTGATTTCCTATTAGCATTTTCTATACATTCTTTTCAGGAAATTATCCCAGCAACTCAGGAACAGTATCACAAACATTACTTGGATTCTGGGTATATGTGAGAACCGTAAATGGACCTTATCTGAAACAGAAGGATGTAATTCCTCTACCATTTACTAAGCAAAAAAGAAGCCAATCAAGTCTTCAAAGAAAAGAACAAAAGGTCCAAAGAGAAAAAATGCATCCCAAATAATAAGAAAAATAATGCTAATAAGCATACAATTTAAACTTTATAGTGGGACTGAATGGGAGTTGTAGCTGCCATGGGAACCATAAAGAGCAAACAACAACATTTTGAAGTATCTCAATTATCTATGATGTAGTTATTAAACATATTGTCAGGTCCAGAGCCGAACTGGAAGTGGCAGTTTCTTTTCTCAGGGCTTCCGCTGACCCAGTTGAAGAGGGGTAGTGATAGAGGGGTTTTGCAGAAAAAACAGAATAGCTCTTTAGTGAGTCAGAGACATTCCAGCAGCTGGCTGGCCAGAGGAGGAGGAGAGAGCTAACCAGGCAACCAGCTAGTATCCAGATAAGACTGTGATTTATATTTTTGGGAAGACCAAAAATGTTTTCTTTTAAGGTTGTGGAAAGCCCAGGAATATTCAGAACTGGCTTTCCACCAGTTTGTGCCAAGATGCTATTTCCAAAAAGACTGTTCTTTGAGGACTTAACCTGCCTTGGGGTTCTGCTTTGAAATGGAGGCATTACTTGGAACACTGACACATATTTCAACTGGACCAAAGTAATAGTAATGGTAACAATAACAATTGCCAAATGGCTGCAATTATATAAAAATCTCATGACGAATTAAAATATGGTTATAGTTTACAAAGCTAGGCTTCAGAGCTTAACTAACTGATCTATATTAGTTACGTTTTTAAATCATTGGAATTTTAGCTGTGAGCTGCTTGACATTATTTTTGAAACAGCATAGCTTGCTAGGAACAGGATAAACAGTTCATCTTGGACCTCTTAACACTAAGGGCATGCTTTCTATTTAGCCAGACACTGAATGCCATGTTCTAGACCTCAATAGGACTTTATGCTTTCTTTATGCACGGTTGATGCCACAGACAAAGCTACAAGATTCCCTAAGAAAAAATTCAATGCAGATTTTTCTGGAGCTCAACAGTATTAAGAGTAGTGAAAGGGAAAACAAGGTGATGAAAAGTATTCACATTAAAATCATATAAAACATTCTTCAAGCAATATGATTAGATAAGCATCATATTTCAACTTCTTTTAAAATGTAATTAGAAAGCTTTCAAGATGCATTCCTAACTAAACAAAATCTTGTCCTCCATAAATAGGACTTCCAATACCTACAGGCAAGAACACTCACAAAGGGCACGGCTGCTTAATTATGTGTACCTCTTGGAACCTTCCAGTCACTTGTAAAAAATTATTATGCAAGCTAAAATAATGCAGTTTCCATTAAGAGCTGCAGTGCATCATATAGAATGTCAATAGATAACACTTCAGCACTGCTCAAATTGAGAGAATTTGTATCAGAGCCATTTAGTCTACAGATATTTATCAACTTTTGATAAAGAAACCTTGAATACTTCTTTGATATCAAACTTAAAAAGCAAAGCCACTTAGGAACAAGTAATTATCAAAAGTATTGTCAAGAAACAGTGATAAATGTCCCACTTACACACATTTCAAACAAATCGCAACCAGATTTAGTTATCTGAAAAGCAGCAGATACTTTGATAAAGGATATATTTGTGAAATGATTTTGAAACCAAGACATGAACAGAGAGACAGGAAACATAACACTCAGATGACGTCTCATGGGGGCTTCGATGTTTTTATGCACAGACTTGAATTCTTTTAAAAATGATATGCTTTATATCATGAAATGGCAACTGTGATGGTACAGGCCACTGAAAAAAACATATTTCACAAGAGAAAGACATTAAATAAGGAAATACACATGTACATACAAGTTCCTGTTAACTTTATAGAAGTTACTCTACTTATTTGAATTTATTCCAAAATTGAATTTATTCCAAAAGCAATTAGCTCTTTCTCTGACTCCACTTTGCTATATTCTTGAATAAAAATGCTCAATTGAAAAGTAGAATTATTTTTTGCACCTAATCTAAGGAATGGCCTTATCCACATGCCATACATGCATGGCTACTATCTTAAGGAAATTAAGAAAACCTTTGGAAAATGAATCTGTCTTCCCTCATTGGTACAAATCATAATCTTGGATTCTGCTGAGTTCAGATAGAGGTTTATAATCATTAATCAAACAGGTAGAAGGAATTTTGGCAGCTTATCCTAGCAAGTAGGGTTGCAGGTGCACGTTATTAGTTTGGGAAATGCGGCCGTAGAGAAGCCTGAGGCTTGTAAAAATAATAAATATGAATAAATGAGGACTTGTGGAAGGTAGAAGCATGAAAAAGCAAGAGGGAATGTGTGTCATTTACCTTTTAATACTTTTAAACACACACAAAAATGAAAGAAAAACAAACTATAACAATATCAATGAGGATAAAGCAAGACAGATTAAAAACAGAAAGAGAGGAAGGGTATTTGGTATTTGTAGTATTTGATGATGCTTTATTCTTGCAAAAAAAAATAATCCCTAAGCAGCCCAGCTCTTATTTAACTCTGTTGTACTAGTGCAAGAATTGGCCAATAATGGAGGGTGCATTTAAAAAAAGAGTTTCATTTTATGAAAAACAAAAGATTTTATTCCTGAGAGGCAAAACACAGGCTCATGAAGCAACAGAAAGAAAAGTTAACACTTCAGTATTAGGAAAAGAGAAATGGTGAGAGTGCTGAAAGGGACCGAGGATTATTCCTTCTAATGGTGTCATCTTCCTGCATCATGTTCACTTGGCAGAGATAAAAATAATAATAATAACATAAGGACAGTTAATCTAATCTTATTAAGTGCTCACAGAAGGCAAACTATCAATATCCAAATCAGGACTATAGCATTTTTGCTTTATCAAAGGGTTCTCAGAATGTTACTTAATTCAATACAAAATAAAACTTCCAGAAAAAGAAATTAAGGTTATCAACAGGAAAGAAAAGTGCCCCTTTACGTTGAAGAAACATGGGGTAGAAAAGAAGAAATCCCAGAAGAGATACAAAAAGGCATTTGCACAAAAAAACAAAATTAATGTCAAAACATATGAAAGGTGAAGTGTGATTTATAGATAAAGCATTACTAATAACTGAGTTACAACAAATCTAATAAATGTATTCTTTCCAAATGACAAATGCCAATTTGAGTAACTCTTTCATGCAATTAAATGTCTGACTGATTCTCCCTTTCATTAATTTCTTTTAAATGAAACAACTTTGGTGACGGGAGACTGTAGATAGCAGAAGGAATTAGTAAAGTACATCAAAATAATCAGCTCTGTAGAAAGGTTTGTCTACATCATAGCCTGAAATGAAAAGAGAAGGAAATGCCAATGGCACTTTATACATCTTCCTTGACGTATTTTATCACAAACTACTCCAAATCATCCAGGATCTATATAATTTAAACAAATAAGATGTTCACTGGAGTTGGGCAGCCAATAAATAAAAATAAATAAGTATTTTATTCTGTTGATACAGATAAAGGTAGCAGTTTGATCATTTTTAACTCTTTACTGCTTTAAATATACTGTTTCTGCTTCTCTTTCCACATCTACAAATACCGCAAAATGTGGATCCTGTGTAAACAATTAGAAAAGCTTGGGAATATTGTTCCTATTCATAATGATAATGTCCACCCTATCCCCAAATTTAATTAAAATCAAATATGTTCCTCAATTATGTGAGGAAGTCTTGAAAATATTGGATAGAAGTTTGCAAAAATATCAAGTTACAGAACTGGTTAATTAAATCAATAGAAAAATTATCTGGAGAGACTCCAGGCTTGAAGATCTTAGAAGATACAGTACAGGTCACTCTGACTTGCTGATCATATCTCTCTCTCTCTCTCTCTCTCTCTCTCTCTCTCTCTCTCTCTCTCTATATATATATATATATATATATATATATATATATATATATATATATGGGTGAATGAATGAATGAATGAATGAATGAGTGAATATGAAATGTACATCAAATTTTGGGAAATCTTTCCAGAAATGTCATCTCAATATTTTGTAGGAATACATTGGTAAGGGAGAGGAGGTGGGAGCAGGGAGGCCCTATTTCTTACCATGCTTAGAAAATCCTGCTTATCAGAGTAACAGTATGATATTAAGCTCATAAACAATTTCCTCAAGAAATTATCCCAGCCACTCAGGAACAGTATTACAACCACTACTGGATTCCGGGTATATGTGGTAATAGTAATGGTAAATTTCTCACATGTGCTTTTAAAATGACCATTGTATACTCAATGGTAATCGAGTTTAATAATTCCAATTGTTAACAACGCAAATTCTCACTGCGACTAGGAAGCTATTACCCTTTTTCTGGGTGACTACTTTTAAGAAACTTCCAAGAATGTTGTAAAATGGAGAAGCAATTGTGCTGGATTTAATTACTCTGATGGGAGATGAAGCATCTTACAGGTTGCCTATTTTTGCCCTACCCTGTCTGCTCTGTAGAGCGACCCGGGGTCCATTAACTGAGGCGAGACAAGGTTAAAGTCAAACAGGAACTCTTTATTTCTAACAACAGCTGTAGAAGCTTAGAAGGAAAAACAGAACAGAACTTAGGCGTTTGACAGCTATTTATACTGTAGCTGTCAAACTAAGTAACCAATGGGAAGACAGTATTCTCCTGCCGGCAAGTCCATGTGTCTTAGCCAATCAGAGCCGTGCGTCATTTCGTCGTAAGTACGAGGACTCAACACTGTCCATTTAGCACACTAAGGTAATGGGAGTAAACTGCAGCCACATCCGACTTCATACAGATAGTCCTGTATGAAGTTAGGGCCATAATGGAGCCTGCCCATAATGTCAGGAACTTGTGATGGTTGTAAATCAAGTCAGCCATGTGATCAACCCAAGTTTATGACCTGTTTTGCGGTGGTCATTAAGCAATTCCACACCCTCTCTATGTTATTCAGCTAGGACCCTATCTCCAATTTTGCATCATCAGAACTTATACAATCTAAATACGTAAGATCAGCAGCGCTTCACATCTATAAACATATATTTAATGCTACCTAATGTCAGCTCCGGCGTGCCTAACTGACACCTAATGTGACTAGGGATAGGCTTCATAAAAGTGGAGACTAGAGTGTGGCTGACCATACTCAACTATTGGGTCAGACCAGTGGTGAAATTCAAATTTTTTTACTACCAGTTCTGTGAGTGTGGCTTGGTGGACATGGCTTGGTGGGTGTGGCAGGGGAAGGATACCGCAAAATCTCCATTTCCACCCCACTCCAGGGGAAGGATATTGCAAAATCTCCATTCCCACCCCACTCTGGGACCAGCCAGAGGTGGTATTTGCCGGTTCTCTGAACTACTCAAAATTTCCGCTACCAGTTCTCCAGAACCTCTCAGAACCTGCTAGATTTCACCCAGTGGTGAAATGTAAAATTTGTTACTATGGTTCTGTGGGCATGGCTTGGTGGTGGGGGTGGTGATAATGTGACTGGGTGGGCGTGGCCAACTTTTTTTTTTAACTTTTAAAAGCATTTTTTCTACAACCTTTTCGGCCGAAGAAGTTGGTAAAAATGCTTTTAAAAGGCTCTGACAATCCCAGCTGAGTTGCCTGATCGTCAGTGGCTTTTGTTTTCTTTTAAAAGCATTTTTTTTTGGCTGAAGAAAAAATGCTTTTTTTAAAAAAAAAAGCCTCTGATGATCACGTGGCTTAGCTGGGCATGGGGGGTGGGAAGGAATTTTTGCTACCAGTTCTCTGAACCACCCGCCGTCATCGCTACCGGATCGGGCAATCCGGTCCGAACCGGGAGCGTTTCACCCCTGATTTCACCCCTGGGTTAGACGGTCCTCTTTTTCCCTTGGCTTTGCCCCATTAATGATGAGTGATGATTTTCAATCCACCTGTAATTACAGTTAAAAATCTCATATTTGGCCTCTCTTCTGATCTTCTATTCAGCATGGGATATAGTCAGGTAAAGCACTTATTAAACAGTATGTAGACACAGAGCACCAATTGAATCTACCGAGGAGCCCAAACTTTATTGCCAGGGAATCCAATAGATATTCTCCCTCCCTTATGACATACTTAACTAAACTTGAAGTACCTAAGTACAGAAGGGCCTTTATTCTGGCACAATGCCACGCTCTCTACTCAGTTGTCCTCAAATGTAATACAGATAGTCCTCAACTTACAATCACAATTGAGCCCAAAAACTCTGTTGCTAAGTGAGACAGTTCTTAAGTGAGTTTTGCCCCGTTTTATGACCTTTCTTGTCAAAATTGTTAAGTGAATCACTGCAGTTCTTAAATTAGTAACACTGTCAAAAAAGTGAATCTGGCTTCCTTGTTGACTGTGCTTGTCAGAAGGTCTCAAAAGGTGATCATGTGTTCCCAGGATACTGCAACCGTCATAAATATGGGCCAGCTGCCAAGAGTTCACATTTTGATCAAGCAGCATCAGGATGTTGCAACAGTCATGTGAAAAATAATCATAAGTCTTCTTTTTTTCAGTGCCATTGTGTCTTCGGTCACTAAATGAAAAGACTACTTGCACAGGATGATTGCTTACTCAGAGAAACAATGCCCCTGTAATTCTGGACAACAGAAATAAAAGAGCATGTGTTTTTCCAATCCCTGCAGTACAGGGATATTTGTATTAGCCTCATTTCACTATTACTGAATAATTATCCAGGGCACACAGGGCAATTTTACATCACCTACTTGTTTTCAAATACCAATCTGGCTACAACATACTGTGCTGCCAAGTTCTGTGCAGCAGCATTCAAAATTCACCAGATGATGACCTGTGCTATAAATTAAATTTAATGAGCACCTAGTTTCCTATAGCATAGTGCTCTGGAATTTGATAGCGACATTCTTCCTCATCCTAACTTTTTATGTTCCCCTACACCTTTTCTTTTTTAATGACAGTACTCTGTTTTCTTTGTACTGGCTGATGACTGTTGTAAAGATTTGATTTGATGACTTCCAGGGACACAATATGTAGCCTTCTTGACAGGATATGGAAGTGTTTTGCTACTGATCTCTTCAGCTTTGTTTAAATTTCCCAATCTAGCTTTCCTTTAGGTTAGCAGAGTTTGTTGATATACAGATCTAAAACCTAGATCTGAATCTGGATATAGATATAGATTATAGAGGGAGGTATGTAGTTGAAAATACAACTTGTTCTATCCTAAGTACAATTTTAATGGGCAATTCTGCCTTGAGCCTCCAAGCCTTGTTCCTCCCTGGAGTAGCCCAGCATCTCAGTGGCCCACACCATCCCGTAACTGAACAGCAAAACCCTTCTTTAAGGCAAAGAGGAGGGCATTCAGAACTATATATATTAACAATGTCAAACTTATATGAAGCAATCAAATATTTTATGGTCAGAATGTTGGAACAGGAATTTTTTCTCTCTCACTCACGCTCTCCCTTCTGTTGTTTTTTTTAAAATCATATATTTATAAAATCATACCATTAGAAGAGACTATGTAGACCATTAGGGCCAAAGCCTTGCCCAGTACAGAAATCAAGATGAAATCTTTAAAACCCCCCCCCCCTTTCTCTAAGTGGTAAATTTTACATTTAACAAATCAAATTGCGCTATTTTAAATTACAGTGATCTAGCAGAAAAAAATCCAAAGCTTCTGCTTAATTTGCTTATCAAAATCTATGCAATTATTAACTTGGCTGGATTAAATTTTCTACTTAAAACATACAGCTTTGAAAGACAACATTTTAATGCATATACTTAGTATTTTATGTCTTTAGTTTGCTTAACAAACTACATTTTGATTTTTACGGATGTATTGAACAATCTTCATTTCCAACCATTGCAAAAGAATCAACTATCAATAGTACTGTAGAAAGATTATAATGCTTTACCAATACATGTTTTAAAGAAACTCTTGAATAGCTTACATGCAGAATAAATATCAGAATACAACAAAGGAAAGCCAAATTATTCTGAGCAAGTTATTTATAGAAGTCCACAGCAATTGGGCATTCTTGTGCACTTGCAAACAATGTCCTTATATTTCTTCTAAAACTGTTATTGCAATTTAAGCCAGCCTTTAGTTTGTGCATCAAAAATTAATTACCCTTACATCATTGCCTAACATTCATAACTTTTAGCAAAACCATAATCAACTTGTCTCATTATAGACAAAGATGATGTAAATTGAATGACTCAGTTTTTCTTCAAAAGATACAAAATTGTATCTTTTTGTAATAATCAAAGAAAAAAAAGAAAATTTTCATTCACATAATTCATGCGTTAACTGCTCCTAGCTGGAGTCATTATTTTCATTATATAATTACATGGAACTAAAATAAATCGTTAGTGGGATAAATCTATACAGAAAATACTGTACATCAGCCAATTTGCTTACTGCTTTGTCACTATCTGATTAGAGAGATTATTATGAATTCTGATATAGAAACAACAATTGTAGCTCACATCTGAGATGTTTAATTGTCCATTTAGGAATAACACACCCAGATAAGTATTAATAAATATGTGTATTATCACAGCATTCCAACTAAACATGGATCCAAGATCTGACTTTAGCAAAATGAGATGGAGGTGGTGGATGCAAAAGTCACATAGCTCACATAATGATATTTCTCTTTCCCTCAAAGTTTAAGAAGTGCAATTATCTGTAATGGTATCTAGTACAGGAAATAATCACATAGCGCTTTATATTTTTTGCGAATTTAAGTGAGCTCTAGCTCACCAAATTACTGAGTTAAAATTCAAATACACGGGAGGTGAAGAAGGCAGAATTACTGCTTGTTATATCTTCCTATCAACTCACATCATGGATTGATTTAATCTTAATTTGTAAGGAATACTTCGTATTTATTTAGAATTTTTTTTGTATGGCTGTGAATTCTCTATAGAGAATTCTACCCACTCAGAAACTCCAAAGCCAGGGGGAAATCTTGCTTAAATGAGCTCAACCTAATTATCCAACAGTGAGAATTAGAAGGAGTAAAACGATTTAATGCTCTAGATTTTTTTTTCTCTTCAGTGGATACACAGAACATCATGATTAAACAAGGGAGCAGGCAGACAGGTACTTCCTTTGAAAGGATATATTTTCTAAACCAAAAACACTGATTATAATGCAAAACAGAAAGGAAATAGTAAAGATGTTGGTACTGCAGAATCCACCAATATGGCATTTATCTAACCTTCCCTGCATCTTTTTTAAGCAGCCCTGGCACAAAAATGCTGAGATTCTGTGCTATTAAATCAATGCAGCACAGCCACATTTTTGTTATGTAAAATCTTCATTTGGGAAATAAGTTCACTTTTCTTACAAACATATATCGCTGTCCACCTCTCACCAGAGATTTCTGCACAAACTCTTTAAGAAATGGTACTTTTCACTTTTTACAAATAACTGTAAAGAATACTATTTGCAAGAGCAAATTCCACCGAACACAGTGGATCTTGCTTCTGAGTAGTAGTCTTCTTGATACAGGCAAGACAAGAATCAAAAGAGCCCTGAGGGTTTGGGCCCATTTAAATTGGGGATGGGGAAATCATGTTCCAAATGGCATTAAAATGAAGTTTTAGATTTTACACATAGTTGTTTTGTCTATCAGCAACATGGATTCAATTACCAAGACGGTGAACTATAGAGCGCTTGGATAGATTTAAAAAAAACTAGGATTGGAAGGGAAAGTTATTCATTTGATGCCTCTTTTTTTTATTGAAAAAGTTTTACACATACAAATTTCCCCCCCTTTTTCCCCCACCCTTCCCCAACATTATAAAAATACATATACATAAAATATAATTCCCTCCCAATCCCACCCTAACCCTCCCCACCACCCTTTTCCCTCCCATCCCCCTTGACTTCCACTATATGTAATGCTAATAATTCCAAACAATATATATGTTATTCATCCCTTCCATATCTTTTTCTCTATTTACTAGCTTATCCATCAATCCCCCTCAGCTGAAAGCTACATAATATTTTCTAGTCTGATATTTATTCTGTATATAATCAATCCACTTTTTCCATTCCTGTATATAATTCTCAAGCGTCTGATCTTTTAAAAAAGCTGAAATCTTTGCCATTTCTGCAAATCCAGCCATCTTCTGAGTCCATTGGTCCACAGTCGGTAAGGCATCATTCTTCCAATATTGAGCAATCAACAACCTAGCTGCTGTCACCATATACAAAATCAATTTTGTTTCTCCCAGTGTGAAATCCTTAACTATACCTAGTAAAAATAATTGCGGAGAAAATCGTATTTTTTTCTTCAAAACATTTTGCATAACCCACCAAATTTTTATCCAAAAAGCCTTCACTTTCTTACAAGTCCACCAAATATGATAATATGTAGCATCTAAACACTCACATCTCCAGCATTTTGGTTGAACATTACGATACATGCAAGACAGTTTCTTGGGATCTAAGTGCCATCTATAAAACATTTTATAAAAATTTTCTCGCAGATTCTGTGACTGTGTAAATTTAACATTCTGAACCCATATTTTTCCCAAGTATCCATCATAACTGGTTGAGAAAAATTCTGTGCCCATTTAATCATACAATCTTTAACTAACTCATTTTCTGAATCCCTTTCTAGCAAAACATTATAAACTCTCTTAATATGCATTGGACCTATCTCTTTTATCTGTCTAACCAATTCCACTTCATATTCCATTAAACCAGTTTGTTGATCTTCTTTCCATCTCATCTGCAATTGATTATACTGCAACCAAGTCAAAGAAATCCCTTCTTCCAACAGCGTTTCCAAAGTCTTCAACTGCCATCTACCCCCTTCAGTATATAGTAGCTCTTTGTATAAACCCCCCCCCCCCGAGTGACTTAATATTTGTATTCCACATGGTATCAGCAAGATCCAGCCAAAACGGAATCTTATAATCCCAATTGGTTCGGTGCTTCTTCCAAATTCTCATCAAGGCGTTTCTAAGTATATGACTATTAAACACTTTATCCACTTTGTAATCATAAAATAAGTATGCATGCCATCCCCAAACAAGGTCATGACTTTCTATATTCAGCAATTCAGTCTTTGTTTTTCCAAACCAATCATTTATTTGTGTCAATGCAGCTGCTTCATAATATAATCGGAGGTTTGGAAGTTTAAGACCACCCCTCTCACGAGTATCTTGCATAATTTTCAATTTCACTCTCGGTTTTTTTTCATTCCAGACAAATTTATTCACTCCTTTTTGCCATTCTAGCAATGGTTTATCAGATTTGAGCACCAGTATCATTTGAAATAAGAAGATAAATCTGGGTAAAACATTCATTTTTACTGCTGATATTCTTCCAAGTAAAGATAACTGCAGTTTCTTCCAAGTTTGCATATCTTTTTGTATCTTTTGCCACAGAACCTCATAATTGTTTTGAAACAGTTTTGCATTTGAGTCTGCGACTTGTACTCCTAAATATTTGACCTTTGAAACAATTTCGAAACCTGCCATTCTTTCCAGTTCCTTTTTTTTGCTCTCTGTCAAATTTTTAACAATCATTTTAGTTTTTTTCTGATTCAGTCTAAAACCAGATACCATGCCATATTCTTCTATAATATCTTTCATCTGGATTATTGATTTCATTGGCCGTGTTAGGGTAACAACCAGATCATCTGCAAATGCCCTAGTTCTGTAGTCCTCTTGCCTTATAACTATTCCATTCAAAGAGTTCGAATCCCGTATTATGTTCAATAAGACTTCGAGAGTTAAAATAAATAATAATGGGGATAGTGGACAACCTTGTCTTGTACCTTTTTGTATATTAAAATTTGATGTTAAACTTCCGTTGATGATAAGTTGTGCAGATTGTTCATGATAAATTGCTCCAATCGCCTGAATAAACCGCTCCCCCAAGTCCATTTTTTCCAAAGTCTTAATTATAAAATTCCAATTCACTCGATCAAAGGCTTTTTCCGCATCCAAAAAAACCAGCGCTGCAGAGATCTGTTTATTCTTATCTAGATAATCCAATAAATCTATGATTTGCCTAACATTCTCCTTCATATATCTGCCTTCGATAAATCCCGCTTGGTCATGATGAATTACCTCTTGAATAACTGGCATCAGTCTGTTGGCTAACACTTTTGCAAAAATTTTATAATCTGTATTTAAAAGAGATATTGGTCTATAATTTTCTGGTTTCTTACAGCCTGATTCTTCTTTCGGTATCAATGAGACAAAGGCTGCTTTCCACGAGGAGGGTATCTTACCTCCTTGTTGTATATTACAAAATAAGTCCTTAAGATGCTCAATCATTTCCGCTTGTAAAGTTTTATAATAAACTGCAGTTAGGCCATCCATCCCTGGAGCTTTGGCTGTTTTCAATTGTTTTATGGCAAAACTAATCTCCTCAACTGTTATTAATTGATCCAAGTTTTCCTTTTGGAGTGATGAGACCTTTGAAACTCTTTTTTCTTCTAGATATTTATCTATACAACTGTTCTGTATATTATCTTTAGCATATAACTTGGTATAATAGTCCAAAAAGGCCTTCTTAATTGATTCTTGTTGAAAAACTTCTTTGCCTGCATACTCAATACTATCAATAGTCCATGTAGTTAATTGTTTCCTCAAAGTATATGCCAACCATCTACCCGGTTTATTAGCATTAGTAAAAGTATTGTGCTTTGCAAATTGTAAATTAGTTGCTGCTTGATCTGCTATAAGCATTTGAAATTGATCCCTCAAAGGTTTTATAACTGTTTGCAATTTTCCATCTGCTGGGTTTTGTATCAATTGCTGCTCTTTTTTCTTTATCTCTCTTTCCAAGTCTAGTCTCTTTTTCTATTGATTCTGTCTATGTTTAGAGTTCATTTGAATCAGTACCCCCCGCATATATGCTTTACTTGCATCCCAGACTATTTCAATAGGGGTACCTTTATTTAAATTCAGTTTAAAAAACTCCTTTAAGTGCTTTTTAAGTTCAATTATATTTTTTCCATATCTGAATAAATTTTCGTTTAATCTCCAAGATCTTCTTTCTCTTTTCCCCATCTCAATTTCCATCCAGACCAGACTGTGGTCAGTCAAAGTCCTAGGAAATATCTTTGTCTTCTTTACTTTAGGAAGTAAATCAGTAGTTAACAAAATAAAATCTATCCTGGAAAAGGATTTATGCCTGTCCGAGTAAAAAGTAAAGTCCAATTCATTTGGGTTATGGACTCTCCAAATGTCTTTCATTTCCAAATCCTCTTGCATTTCAAAAAAAGCTTGTGGTAGCTTAGCCCCTAATTTAGCCGTACTTTTTTTGTCCTTTCTAGGTTGAATTACTCCATTCCAGTCCCCCATAATTAAAATAGTTGTATAATTCCATTCCAAAATTTTTAAATGAAGCATCTTATAAAAACTTTCCTGTTGCTGGTTTGGAGCATATATTCCAACCAACAAGTTTGGACCATTATCTGTAAGAAGTTCGATTGCTATATATCTTCCACAATCATCTGCTTCTATAATTTTAGCTGAAAGTCTTTTATTTATATAAATCACCACACCATTCTTCTTTTCCGAATTTGAGGCGGCAAATTGCATTCCCAATCTTGAATTTATCAGATATTTCTGATCTTGCAGTTTTATATGGGTTTCTTGCAAACAAATAACATCATTATGAAATTGCTTCAAATAGTGAAATACTTTCTTTCTTTTTTGTGGAGAGTTCAATCCATTCACATTCCAAGACAAAAATTTAAGTGTCATTTAATCCAGTCTGAAATTTTGAGAGCAATTGCCGAAGATCCTTTTCCGCAGAAATAATCTTCGGTTTAGCTCCTCCCATGATTTTAGCTTGCACCTTTCCTTTAGCCTTTTTTGCTCGTTGTGGTTTGTATTGCTCCTGTTGTTGTGCTTCCTTCATTTGTCTAGACATTGCTCTGGTTATACGTTGCTCTTCCAATTTAGATGTTCTCAATTCAAGATCCAACGCCTCCTCTGTAATGGTTTTAGATGTTTCTTCCAAAGGAGAAATTTCAAATGGAGCAAAAGGATCAACCACAACGCCACCTACAGCTCCCTGTACCTCTCTTGCCTCCTTTTGCAACTGTTTTATTTGTGCCATAGGTTCTTGATCAAACTGGGTCTGTGATTCAACATCCTTATCTGTTGGTGAAGATGTACGTGGAGGAGGAGAACCCGCTCTCAAGACATTATAATAAAATTCTTCTGCTTTTGCAATGGTATTTAAGCGGTATCTCACTCCTCGTATCCTCAGTATTATACCTGTTGGAGCATCCCATCTAAATTGTATTTACTGTTTTTTCAATTCTGCCACCAAAAATCCAAAATCCTTTCTATCCCTTAGCATTTTAGGTGGTAATTCTTTGAAAACTCCAATTTCAACTCCATCAACCAGAACAGCAGTAACAAATGAATTTTGCAAAATATCATTTCTTATTCTCCTATCTGTAAAATATATCACCACATCTCTGGGCAATTGCCTTTGTACTGCCACATGAGAGTTAACTCTGTAAGCCTTGTCAATCTTACATAGGACTTCGTCAGGTTCAACCTTCAGTAAAACTGCTAAAGCATCAGCACAAATTTTTCTGAGATCTTCCCTGCTGCTCTCTCTTATACCTCTGAGTCTAATAGCAAATTCCATTGACCGAAATTGCATCATGGTAATCTCATTTTCAATTTTTTGTGTCATTTCTTCAACCTCTGTAATTCTTAAGTCAGATTCTTTAAATTTGGTCTCCACATCTGAGGCAAGATTATCCACTTTTTTATCAATCTGCAACACTACCTCAGACAGGGCTTTAACTACTGTTTGAATATCTTTATTGACTGCTTCAAATTTTTCTTGAATAATTCCTTTAACCTCCTGTTCTGATCTCTTAATTTCTTTAATAATAATATCCTGAGAGCCTTCTTCCTTTGTCTGAGTTTGCAGCTGCGCTGTTTGAGGTTGCTTCTGCTTGTGAGTGGGGGAATCCCCCCCTGCTTGCTTTGTTGACATTTTGCCTCTTAGAGATCTTCCTTTTCCAGTACAAATTCTAGCACTCTTCCCAAAAGTTTCTCCAGATTCAATCAGGTCTATAACAATCAGTTACTGTTTCTATTTTTTTTTAGTTGTTTTTCTCCCTCTTCCAGCCGGATTTGTTACTTTAGAATGTAGCCAGATACACAAGTCAAATTACTTTCGCTTTCAGCTACTCTCCGCTGAAAGCAAGCGCCATTTTTTCCCCCTTCTCAATTCCGAATTACTTTGACTTTGTAGCTATAATTCTTTCAAATATTTCACAAAGCTTTTAATACTTGCTATTTAGCAGGAAGTCCCAATTCTTCTTTATTATTGTTTGGTGCTAGTAATGCTGCCGCGCTGTCTTGCTCTGCAATTAGCAGTTTCCCAGTCGTCCGGAGCTTCAGCGGCTTGGATAGGGAGTCCCACCCTGTTAACTTTCTGGGGGTCTCACAGGGAAGCGAAAAAAACTTTCTGGGGGTCTCACAGGGGACTCTACCTGCAGCCACCGGCTCTCCTCACAAGATCTTCAGGTCTTGGGGTTTTTCGAGCCGTTTCTGTTACCAGAAACGGCTCTTTAACGGGCGGCTGGGCTGGCGGTCTTCAAAAGGCCGTCAGCCATAGATCACGGCGACACCGGAAGTCCATTTGATGCCTCTTATATTAAATTACTGTTGCATTGCTAGACGAAGACTTTCATGCCCCCAAATAAATTCCTTGTTACATCTTGGGTTTCTTCCCTCTAATTGTTCCTTCATTTAGGAACAATTTGCAGTTCATTTATTCTTCCTCTACCTACTTTTTTATGGGTTGCAAACAACATTTTTTACTGTCCCTTGAGTATACAAATTACCTAAAACATCTAACATCCATAGTCAAAGGTGTAGATAAACCACAGGAAATAATAACCAAGAATTTATATAATTTTTAGCTTCTCTATTTTTGTATAAGCAATGTTTTGTATAAGCAGTTTTGTAAAGTAAATTTTCTTTCCTCTTTTTTTTTAAAAGGACATACATCATAAAGTAAAAAATAAAGCTAAGCTTTTGTACAAGAAATAGTATTACTAATTGCCTATAAATGATTGGTTAATCTACAAATTGCCTATAAATGATTGGTTAATCTACAAATTGTATTCAATTGTGTGCTGAGATAATTTTGACACTTGTAAAAGAAACAAATGTTCACATTCTATGAATTATAATTTCATAGAACGTAATTCATATAATTATAATATATAATTATAATTTAATACAAATTAATCAGAATAAAAAGACAAAACACTATATACATGATAAGGATAGAAGGATTTCTTGAGTTGAGTTTGACTTCAAATGATTATATGGAGAGGTTTGTTCTTGGCATCATTATAGAATGTTGCTTTGTTTCCCAGAGATTTTTAGGACTTCCTAATCTTGACTAGAACTCTGGGATTTTTGATGATGGTCCGATTGGTGACTGGACCAAAGTTATTGAGGGATTCAGACGGTGAGGATTTTCCTGGTCCTAGCCTTAGGACCTTAGATCCTAACTGGACATTTTTTTGCCCCCAAGAAAAATTAATATAAATGAGGCCCCCTGGCTATAACTTCTAATATTGTATGGGCATTATTGGTGACCTGTAGATTTCATTTAAGAGCTCAAATAATGTTCTTTGGGCTATTTAGAATTGGCAATTCTCAAAATTATTTACTGAAATGAAATTCTTGAACAAAGAACTTTAGAAATCTTGACCACATAGCAGTTTTAAAAGTTACCAAAAGTGTGACATTTTAACACAAACTTCAATGGAAAAATATTTAGCAGTTTATGTAAAAAATATTTGTAATCAGAAAAGAGACTTTTCTGCCTTAAGAATTCATCGGAACTTGCAAATACTTATCTTAGAGACAGAAATCTCAGTATCTGAAGGCTTCAAGGACTACTTTTCACAGCATGGTTGAGTACTGCTTATTCAATTCACAAACCTCCTTTGTAATTTGAAAAAGGTGAAAGAAGGTTCACTGAAAACCTGGCTTGTTACTTAGGTATAGGATTTTTGGACTTTTAAGCACAAGAATCTGCAGAAATCTTTCAATATGATAGATTTCTTCTTAGGCAGTTAAAAGGATGGGATAATAGATAAGGACCTTGAAACAGATGAAAGCTGAAGCCCCAATAATTACATTTTATCAGTACCATAGTAATTCCTGCCTATTTCTTCTTGCTAAAGGGGAAATAAAACTGATTTTGTTATCATATGCAACTAAATATTGAAAGGCTTATGAACAATTAATAATTACTTAAAAATGCTAACTTTATATGAATGTAGAAGTTAGCAAATGATACAAGCATTGAAATATATTTATTACACTATTATCTTTTAGGGTAAGTGCAAAAAGGAAGTAAGAAATAGTAAACCAAAGAAATTGAAAATCGTCTTGATAATACCAAAACTGTTAATCTCTATTCAGAACTACTCATCACCTTTTAATCTTCACTATTCCTCATAATCTTTCATCATAAAGACTCAAATCAACCATTATTTTAGATGAATTTTCATTCTTTTGACATTGTACTATATGCATGAACAGCCTTCTGCTACATACTTGAAACAAGAAGACTCTAAGCCAATATTCAAAATCCAATTATTTTTTGTCTACTCTCTCATCTCCTCCAAACTTATCTAATCCAAATAATGATTTCCTTTGAACCACATTCATTCAACATTATGCATAATTTCCCCCATAACTCATGTCTGGTTTTTTAAATACATATTATCATCATTCACTGGAGGATATCATGCCACTATCACTAATAGATAGACCTAGCTGTCCTGTAATTAAACCAGAAATCACCAAGTAATACTTTCCAACCTAAATTTTAGTCCTTTCATTCATAATTAAAATTATACTTCCCTGCTTGTATTCATCAATTCCATGCTATAAAATCAGACCATGTGCATTCAGCATTACCGTACCTTTACTCTTAGTTTCATGGACAAGATGACATTCCCATTTGCATTTCATTTAATTGTTTATTTCATGCTTTTTACCACATATTCTTCTTATTTTCAGACATAACCTTCTATATGCTATAGTCATCAGTAGATGGATCCACCATCTTTACTTTTACTTTACTTTACTTTTATTTAATTTATATACTGACCTACTCCTGAAGGACTCAGGGCAGTGAACAGCCATGAGATAAAATATATAATACAAAATTTAAAAGCAGAATAAAATCGAATTAAACAGTTTGGCTGTAAACCAATTTAAAACACCCCAATAATTTAAAACAAATTAAAATTTACTTTTAATTTAAAAAGGAAAAAGGGAAAAAATTAGGCCAGGCCAGCCTGGTGGATTAGGAAGGTCTTGAGAGCACGGCGGAAGGTGCGTAGGTCCGGGATCCTCCAAATCTCAGGGGGAGCTCATTCCAGATAGTAGGTGCCCCTACAGAGAAGGCTCTCCCCCTGGGGGCCGCCAGTCGACATTGTTTGGCCAACGGCACCCGCAGGAGCCCCTCTCTATGAGAGCGTACCGGCCGGTGGGAGGCTACTGGTGGCAGCAGGCAGCCTCGTAAATAACCAGGTCGTAAGCCATAGAGCTCTCTAAAGGTGGTAACCAAAACCTTGAAGTGCACCCGGAAGACCACCCGGAGCCAGTGCAGCTCACACAGGAGGGGTGTTACACGGGAACGCCATGTTGCTCCCATAACCACCCGCGCAGCTGCACTCTGCACCAGTTAGAGCCTCTGGGTGTTCCTCAAGGGAAGCCCCATGTAGAGAGTGTTGCAGTAGTCCAGGCAGGAAGGGACAAGGGCATGAGTGACCGTGTGTAACGAGTCCCGATCCAGAAAGGGACACAACTGGCGGATCAGGCGAACTTGATGAAAAATCCTCCCGGCCACGGCCGTCAAGTGCTCTTCTAAAGACAGCCGTGAGTCCAGGAGAATGCCCAAGTTGCAAGCCCTCTCCATGGGGGCTAATGATTCGCCCCCAATAGTCAGTGATGGCACCAACTGATTATATCGGGACATCGGAAACCACAGCCACTCGGTCTTGGATGGGTTAAGTCTGAGCCTGTTTCTCCCCATCCAGATCTGTACGGCCTCCAAGCACCAGGACATCACTTCAAGGGCATTGTTGGGGTGGTCCGGGGTGGAGATGTACAGCTGAGTATCGTCAGCGTACTGATACTTCACCCCGAAACCACGGATGATCTCGCCCAGCAGCTTTACATAAATGTTGAACAGAAGAGGCAAGAGAACCGACAAATGAGGCGCCTCGGGGTCGACCTCTGCCCCCCTGTCAACACAGACTGCCACTGGTCAGAGAGAAAGGAGGAGAACCACTGCAGCACTGTGCCTCCCACTCCTAACTCTTCCAGCTGGTGCAGCATGATACCATGGTCGATGGTATCAAAAGCCGCTGAGAGATCTAATAGGACCAGGACAGAGGAGCAACCTCTGTCCCGAGCCCTCCAGAGATCATCAACCAATGCGACCAATGCCGTTTCCATGCTGTACCCAGGCCTGAAGCCTGACTGGAATGGATCCAGATATGCCATTTCATCCAGATGCTGGGGAGCTGTCGCGCAACCACACTCTCAACAACCTTCACCACAAAGCGAAGGTTGGAGACCGGACAATTATTAGACAACACTGCCGGGTCCAGGGAAGGCTTCTTGAGGAGAGGACTCACCACCGCCTCTTTCAAGGAGGTGGGGAAGTCACCCTCACTCAGTGCGGCATTTGTAATCCCCTGGAGCCAGCTTCGCGTCACCTCCTGAGGAGCCAGCACTAACCAGGAGGGACACGGGTCCAACAAACATGTGGTTGCGTTCAGTCTACCCAGAATCCTGTCCACGTCATCAGGAGTCACAGGAACAAACTAATCCTAGATAACATTCTCAAGACCTGCCTCAGTCATCCCCCCTGGAACTACCCAGTCGGAGTCCAGACCTTCCCGAATCTGAATTGATTTTGTCATGCAGATACTGTATAAAGTCCTCGGCTCTACCCTCCAAGGGGTTCTCCCGCACTCCCTGGTGGAACAGGGAGCAGGTCACCTTAAATAGGGTGGCCAGGCGGTTATCTGATGACGCAATAAGAGCAGCAAAATAGTTACACTTTGCTGCTTTTATTGCCACTAGGTAATTCTTAATATGAGATCTTACCAGTGTCCGGTCAGATTCAGAAAGACTGGCCCTCCAACTACTCTCTAGGCATCTTTTCCGGCACTTCATCTCCCTTAGCTCCTCAGTAAACCAAGGAGCCAGATGACATCGGTGCCGGGTCAGAGGCCGCAAAGGCACGACCCGATACAGAGCTCCAGCGGCCGCCCTATCCCAGGCGGCCACTAGGTCTCCAGTCGAGGCGTGAGCCAGAGCCTCAGGGAATGGCCCAAGCTCCATCTGGAACCTATCCGGTTCCATCAGGTGCCTGGGGCGGAACCATCTTACCGGCTCTGCCTCCCTGCGGCAAGGTGCAGCGGTTCGAAGGTCAAGATGAAGGAGTGATCCGACTATGACAAGGGCTCGGTGACTATATCCCCTATTTCAAGATCACTCAACCACTGTCCAGAGACGAAAACCAGGTCCAGCGTGTTTCCCCCCATGTGGGTAGGGCCATGAATTAGCTGGGTCAGGTCCATAGCTGTCATGGAAGCCATGAACTCCCGAGCCACCTCAGACGCCTCACCCACAGACAGCAGGTTGAAATCCCCCATGACCATAAGTCTAGAGGTATCAACCGCCACCACTGCAATAACGTTGAGTAGCTCGGGCAGGGCTGCTGCCACGTGGCAGGGAGCCAGGTACGTGATCAGCAAACCCATCTGTACCCCATGGCCCCACTTCACAAGGAGGGACTCACAGCCGGCCATCTGAGGAACAGTGGCCTCCCTCGGTCTAAGACCTTCTTTAATAATAACCACTACCCCCCTGTCCCGCCCCTGTGACCTCGGCTGATGGAATGTGTGGAAACCTGGTGGGCACATTTCAACGAGGGGAATCCCCCCTCTTGGCCGAACCAGGTCTCTATAATACCTGCCAGGTCTGCTCCCCCCTCCTGAAAAAGATCACAAATGAGGGGGGGCCTTATTTACTACAGACCTGGCATTGCACAACATCAGCCGAAGGCCCGGGCCTTGAGGGTCTGTGCTACCTGGAGAACAAGTGGAGCCTTGGGGGCCAGAGCGCGCCACCACTCGTAAACAGCAAGCGTGCGCTCCCCTAACACGATATGGCCCCCTGCTCCCGTCGTATCTGCCCCTCCCACTCATGATATTGACGTTAGAAACACTATCTGGATAAGCTCTAGCCCCCCTCTCGACCCCGGGTCCCCCACCCCCCATGCCGCACTTCACAGCCAGACCCGACCTTCCCCTTAGTGGGTTATCCCCCATACCCACAGTCCAAATTATAATCCGACCCTCCCCCCCGGGAACCCCTTAAAAGTTTAACTAAAAATTTATGTAAAAAAACCCTCAACCCCCTCTTCGCAGCATGGCTTTGCTCTATCAACAGTTTCATCTGAGTCTTGATTACCAACTTAGTCATATTTGTGTCACATGGAACATTTCTTACTAACAATATCCACAGAAATTATCAGTTTTGATATTCTTTTGTTGTTACCCTAAAAATGGTAAAGTATGCAATTCTAGAGGGCGATGCTGTTTTCTAGCTGAGGAAACCAAGATGTTTCTGTGGTCTTTTGATTTCTAATTTCCGATTTACTTCACGTAAGTCAGACAGGGACAACCAAAGGCCTGGATATGGCCAGGGGGCTGTAAAATGATCATGACTGATTTAATAGTGACCATAGTCTTATCTTCTCTCATCTAGCAGTAATTGTGAGTCAAGATCCAGACCCAATTACTTCAATTGCTCCATCCAGATACAAGTTCTCCAGACAAACACCAACATCACATTTTACAAGGATTTAGCAATAGTTCTTGCAGCCTCCAGCCACCAGGTCAAGACTTCTATAGATCTCTGGCCTGGATTAGGGAGGAGATGTATAATTATGAATGATCAACCTGCTAATGACATGTGATTCCCAACCAACAGATACTCTCTTCTAATGGCTTAATGTAGGTCTTAAAAATCAAGCAGGTGCGCCAAACTCTGAGATAGCTGATCTGATAACTCTATATTACTGTAGCAGTATTACATGATTCAGGGACTATTGTCTATTTTATAGACAAAGCTTTGGTTCAGAAATTGGGCTTTGCCTTACCTGAAAGCTCTTTCTGATTGTGGTGGGTCCAGCGGTCAGGTATGGGTTAATGCTCTCTGATGTTGCCGGATCGGGACTGTTAGCTGAGAAGCTCCACCTCCTTCTGTTGCCTCCCAGCTTTCTGATGAGATACAATTTGTAACAGACCGACACGGTGATCTGAAAGAGAAGAAAAAAGGAGAAAGAGAACCCCAGGATCACGCCGAAGTCGCCCGGGCAGGAACAAGGTGGGGCTGACCGCCAGACCCACCACAATCAGAAACGGCTTTCAGGTAAGGCAAAGCCCATTCTCATTGATAGTGGGTCCGGCGGTCAGGTATGGGACATACCAAAGCCACTACCTACAGGGCAGGATCAGCCTGGATCTGAGGGGTGGGCCTGCGGTGAACCTGCTGTAAGACCCGTCGGCCAAAGACCGCATCCACCGATGCGAACTGATCTACTCAGTAATGGCGGATAAATGGGGTAGGGGACGCCCAGGCCGCCGCCCTGCAAATCTCCTCCAAGGAAGCCTGGGTAGCCCATGCTGCCGAAGCAGCCGCACTGTGGGTGGAGTGATCCGTGATCCGGGAAGGGACCGGTAAGGCCTGAGATTCATAAGCCGTGGCTATAGTAGCCCTAATCCAGCGCCCCATCGTGACCAATGACACCTTCTGGCCCATCATGGACAGCTGGAAGAAGACCAGGAGGGACTCCGTACCTCTAAAGTCTGAAGTCCGATGAAACAGATCCTGAGGGACCTCCTCACGTCCAGGGTATGCCAAGCGCGTTCTAAGGAATGGGACGGATTTGGGCAAAAATTGGGAAGGACCAGTTCCTGAGTTCGATGGAATGGAAAATTCAACTTAGGGAGGAATGTAGGGTCCAATCTGAGGACTACTCGGTCGGAACGAAAAATACAAAGGTCGGCCCGGATGGAAAGGGCCGCCAATTCCGAGACCCGTCTGGCCGAAGTTATTGCCAGGAGGAATGCAACCTTGTATGACAGGAACCATAGTCCCACCTCCCTAAGGAGTTCAAAGGGAGCTCTGGTCAGAGCGTCCAGAACGCGAGGCAAATCCCAGGAAGGGTATCTATGGACAGGGCCCGGATGAAGATTGGAAGCCCCCCTGAGAAAAAGCCGGATGAGGGTACGACCCGAAAGGGAACCCCGAGACCCACAACACAAGATGGTAGAAAGGGCGGAGACTTGCCTGCGTAATGTGTTGGGGGCCAAATCTGTCTCTAGGCCGTCCTGAAGAAATTCCAGTACTTGTACTGTCGAGGCCGCCGTGGCCACTATGGAACGATGGGCGCACCAGGATGAGAAGGACTTCCAAGTCAAATTGTATATTCGAGTGGTAGATGGATGGCGCGCCGCCTGGATGGTGGCAATGACCCGAGCCGGAACCCTGGCCGCCCTCAACAATCGCTGCTCAACCTCCAGGCGGTTAGTTATAGCCAGGTGGGGTCCGGATGAAGAAGGAGCCCTTGTTGGAGGACCACTCTGCTGGGAGGAAGGTGCCATGGAGGGCAAATCAACAGAGCCTGGAGGTCCGCAAACCAAGGACGGCGCGGCCAGAAAGCGGCGATCAGCAGAAGCTCCGTCTGAAGAGTCAGAATCTTCCTGATGACTTTGGGAATCAGAGGCAGTGGCGGGAAGGCGTATAGGAGGCCGGATGGCCAGTCGCTGTACAGAGTGTCCACTGCTTCTGCTCCCGGTTCCGGACAGCGAGAGAAGAACCTCTCCATCTGGCGATTGGCCCAAGTGGCAAACAAATCCACGATTAGAACACCGAACTGGGCTGTGACCATCCGATACAAGACCGGGTCCAGGCTCCACTCGCCCTGGTCCACCGATGCTCAGCTGAGCCAATCTGCTTGAGAGTTCGCCACCCCCGAGATATGGGAGGCCCGAAGGGACCTCAGATGGGTCTCCGCAAAGGCTCCCAGCCTCTCGGCCTCCTCCATGAGGTGGCGAGAGTGGGTCCCCCCAGGCAGTTTACATGAGCCTTGGCGGCTACATTGTCTGTCCGTACGATAATGTGTCTGCCCTGCACCTTGTCCCGGAAGACCCGAAGGTTGTGACCCCAGGTCGTCCTGGGTCCAATGGCCTTGGGCAATGAATGATGCAATATGGGCTCCCCAGCCCTGGAGGCTGGCATCCGTGGTCAGAATCAAGCAAGGGAACCCTGAATTCCCGCCCCTCGAGGACTGCCCCTGAGGTCCACCACCAAAGCGAGAGCAGAACCTTGTGGGGAAGGGAAACCCTGCGGTTGGATGTCTCGAACTGCCTCTTTTGGTAGGGCAGCAGAAACCACTGCAGGATCCTGCAGTGGAGTTGTGCCCAAGGAATGATCCTGATGCAAGAGACCATCTTCCCCAGGAGTTGGGATAGAGACGCCAGAGAGACAGGTCTCCCTGACGAAACTGACCTGACCAGTGACCGCAGACTGGACAGACGGTCCTGAGAAAGGTAGACTTTGCCTTCCACCGAGTCGATGATGGCACCCAGGTATTGTATGCGAGTCGTGGGTATCAAGTGGCTCTTGGCCAAGTTGACAGAAAACCCGTGGCTCTCAAGGGCCCGGGGGGTGGTGTCCAGGTCCCAGCGTGCTAAGACCTCCGAGCTGGACAGAACCAGTAGGTCGTCCAGATAGAATTGAATTCTGATGGGAATGGTCCGGAGGTAGCCCACTAGCGCAGCCATCAATTTCGTGAAAACTCGGGGAGCCGAGGATAGGCCGAATGGTAGGGCTAGATATTGATAATGACTTGCATAACAGAAGCGCAGGTATTTGCGGAAATCGGGATGGATGGGGACGTGGAGATATGCCTCCGTCAGATCTATAGACGTGAGGTAAACTCCGACCCTGATGCCCTCCAGGATGGATTGGAGGGACTGCATTTTGAACCAATGGTAGACGACCCGTTGGTTCAGGGATTTGAAATCTAGAATTGCCCTCCAACCCCCCGATGACTTCTGAATCATGAACAGGCAGGAGTAAAAGCCTTGTCCGTGCAGCTCCTGAGGTACCGGTTCTATGGCCTGAATTTTGAGAAGATGTTGAATGGCCGATACCATCAGGAGCCGGGACGTCCGATCCCGAGAGACCGGACATTGCAGAAATCAAGTTGGGGGAGGGTGGAGAGGAATTCCAGGGAGAGGCCCACCCTGACCGTCTCCCTGACCGAAGCGTCCGAAGACGTGGCCTCCCATTGGCTGGCAAAGAAGGCCAGGCAGCCCCCAATGGGAGGACCGAATAGGCTGTCAGCGGGGCCGGCGGGAGGGACGTCCCCATCCCCCACGAAAGGGCCACCTAAACTGACCTCGCTGGGATTGAAACCCCTGTCGGTCCGAGACATGCAACTGGCAGAGTGGAAAGGATCTCTGACCTCTAGGCCCTGAAAAATTACCCTCTGACCCCCGAAAGGGGCGAAAGGAAGGGAACGAACTTTGATCGGACCTGCGGGATATGGCCGGGAGGATCTTATGATTATCCCTGGACTCTATTAGGAGAGGTTCCAGGGGGGCCCCGAACAACCGAAGGCCTTGAATGGGGAGGTGGCCAGGCGCCATTTGGATTTAGTGTCGGCCTGCCACTGTCTGAGCCAGAGCAATCTATGAGCCATGACTGAAGCCCCCATAGCCTTAGTTGCGAACCGAGAAGAATTCAAGGTGGCATCGGCCGAGTACTCTAATGCTGCAAGTACCTTATTAATGTCCTGATGGGAGCGTGTGTCGGCCACTGGAAAACTGTCTTGAAGCTGACGCAGCCACAAGATGGAAGCGCGGTTGAAGAAGGAAGCCTCCATGGTAGACCGCACAGACCAGGCTGTCGCCTGGTGAGACTTGACCAACGCGTGTTCCAGATGGCGTTCCTCAGGACGAAGGCTCTCCTCCGGGGGGCTTGTAAGGTTAGACGGTGCGGAAAGGGCCGCCACTGGAGCGTCAATCATTGTAACCTGCAGAAGAGAAGAAATCTCTGGGGCCAGATTATAAATGCGCCTATCTAAGGCATTGGGGATGGGTCCGGAGGCTGGAGCCAACCACTGTTTGGTAAGGACGTCCCTGAATAAATTGGGCCCTGGAATCTCCTCTGTCTCGACAGTGGGTTCCTCAAAGAGTGGCACAGATGGGGTTTGAAGAGACCCTCGAACGAGGGTTGATCAGGTGATAAATCCTCATCGTCCGACAGGTCAGGTTCCCTCACGTCTTCCCCTGCCATAGACCCCTGGACAGAAGCGTCTGTAGAATGCAGTCTCATAGGGGCCTGGACCCCATCAGCGGAGAGAAGGAGCCCTCCACATCGATCTGCGAGTGGGACTCCGAAACCACAAGGCCGTCCTGCGCTGGCAGTTGGCTGCTATGCCCTGGAGGATGGCCTGGTGTATATCAGCAGCCAGCTCAGGCGAGATTAGAGGCTGCTGGACATCCTCCCCAGTCTGAGGGGGGGCCCTCTCTAGATGGGCAGCTTTTTCAGTCAGGGACTGGGCTGCAGGAGGGGGATCCACCCCTTGAGCCCCAAAAAGCTCC
This sequence comes from Ptyas mucosa, assembly GCA_012654045.1. Lineage (NCBI taxonomy): Eukaryota > Metazoa > Chordata > Lepidosauria > Squamata > Colubridae > Ptyas > Ptyas mucosa. The sequence goes on from WNWU01000020.1 coordinate 14,892,254, forward strand.
TCATTGATCGGCCTCTGATCCTGCAAAGAGGCTCCATCCCTATCCGGGGAAAAGGCAGGCATCTGGATTGGAGGGGCTGTGGCAGGGCCAGCCGGGGTGGAAGTCTGAACCAAGGATGGGGCTGGGGTGTCTACTTCTTTAATGGAGGCTTCCTTAATAGCTTTCTGAATAGAGCATTCTATTGCCAAATGGAGCCTCATTTCTTCCTTGGATCTAGAGCTGCGATGGCGAACCTATGGCACAGGTGCCACAGGTGGCACGTGGAGCCATATTGGTGGGCACGCGAGCTCAGCTCCGACACGCATGCATGCACCAGCCAGCTGATTTTCGGGCCTTCTGGGCCCACCAGATGTCAGGAAACACACTGTTTCTGGCCTCCAGAGGGCCTCTGGGGGGGTGGGGAAGGAAGTTTTTGCCCTCCCCAGGCTCCTAGAAAGGCTCTGGAGCCTGCAGAGAGCAAAAAACGGGGCTACTGGGCCCACTGTGCCATCACGTGCCAAAAGCGGGGGGGAACACGGGCGGGCAGGGTGCATAGAATTATGGATGTGGGCACGCGTGTGTGTGACCCCACCGCGCTCCCACCGCTTTTGGCACACAATGGCAAAAAGGTTAGCCATCACTGATCTAGAGTCAGAGGATTTAGAAGATGACTTTTTGAGTCTCTTAGAAGGGACAGAGGAGGATGTCCCTGGTTGGCCATTGTCCTAGGTGTCATGTTTCTTGGCCTTGGACTGCCTGGCTGAAGCCATCTTGAGAGGTTGGGGATCAGGCCTGCAACAGCACGAAGCTGGAAGACAAAATGGCGGGTGGGAGGCAGAAGGCCGGGGAAAGCAGCCGTTAGCAAAATGGTGGCCAGCCACGAGGAGGGAGGATCAAAATGGCGCCCAAGGCCTTAGAAAGGCTTCTAGCCTGCTCGCAGCGATTTACAGGAAATTAGCCGTTTAGGCGGCTCCACTCGCTGCTAGTAAGTCCGGCGCCGCTCCTCCAATCCGGCGAGGCCCCTGGGCAAGCCCAGGGGACGTCGATCGCCTGAGCTGCCTTCCGATAGCAATGCCGCCCTGCTCCGCTGCTGTGGGATTGAGCGGAAAGATGCTCGTCACTGGCCCCACGATCCCTCTAAAGCCAGGATGGACTAGGCGGCTCTGAATCCCCGGCGCGCTCTAAAACGCGCGAAAAAAGCCACCCCGGCAATTGGAGACGGAGCCTGCCACCAACAACTCTGGGAAGCTCCGAATGCTGTTCACGGAGAACAGCGAGCCTGGGAGGCTCCGGAATCCCCAGCGCGCTCCTCCGACACGCGAAACAGCCACTCCAAGAGAAATCGGCTACTTGCAGCGGGGTCAGGAGTGAGCCCTTCGCGCTGCCAGAGGAGGCTCAACCCAAAGGGAAGCCTACCCACCACCGCCAGGCAGTCTTCAGCGGGCTCGGGCCAAAGCCCTTCTCGCTGGCACGCTCAACCTGAAGGGAGCTGGATGGTAGAACAATTTGTTTTTCTTTTTAAAGGTGAAAGAACCTAGGGAAAAAATCTGAGATTAGAGGAAATGGATTTTGTGAGAGGAAAAATCTAGGAGCAGCTCCAATTCCGTGTCCTATCCAAATCGGATCGAGTCTGAAAACTGGAAAGCAACAGAAGGAGGCGGAGCTTCTCAGCTAACAGACCCGATCCGACAACATCAGAGAGCATTAACCCATACCTGACCTCCGGACCCACTATCAATGAGAATTGCACCATTCTCCTTTGCTTCCCTCAAATTTCACCTTTTTACTGATGATAAGCAAAATATATTTTGAAGTTCTGACACAACAAATATTTCTCTTCTTTTCCTGAGGCAGAAAAAATCCAAACCACTTAATTTACTTCTCTGTGTCAATATTCTACTGCACCAAAAGCATTAAAGAGCTTCAAGGAATACATCATAAAACATTGTTAATAGGATTTTAAATAATTTTTCAACACTCTTAATCAACAGAGTGCATAAATCGCATACAGCCCTGTCATTTTATCCTTCCTTTATTTTTTCTATTTTAAGAGCTCTTTAAAGTTTCTGGCTGCATGTGGCTCCTTATTTCTTAAATGAAGACTCATCAGTACTGAAAGTTCAGTTCCGGCTGTGAGACAACAGCTTGATATAAAAACATAGCTCACGGGGGAGTTATTTTTACCTCTGTAGGTAACAAGGTGGACTAATCTATCATGGATTTTGATTTTGGTTTTGAATTAGAAAATGCACCTCAGCATCAACGCCAGAGACTCCAAATTAGCTGAATTTGCAATATATGCACTGTTCGTAATGGGGAATAAGGTATGGACAGGAAAAAAAATTATAACACTGAAAGAGAAAACATGGCTGAATGCACTACCTGAACTTTGATAGCAGGAGGATAACATTTGTTCCAGCAATGCCGTACAATTTAAATAATTTTATAAAACTCTACAAAATTAGTATGGTAGAAACAATTAGGCTATTTGTCATTGATTTAAAAGTAAAAGGCTAACCAAGAAAACAGAGGGGTTGCTTGAACAATTAAGAAAGTGAATTATTTGAAATAATAAAAAACTAAATAATTTATAAAGAGTACTGCGTCGATGTTATCAGTTAAATGAGTAATATTGACATCACTATTGGGCAAAACCTTTATAGACATTTCCTATTAAGAAGTGGTTAATCCAGAACAGCAAAACTATCAAACTACCTCCCACTATCTAGCACGGGTGTCGGCAACCCACGGCCCCAGAGTAGCATGCGACTCTTTGTCCCCTCTCCTGTGGCTCCCTGCCGACCCAGTCGCACGACATCCTCTCTACCCCAAAAAGGAGCAAGCCTCTTTGCAGAGCTGCACAGTTGAAGCGCTCCTAACGTTTTCTCTGCACTGTCCATGACCGGCTGCTTTTTGTGATTCCGTGTCCTTCGCGGGCAGCTCAGCACCACTTGAGCCCTTTGTGTCGGCTCAGGAAGGAGGGGAACGGGGAGGAGCAGCAGCTGCCGCCAGATGCAGGGAGGGAAGAGCATGGGCAGGCTCCCCTGCGCAGCACAGGCAGGCTCTCCTGTGCTGCACAGTATGGCCCGCTACTCATCTCAATGCGCAGTGGCGGCAGTGGGAGGAGTCGCTGTCGTCCCCGCTGCCACTATGATCCTGGCCCTGGAGGGTATCCCGCCTGGGCACACGCGCAAGAGAGAGAGAGATGAGAGAGAGAAAAGGGGAGAAAAGAGAAGCAAAGCCAGCCACAAGCGGAGGTGAGGTGGCAAAGAGGATCACCTCTCGCTATGATTTCTGCCCATCGGTTGACAGAGTTGGTACTATCTGCTTCCTGTTACTTCAGCAACGCAACTATTAGAACTCAGAAAGCAGTATTTATTTATTTAATAAAGGAGGGAGGGAGGGAGGACAGAGAGGAAGAAGGGAGGGAGGGAGAGAAAGAAGGGAGGGAGGGAGAGAAAGAAGGAGAGAAAGAGAAGGGAGGGAGGGAGGAAGGGAGAGAAAGAGAAGGGAGGGAGGGAGGGAGGGAGGGAGGAAGGAAGGAAGGAAGGAAGGAAGGAAGGAAGGAAGGAAGGAAGGAAGGAAATGATGGAGGGAGAGAATGAGAGAGAAAGGAAAACGGGAAACAATTGAGTAAGAGAAGCAGGAGAGAGGGAGAGAGAAATGAGAGAGAGCTGAAGGGAAAGAATGAGAGAGGAAAAAGAGGGAAACAAATGAGAGAGAGAGAGAAAGAGAGGGAGAAAGGGAGAGGGAGAAAGAGAGATGGAAAGACGTGAGAGAGGGGGAGAAAGAGAGAGAGAAAGAGAGAGATGAGAGAGAAGGAGCGAGATGGAGAGAGAGAGAGAGAAAGAGATGAGAGAGAGATGAGAGAGGGAGAAAGAGATGAGGGAAGGAGGGAGGGAGAGAGAGAGAGAGAAAGACACACACACATACACACACACACACACACACACAGAGAGAGATACCCGTTTCCCATAGAAAAGAAAACACTGGGAGCCACAAAACCTGGGTAGGCTGGGTGAGGAGTCATATGACCGGGTGGGAGTGAGTGACATCAAGTTGGCTATGCCCACCCAGGTTTCATGGCTCCCAGTGTTTTGTTTTCTGTGGGAAACGGGTTCAAATGGCCCTTTGAGTGTTTAAGGTTGCAGACCCCTGATCTAGCAGGATATCAAACGACTCAACTGGTACCATCAAAGGACAAAATCACATTGGAGAATCTTGAGTAAGTTTGAAGATGTTTAAAATAAGAAGATCACAGATAGTCCTCAACCTACAATCACAATTGGGATCAGAATTTCTGTTGCTAAGTAAGGCAGTTGTTAAGTCACATCTAATTTTACAATCTGTTTTGCTATAGTTGTTATGCAAATTACATACTGGTTGCCAAGTGTCCGAATTTTTATCTTAAACTTTGTGGAAATTATAATATACATTTATGAAGGACATAATGTTGCTGGCTGTGTGAGATTCTCCAATCCCTATTTTGTGGATGCTCCAACATTTTAAAGAAGAGATTGAACAACTATTTGTCTGAAATGGTATAGGGTTTCCTACCTGAGCAGGGGGTTGGACTAGAAGATCTCCAAGGTCCCTTCCAACTCTGTTATTCTGTTTTTTCCCTCACCTCCACAAATAAGAATGCCCATGTTTACCAAAAATTTATATCACTGCTTTACGGCTCTGAGTAATCCAGTACTTATTTTTAAACTGGATTCAAAACAACTTCTAAAAGGTTTTATTATAAGGGTTTTGTAGCAATTATATAGCTATTATAGGTATTATATTTTAACATATTATTAGATAAGCAAATAGTTAGGTGTCAACAAATTATGCCATACCCTGATGATTATATGGACAAATGTTTGTATATCTCAAAATATTTTCTATATGGTATTAATGCATAGTTCACCCAAGGAGATTTCACTGAATTCCTTGATCACATTTATCCACTTCATCTCTTGTCTTTCTTAACTTTCTACAACTTCGCTTTGGAATATTCATTTTTTATCAAATGCCCAAATATACAATTTTCTGCTTGCTGATTATTGCCTCAAGGAAACATCAGTCTTTCTTTTGTCAAGGATCAACTGATTACTTCTTACAGTTCACAGTACCCACAGTATTATTTTTTTTTACATCTGTAATTCAAAGGTTTCTGTCTTCTTTCTCTTGTCTGTTTGTTCAGCTTTCCCATAACATTGTTTGCTCAGCTGTACATTACCACTGGAAAAACATTACTTTATCTATTACATTATTGGTTGCCATAGAAATACAGTATCCTTAACCTTCATTGTCTAGATGTGCTATAGCCTTCTTTCCTGGGATTAATCTTCTTTTTACTTCTTCAGTGCACTATCTATATTTAGTCCTAAATGAAAGGGGAAAATCCTGACACCTTCATTTCTTCACCATTAATTAGGTGCTCGTTAAGAATGCTAGTTGATGTTTGCCCAAATTTTCAACTTTCCATTTTACCTCCATAATGAACATTTCTAAGTCTGTAAATCTAAAATCAGACTTACTATAGCCAACCTCAGTAAAAGTAGCTTTAGCCTTCCTTTGCAGTTGATTACTTGGTGTGATCTACCTAGTGGAGCTAACATCAATCTTTAAAGCCAGATTATGTAGTAGTTCCTCCTTCTCTTTATCCTTTAGTGAATTAGGGAGCAGTCTGAGTCACTTCTGAATATTATCTATTATGAACTTAAAATGTAGTTCAGCCTTGTTGCCCTAGAGACTTGCATCCTCTATCAAGGTCAACTTCCTTACCCTCTCCAAGTTACTACCAGCACCTTGAATTGAACCCCACCCTTCTGACTTTCTGGAAAAACATCAAGACCCATTTTTGCCAATTGGCATGAGGATCAGAGAGAGGGTGTTTATTTATTTATTTACCGTATGGCAAATACATGGATTTATAGTGGTTCAGATGTTAATGTCCAGGAGCCGACCGTCGACTCCTGGACATTCGACGGTGATGGAGCCAACCGTTGAAAGACTGAGAGCACTTTCTTGATGGTAGTTGAATGTTTTTTTCAGCCTTGGGGCTTTAGAAGGCCAGGTTTGTTTACCTGTGGCCATGTATTTAGAGAGCCAAGAGTTCTACAAAGATGCCTGACTACCAACTGTCGTTAACTGCCAATTCTTCAATGTAGCCTGGCTGCTGATTGTTGCTAGTCATTTGGTTCACACTACCATGCTATTATCCAGGGTACATGGAGGCGAACTAGCATCACACCCCAGAGAGTGGGGGTGATTGGTGGCTTGAGGATACTCCCCCTGCCTCTTTAACTTTTTTACCTTTCTAACCTCTAATTTTAACTTGGTTTTAATTCTAGTTTTAACTCTGTTTTTAATTATGTATTTTATGTATTTGGCTATATGTTTTTTATTTGTAAGCTGCCCAGAGTCACATAGGAGACATTGGCGGTGCAGAAGTTTGATAAATAAATAAACAAACCTGGAAGCACACTGGCAACCAATGAAGGCCACAGACCAGAGATATATGTGCTGTTCGAGGAGCGCGCATACCTGCCTGTGCCACTGCATTTTGAACCAGCTGCTCTTCAAAGGCAACCCCACATAAAACACACTGCAATATTCCATTTGGGAGCTGATTAAGGCATGTGTGTCTTATACTAGCTTCTAGCTCACTCTAAAAATTCTTCTGTGAAGCATAATAAGATGTTCTGGCATATTCATATCCTTAATATGTACCATATTCTGGCATGATCTCCACAATTAAGGGCCTTGTTTTAGTCAATAAAGCAAAAGTATAACACTCTTAGGTTTTCTTGCTCTCACCATTATAATTTTAATACCATCTGTTTTCATGCCCCTTTGCCTCTTCTGAAACCTGTCTGCTCATTTGACATTTCTCTTTTCACAAAAGGCCTCATTTTTCTTTGTAACGTCTTAAACAAAATCTGCCTGCACAAGGAATATGTGCAGTGATTTGGTAATAAGCAAATGCTTGTGCATCTTTTTTCTCTGATATATAGCCATGATCTTTTCCAATCTCTCGGACGCACAGTCTTATTTCATACTAATGTATACATCTGATAAAATATATGTATATCATTGATAGGATGATATGTGTCTAAACTGGGCTTGAAACTGTGGAATTTTATGCTATATTGTTAGGATTTAAGATGCTACAAGTACACCCTTAAAGTTGTGCACAGAAGGACTTGAAAAAACAATAATTAAAGCAATTTGTCAGAGGGTTGATTTCTGCACTAAACCAGCCAGGAATAAAGGAAAATGATTGTATAAAACGTATTAAGAAAAGTGGGACACAGACATTAAATTTGCATGAGTATGCATGTGTGTGTTTGTAATCATTATAACTTTAATGAGGAATAAGTGAGAATTTCAACATTCAGCACGCTAGTGACTCTTCTGTGAGTCAAACAGACCCTGTAAAATGCAAAGGGATGCAACTGAGTATCAAAAACTTACTCAAGCAACTAATATTTTTTATTTATTTTTTTTTAGAAAAATACACCCTTTTAAAATATTGTACAAATGTCACTCTAACTCATAAAAACTTTCAAAAACTAAGCCAAAAGAAAATCCTGCACAGCATGGAGAAGAATGATTTGTGGCTATTGGTTCTCTGTCCTTCTAGGCTCTGGCACCAACCTTCCTCTTCGTTCAGTTTCTTCTATTCCAAGGACATTTTGTTTGTAGTTCTTGCATTGTCAGCAGGATGGCAAGACCCAAAGGATTTCACCATTAAATAATTGTGCAGGTTTCCAGATTTAGTTCCAAGATGTCAGGTCACTGCCTGGACAGCCTAACCCAAGCATCCCAATGCTTGTTGTACTTTACCTGTCATCTGACTCAACTGCTCTTTTCAATATAATCTTCAGGAACATTTTCATTTATATGCTAAACCTCTCCCATATTATAGAATACACCAGCAAAATATTTTGCTCTGAATGCATTCCCCTTTCCCTCATATATAGTGCGCTATTAAAAATAGGAATAGAGAAATCATTGCTACCATATGTACTGTATTTAAAGAGGATGGCAGCTCATACATTTAAATATTCTAGCCATTAGGAATGTACATGTGTTGAATTGGTGTATTGGTGGGTGTGTGTCTGTTTGCTGAACTATTATATTGGCTGCCAGCCTGTTCCTAGATGAAGCACAAGTTTTATGCCCAAGCCAACCCAAGACAAACCGTATTACTGTTATTACTATGATTTGTTTATGGTTTACTGCAATGGTATACAAACTTTATTAAATAGGTCTGTATGACATCCCCCCACCATGAATAAAACTGCATCAGGATAGAACAAAATATAAGTATACTACTTCCACTTAATACAGTGTAATTACATTTTAATTATATGTATCAGAGTGATTCTTAAACTGTGCAGTACTGTTGCTCTTCAATGTGAGAGTGCAGACTCACTCAATGAGGTTCAAAGTCCCAGAGTGTTGCGTGTTTTCCTCCTTGCCTGGCTATACAATTGCCTTCCAGTAAAGCTCAAACTGAGTAACAGCTCAAACCGAGTAACAGCGCTTCCACCTTGCCTACACAAACTGGATCAAGTTTTATTTTTTAAAAAATTCTGCCTCTTCTAGTTGCCTGCAACCACCTTGGGAGAAATCCCGATTCAAAGCTTAAGAAACTCAGGTGCCTGTGTTGATGATGGTTTCAGAGTACAAGAGAATTAATCTGTAGCCCCCAAAAGCTTACAGTTTAAAATTCAGCAGAATGGCTAAATTCACAGTGCCACACTGATTGGGTTTAGTCATTCTCTAATTATGGCACTGAGAATTTAGCTATTTTGTTGAATTTTAAACTGTAAGCTTTTGGTGGCTGCAGATTAATTCTCTTGTGCTCTGAAAGCACCATCCATACTGATGGGATATAAAATTTATTTGTTATGTGAAGGATCACTTATTTTGCTTGTCCTAAATTTATTTCAAATAAATCTCACGGAATGTTCCTGATATCTAACTAATTTCATTTAGATATAATACTTACCAAACCAATCTATTTATATTAAGTTTTTCCCTCCAGATATATTAGACTTAAGTTCTATTAAACAATAACAAATGGGTATTAGCAAAATTTAATCAGGTTAGCAGTTTGAAGAAAACCAATATAAAATATTTTCCCCTCCTTTCAGGTAAGTTCCTCAGAAAAGCTTACAAAGCTTAAAAATAAGATGCTTCTTACCTTCAAACTTACAGCACAAAAGAACACACAAAAAATGTTTGATTACAGGTAATTGTGCAGTTTCTTATAGCTGTTTCTTTTCCAACTGATATATTGTCTATCAGATTAGTCATGAATCTCACTATTTGTCATGTTTTTCCTGAGAGGAACCTTTTGGTGATCCTTAGTCCCTGGCCTATGAATGAAGCTCTATACTGTTTTTCAGCTATCCTGTTTGAGGATACCTAACCTTAAGTGCTGAATGGCCCTTCTGGCCAGGAAGGTGAAGCAAACTCTCTCTAGCTTCTGCTTTTTTGGGCCAAAGGTAAGCAGCCAAGTTGACTTCCCTTAGCTGAGAGACAAGGGCACAGTGAACTCAGTTCTGTCATCGCAGGAGAACATTTAATTAATAAATGTATAGGTTGGCCATCTCCTATACATTAATATAGGTGGCTCACAATTAAAGCAGAATCAAAACAGTAAAGCCAATCAGAGTTAAAAACAACAAAGCTAACATAAAAATAGCAGCAGAGGAGACTCACAACTATTCAATGACATAGGCTCACCCATGTAATTAGGGTCCCAGGCTAGATGGCAAAGCCACGTTCCTATGAAATGCCAGAATGATCAGGCCAAATCTAATTTTTAATATTAGGAATGTAAGCCTGTTTCCCCTGCCCAACTGATATCATATCCCAATGGGTACTTATGGCTAATTATAACCATTCTTTACCTCAATCAGCCAGGAATGTAATTCAGTAATCATACTGAAGCTATCTTATTCAGATAAATATTAACTAATCCCAACCACAATTTGAGACACACAAACAAACTATTACCGTGTTTCCCCGAAAATAAGACAGGGTCTTATTTTCTTTTGGCCCACCCAACCCCAAATAAGGGCTGGCCTTATTATCGGAGGGTCTTATTATTTTGGGGGTGCAGGAGGTGGTAAGCATGGGACTGGATGTCCCATTGCTGACGTCGCCTTCCCTCCCTGTTCTTCGCGCCGGCTGAGCAGCCCAACATGTCCCACCCCACCCCAATGGCAACAGCTGCTTCCCTTCCTCGCTGTCTGTTTATTAAGAGGGGTGGCAGATGGGGTGCGGGAGAAGCAAGATGCATGGAGCGAGACGTGGCTCCCCTTGCAGCCTCTTCTTTCCCTCGCCTGGTATGACAGGGTTCCTGCCCCTCGCTTAGCCACTCGCCCTCTTTAGGGATGCAATTTTGGGGTGGCAGGTAGGGCAGGTAAGAAGAGGGATGTGCCTCAATTCATTTTGGTTGCATGGCAAGCAACCAGAGGGAATGGCGGGACCAACTGCGCATGCATGTAAGTAGTTGGTGGGGGGGCTTATTTTGCAGGGGTGGCTTATATTATCGCATGCGCTGAAAAGAGAAGCAAATTAGCTGAACATTGAAGAATATCCTCCGTGTAAGTATGCAAGAATCTGAGACTCATTTACCCGGTATTATTATAAAATTCTAAAGGCATTAGATAGATAGATAGATAGAGAGAGAGAGAGAGAGAGAGAGAGACAGACAGACAGACAGACAGACAGACAGACAGACAGACAGAGGTTTACTGTGGGTTCTTAAAGTCAGCTCAGATATCATAATACACAATAGTTTGTCATAATAATTGTTCTTCTTATATTCTCCTCCCTGCTCCAGTACACCATGGGAAAAAGAGGTCTAATTTCAACTTACAAGAGTTTCACAATGTATTACAGACAATTCTCAAGTTACAACTGGTCACTTACCAACCATTCGAAATTACAACAGACCTTCCGAGGACTACTTGGTACTGAGAATCAAAGTTCCAATAGCGACCACCCCTCTCAAAGTAATGCGAATATATTTTGAGCACTCAGCAACTGGCACACTATACAGGTGTATATGGTCATATGACTGCAATTTATAACATTTTTTCTGGAAACTGGTGTTTACTATGAAAAAATTACAGATCCACTTACACCAAAAGAGCCCCCCACCTCAAGAATATCTCTGTGATGTTGGATTTCCTCCCGAAATTCAAGGAAGCCTAACTCTAACCCTCCACGGAATTTCCTCTAATGAGCTTTTCCAATGCATTTTTCCTAGCAAGTAAACTGAGACATCTTACTTTTCTCTTTTGCTTTTACCTCCAAGGTAAAATACACTGGAAAACCCTGTTGGAGGAAAAATCCTACCTACGGCTATGGTTAGGCTTTTTTGAATTCCAGGAGGAAATACAACATCATAGTGAGATTCATGGAGGCTCCCCCTTTTTTAAAAAAAAAAAGAATAATTAGCACTTGCTAGAGGCTTAAGAGCCAAAAGCCTACAACGATAGAGAGAAAATAATGTTTTGAAGAGCACCCAGTAATTAGGTCATATGCTCAATTAACTTTCATGCTTAACTACTAACTCTTTAGGAAATCCTTGGCCTTTGATGTGCAGAAGGCAGTGCACCGTTTAATTAGTAAGGAAATCAAGAATAAAGCAGAACTTCAGAACTTATATCAAAGTCCATACAGATATGTGATAAGGGATAAAAGAATATCAATAGATGACAACCTACAGATAGAAGAGGGAAGCAACTTGCCAGTTCAAATGCTCTTTTTTTAAAAAGTGAATTACTTCGGATATTAAGAAGAAACAGTCATTGTGTCTTTTAAAATAAAACAACTGGAATTATATAAACCAGGGCTGTATACAATAGACTAAAAAGAAGTAAAAGGCTATCTGCATGAAGGAAAGGTGAAACATCTATCTTTATTTGCCTGGTGTTCAATTCATGAACTGAAACATCGAACATAATTAAATTTAAACCTTTCCCTTCTATTATTTTTTCCATTCTCGAGAGGTATGTTGCTCCAGACTTATTTTATAGCAATGTCTTTAGGGTTGGCTTCTGCACGGAGAAAACTAGAAAGCCCAAACACTGTAGCATCAGTGTTACAAGCAATGTTTGCTTGTATGTTTTGGAAAGAGACTCAGATGCTAGCATGGTAAAATAACAGATGGCTTCAGTGTGTTGAATCTGCAGCAAAACATACATATGTAGAATAGTCATGAGATGAGCTACATCTCAACTGTACACCGTACCCTATTTGGAACACTATTAACTTTGCCTCCTTCATTATCTTATATTTAAAAACCTGTGACACATATTCTTTCAGGTTTACAAATTTATGACATCTACCTTTCCAGATTTATGAACATCCATATGCATATTGCTCTGTAACACAGTAAATTTAGATTCTTAGTTCTCTAAAAAGGAAACTATAAAGGGGGGACACAATTAGAAGAATAATCACACACAAAAAACATGTACCTTGGCCTTTGTACTGCTAAATAGAGAATGCACAGAAATCTTCACATAAATTTTAAATTTGTTTAGATTCCCAAAACAAAGTTTGGACTTCTCCAAGTCCAAGACTTCTCCAAGTTTAGACAAAGCAAATACTATTGCCAAATACACTGTGGAAATGTAATTTTAAAAAGACAAACATTCCAATTACTTCTATTTTCTATATCTACAATAAGAGATATGTCAGCATTGCAAGCACAACATCACAAAAGTTTCTTTTAATAACACAGAAATCTATTTTACTTCCCTTGAGGACATTCTTGCTATACAAATAAAAATAAGTTTGTCATTTTTGGCCTTCTCTCCCATTTAGAAAAAGTTTCATTAAGAGTCCAGTAGAGGTCCCCAAGAACCTGACCTATTCCTCCTACAGAATGTCACTCTCTGAACAAAAGAACGGCCTCCCCCAAGTTCAAATCTATTCTTTTGCCAGGGTCATTTTGGAGCACAACTGGCTATTATCATTGGCTGCTTGTTCATTTCCAGAGAGCTAGCTCAGAAGCTCCATCACGGTCCCAGAACAGTAATAGAGTAATGAACAAATGAACAAATGAAGCAGAAGGCTGCATGACTGAAGCTAGCTGGCAGTTTGCATTCTTTCCAGCCATTCTGCTTGCTGTGCACTTCACAATCCTCCAACCTTCAGCAGTTTATTACAGCCATCAGTTGGTAGCTTAGCAAACTTCCCTAAAGCATCTTCCAGACTAAACTTCAAACGCTACTTAAATGAGGTCTATTTTAGATGTTATCGTTTTCAAATACAGGGAATAAACTGCATTTTTTTTAAAAAATGTCATGTTTGTACTCAGGGCAGAAACGCGTACAAAAATATATCGTTGTACGCGTACAAAATATTTTTTAATTTGAAAATTTGAAAATGGTTAAACGGCACCTTTATTACAGAGGACCTTAATAAAAGCTCTGGGTATTCCTAGTTGCATCACATACATGTCTACATTTGATGGGAAAAGAACCCTATCATCAGAAATGCTCTGGGATTACGGGTGGTCCTCCCTTAACAATCAGTTGGCTTAATGGCTGTTCGAAGTTACAGTGCACTCCGCAAAAGCTACTTACAATGCTGCAGCATAGCTCACCTATCTCCTGCCATCTCCCCACTGGGTGCCCACAGGCCTTTCCCCCCACCAGCTTCCCACAGGCCTTTTCTCCCCCATCAGGGCCCCCTTATGCCTGATTCCCAACCCACCAGTCCCTACACTTTCCTCCTCACTTACCTGGAGCCTTCTGCAGAATGGAACAGATTGCTTCATCACGCAGCCACACGGCTCAATCCCAGAAGCAGCTGACATGTTCCCAGTAGCCACCTGGTTGCTGGGCACATGACTGCTGCTTCCAGAACCATGCTGCATGGTTGTGCAACAAAGTGATCTGTTCTGCTTCCCTAACGAATTCTGCCCAGCGCTGTAAAAAGCACTGAGGACATCACAACTTCTAAATCGAAGCCCACTTACACACCAACCTCTGTGGCATATAACTGCTGGAACTTCAGCATTGTTTCTTAATGACAAATGTCTATTTATACAATCTCACGAGAGCCTGACAATAAGTTGGACAAAAGTTGCAAAACCCTCTGCACATTAAATGAAAACAGTAGCAATTCATACGAAACTACTTTTATTTCTTCCCTACCCCCAACTTCATACCCTTAAAGCAAATTAAAATGAACATCATCTCTTTTGTACTCAGGCTATATTTAGGAGATAATTAATACAAGTTTCACTTGATTAAGTAATATAGACAATTAATTTTTTGAAAACCGTTTCAGCTATATTGTCAGACTTGAACAATATGCCTACATTGTTTATAAAACTGCTGTCAGTACTGCACTTCATCAATTAAATTCCAATTAAACATCCACATTTAAAGGCTATGATAAATGCATTTATTAGTTGCACCAATTAATCTCCTAATTACTTCAGACTTGGATGCTATTGAAAATAGCCTCACAACAACAACATTCTAAAATTGAAAAAAATGCATATGTGCATTTCAAGAATGGTTACCCTAATAGCCATCACAAAAAATACTGGTAAGTTTTTGTTTTTTCCCCCAGAATAAACTAGTAAATAAAGCAGGGAATTTGAAAATGCTGATTTACATCAGCTGCAAAGTAAACTGACACATTTACCTGAAATAAGAGCCTCAATTTAAAATGTTTCATCTTCAAAGAATATTTGACAAAAACGAACCAACTCATCTACATCTATTAATATATCAGAAAATTAATGTTCCCATTTGAACATAAAACATTTGGGGGGGGGTGAGGAGACAGTCTTTCTGGAAATTTTTGTACTTTTTTTTTTTTTGCACTGCAGTTTCTTTCTATTCTTTAACTACTGCTGTGAGTGTTGTGAATGACATATTCCCAGGAGTGAACTTCAGCTCCCTATGTCCATTTCAAATAAAAATATTCAGATGCGATCCAGCATTAGTGGAAGGAGGGTCTTTTAGTATCCTTCTCAAGTCTCTCTCTCTCTCTCTCCCTCTCTCTCTCTCTCTCTCTCTCTCTCCCTCCCTCCCTCCCTCCCTCCCTCCCTCCCTATCTATGACTTCCCCAAGGATTGGGAAAGAGAGAATCATAGATACGGAATAAGTTATTTTAGATAAGTTTATCTAAAATAAAGCTGGGTATCAGATTGAGGCAAAATTTGGAAGTTGATATTTCTAGAGCATGTTATTCTTCACAAACATGTTTTCTGCTATTAAAAATTACAGTTGATGGCATGGCCTTCTGGAACACACAGAGATCACTGGAAATAATTTCAATGCCGAACTCCCAATTTTCTTTTTACATCTAAACAATAATTTTAAAGCATCTGTCAGATATTTGCTTATGTTGTAAAATCTGACATTCAAAATACAATTCAGAAGATTAACCCGAAGTTTATTTTGGTTACTACAACAGCATGCAAAAGCAGAGCCTATCATATTGTCTTTCTGACATGTTTTTGTACCAAATTATTACAGCATACACTACAGTAGCTTCTCAATCAAAAAGTTCATGCAATCAAGCTACAAATTACCCATTTGTGGTGATCAGAAAAATGCTACATCAAACACTAATGTGTAATTAAATTATTAATCAAAGTATGTGGGGAATATTTTCTATTTCAGTTCTTAATAGAGAGCCAGCATATTCTGATTACTCCCTTCTGCAGCTGAATAAAATATATAATTATAATGGCTATTTTTCAGACATTCTGCAGTCATTATGTTGAACTGGAAATTTTGCTGATCTCCAAATCTTTATTAACAAATATTCTATCCACTGTTCATATATATAGAATGGCACCAATTATATCACAAAAAACGTGGCTGCAAGGTTTACACTCTGAATTGTTTTAAGTCAACTTTAGGGCAATCAGATTTAAAAATTCTATTGGAACCAATGAAAATGGGGAACAGGAAGCACTCTAAGAATACAGTGGATCAGAAAGCATGTGGGTAGAAGCAGGATGTGGGAACATAAAATGATAGAATCAAAGTTACTTATTTCTCTATTCTTCTCACTTTGAACATAAACAATTATCTTCCCACTGGGAGTGGTCTAAAACTGTACATTTCTGAATTGAAATATGGAGCTCTATGTGTATTTCTGTCAGCCCAACAAGGTAGACCAGACTACAAAACCAGTGTTGTATAGGTCAGGACTACTTTTATTGTAATAGCGATATTAACAGAATATTACAAGCCTGGTTGTGCTCCCCCATCCACCCATTTTTTTTTTAAATTTTCAGGTGAACTAGAATAGTTTCTCTGAAACATTTTCTCAGATTAGCTTCTTGGTCCAGGCTCAAGCCCCACTTATCTAACCACTGCCTTGGTAGCAATTCTTCCTCCTGTCCTTCAAAGCCATTCGCTATGCTCGCTACAATTTCCCACTGGTGAAAAGCTGAGGCTGCAGGAAGCTGCCATTCAAATTCAACTCTGATATGAAAAAAAGTATTCTACCTTGGCCTTCATTTTTCCTGATATATGACTTGTCAGTAAATCTGTGGAAGAACTCTTAATCAGAAACAACAGTGCTTCGCAGTGTATTCTTCTCTTACCTGCTGAGCAATTGCAGCCGCCCCCTTCAACAGTGTAAATTAAGACCTTACGTATATTTAAAAGTAATATGCTACTATAGAGAAAGAAAATACTAATTCCATTTGCAGTGCCAGCAAACAGCATGTAGAGCAGAGTGATGGCGTTCGGGGAAAAACTGTTCTTGCGTCTAGTTGTTCTGATGTGCAGTGCTCTATAGCGTCATTTTGAGGGTAGGAGTTGAAACAGTTTATGTCCAGGATGCAAGGGGTCTGTAAATATTTTCACAGCCCTCTTTTTGACTGGTGCAGTACACAGGTCCTCAATTTATAGAAAGATCTGTGTTATAACCTAATTGTATTCATGTTTAATAAAAATGAAGTCCCATTTTTTTCAATGGACCTGGTTTCTATATACGCATACAAAGAAATGTAGCACAATGCTATCTGTGTCCTGGAACTATTAAAGCATAAATTAGACCCAATTCTGAATTTAGAAAAAGCTAAGAAAAAAATACGGAAACCTACTAGGTTTAATGGAAATAAATGAGATTTTCAAGTAGATAAATACCACGAAAAAATCAGATAAATAACTGGCCTATCAATTACAGAAAGAATAGAACGGGCGTTGGTCCTACCTGAGACGCACCTTCTTGTTGGGTGGAGAGAGCAGTCAGGCATGGGTTGTACTCGTCTGTTCAGATTGATGGACTGAGTCTGTCATAGATGTCAAATCCCACCCCTGTTGCTAGGGGATTCCAGCTTTTGGTGAAGACAAAGAAACAGACTCGACGTGTGAGAGAAAGAAAGGAGTTAGAAAAGATCAGACTGACAAAGCGTGGGGCTGGTTGCTGTCTCCACCCAACGAGAAGGTGCGTCTCAGGTAGGATCAACACCCCTTCTCCATTGTGGGTGGAGACAGCAACCAGGCATGGGATATACCCAAGTTCACTGTCCCTAGGGATGGGCAGGCCCAGTCTGGTCTGAAGACTCCCCTTCAGAATAAACCCTTTGTAACACTCTCTGCCCAAATGCAGCTTCCGCTGAGGCGAACTTATCCAACTTGTAGTGCTGAATAAAGGGGGAGGGGGAAGTCCAGGTCACCGCCCTGCAGATCTCCAGTAAAGATGCCTGCGTGGCCCAAGCCGTCAATGTCGCCGCACTGCGGGTAAAATGTGCCATTAAGTTAGAGGGTCTAGGTAAAGAGCGAAGTTCATACATCTAGGCGATCGTCTGCCGGATCCACTGTCCGATGGTCAAGGAAGTCACTCTGCCATCTCAAGAGACCGGAAGAAATGACACAAACAAAGACTCCGTCCTGCGGAATTCAGCAGTCCTCTTGAGGTATACCCGGAAAGCCCTCCAGACATCCAATTTGTGCCACCGGCGTTCTAAGGGATAGGCAGGGTGAGAACAGAATTCGTGAAGAATGAGTTCCTGCAAACGATGAAATGGCGTGTTAATCTTAGGGACGAAGGTAGGGTGAAGACAAAGAATCACTTTGCATAGAAAGTGCAGCAATCTCTGACATTCGCCTCGTGGAAGTAATCGCCACCAAAAAGGCGACCTTTCATGATAAAAGCCGGAGGCTGGTTGTCCGTAAGGGAGTTCAGAACAAGAGACAGGTTCCAGGTGGGATACCTGTGCACCACGGGGGGACATAAGTTAGTGGCTCCCCATAGGAACCTATGTATCAGTGGGTGTTGAGATAAGGAGGTAAGGGACCCACAAGTGAGGACTGTTGAGATAGCAGCCACCTGCCTTTGAAGCGTATTGGGCAAGAGTCCCCTTTGAAGCCCGTCCTGGAGGAATACCAGAACATGGACAATTGAGGCCTGAAGGGCAGACACTCTCTTATGGTCACACCAATCACAAAAGGCCCTCCAAGTGGCTGAATAAATGTGGTCTGTGGACGGCCTCCACAACGCTTGGATGGTCTGGATTATGCTGGAAGGGATGTTGTCCTTACCCAGAGCGTACTGCTCAATCGCCAGGCTGTCAGCTGGAGCCACTGAGGATCTGTATGTACCACTGCCCCCTGGCTGAGAGAGGCCGCGCTCTGAGGGATCCTCCAGGGTGGGGCCACCGACGAAGTCCTGAGGACTGCAAACCATTACCTCCTCAGCCAATGAGGAGCCAGAAGAACGACCTCCGCCTGCTCCTGTAAAAGCTTGTGTATGACCCTCGGGATGAGGGGTATCGGCGGAAAGGCATATAGCTGGCCTGGTGGCCATTGGAAGCGCAGAGCATCCACTGCTTCCACCTGAGGTAATGGGAATCACGAGTAAAACCGCAGAAGTTGAGCATTCACAGGGGTCGCGAACAAATCGACCTCAGGGGTGCCAAACTGGACCGTCAGGTCCCTGAAAAGTGTTGGGTGCAGGTGCCACTCTGAGTGGTCGATATCCTATCGACTCAGCCAGTCCGCCTGCACATTGGACACCCCAGAGATATGCTCCGCTTTCAAGGAACAAAGGTGACGCTCCGCGCAGAGTCCCACTCTCTTGGCCTCCAACATAAGGCAACTTGGACCTGGTGCCTCCCTGGCGGTTTATGTGTGCGTTTGCCGCAACATTGTCCGTGAGCACTAGCACATGGGAGCCAGACAGAAGGCACTGAAAAGCCCGAAGGACCAGAAAGACTGCCTGCAACTCCAGCCAACTGATGTTTCGATGGCTCTCGTTGGCACTCCACCTGCCCTGCACTACCTGCGACTGACAATGCGCTCCCCAGACGAACATGCTGGCATCAGTTGTAACCACCAATCTCTGGGGTTCAAAGAACTGGCAGCCCCTGGCAATGGCTGGAGACCGCCACCAGGTGAGGGATCTGAGTACCTCTCTGGGAACAGGAACCGTGATTGCTGACATACCTCTGCCCACCTTCTGAAATGGTAAAAGGAACCATTGGAGGTCTCTTGAGTGCAAACGGGCCCAGGGAACGATGGAAATAACAGATCATTTTGCCTAGGAGCCGTGAAAGTAGTAAAGGGGATGCCCTCTTGCAACTTTTGACCCTGGATACCACAGCCACTAGACTATCCTGACGCTCATAGGATAAATAAACTCTGCCCTCAACAGAATCAATCAACGCTCCCAAATGGAGCAGACAGGTGGAAGGAGTCAGATGACTCTTCTCCACATTAATGGAGAACTCATGGGCTGAAAGGACTTGAAGGGTTAACTTAAGGTCCCTGTGAGCCTGCTGGAGAGTAGTCAAAATTAAAATGTTGTCCAGGTAACACTGGAGACGAATAGAGTTAGCTCTGAGGGAAGCAGTCAAAGATGCTAAAACCTTGGTGAAACAACGGGGGGCAGAGGAAAGCCCAAGGGGCAAAGCCTGATATTGATAATGGGCCCCCACATAACAGAACCTAAGAAACTTCCTATGAGAGGGAAGGATAGCGATATGAAGATAGGCCTCAGTGAGGTCAATAGAAGAGAGGAGGCCGCCCTTCCTAACACCGTCTAAGATGGAGCGCAAAGACTGCATTTTGAACTGGCGATATACCACATAACAGTTCAGACTTTTAAGCTCCAGAATAGGTCTCCATCCCCCGATGACTTTGGGACAAGGAAGACATGGGAATAAAAGCTGTGTCCCGCCTGATCCTCAGGCACCCCTTGGATAGCCTTGATCAATAGAAGATGCTGTACCGCCAAATCCATAAGGACTCGCTTATCACTGTTATGAGAAAGCGGACAGCGTACAAAAAACGTCGGAGGAGGGGAAAGGAATTCAATGGCCAATCCTGATCTTATAGTAGCCTGGACCCATTTATCAGACGTAGTTCTCTCCCAAAGGTCGGCAAAGAGGGCCAATCTGCCACCAATGGGAGGACTAGAAATGCAGCTAGTGACGGTGTCAGAGCAAACAACCTCCTCCCCCATGAAAGGGCTGCTTACTCAAAAAGGGTCTACCTCTGGAAGACCTGTCCTGGGGTCCTCGCTGCCTGGGAGAAAAATTCCCAGTAAAACAAGATGAACAACCCCCGCCGTCCATTCCTCAAAACTGGGGATGATAGGAATATGGGAGAAAACGGGATTTCCCCCTACACCGTGCAGTAGGTAAGACTTTCCGCTTATCCTTGGTCTCAATAAGGAAAGACTCCAATGGATCCCCAAACAATTTAGCTCCCATAAAGGGTACAGATGTTAAATGCCACTTGTGCTGAGCATCTGCTTGCCAATGAAGGAGCCAGACCAAACAGCCATGCTTCGATTTGGATAAAGCCTTGGGCATTGTCAAGGATGGGCTGCCACAAATCATTGTAATAAGCAGTAATCAAATGGCCAACCAGCAAGTAACAGATTTAAGCCTGTGAAGCAGTCACAGGAAGCACAAAATGACCATTCAGCTCAGCAACAGCAAACAAAATGGCCACAAGCAGGGCAGCAAACAAAATGGATGCCTATAAGGCTGGGCAGGCTGAAGCAGCTAGCTGAGGCAGTTTTGGCAGGGAACCAATCAGCCAGTCTGTGGGATAGTCTCAACATGGGAGATCTCCAGAAGAACACAAAGAGTCCCCTCACACAGGCACAGACCTGTCTGGAGGCCAGAGATAGAAGACCCAGCGCTGTTGCGATGTAAAAACAGGCAGCAAGCAATGGCAGCAAACAAAATGGCGGGTGTCCCTGCTAACTGTGCTGGGAGCGTGAAGCTCCACGTAAAGGCCAATTGTCCCAGTTAGCAAACCAATGGAGCGCAAAGCCCTTAAGGTAGCTTCCAAGCGAACCTCTATCCCAAGCCACAGCTCGTTAAAAGGCCAGGGCAATGCAGATTGCCACGCTGTCAGAAGCATGCAGACTAACCAAAATGGCGGCTGCCAACTCGATGTCACTCTCGGGAGCGCAAAGCTCCGCTCAATGTCCACTTGCTGCTCACAAAGAAGGGCTGGAATGCGAAGCTCCTGAAAAAACCCTGGCAATTAGCTGGTAGTAAAAAACGCTCGTCGCCAAGCCAAGAAGGAGTGGAAAAACAGAGCTTCAAAGCCTGTCGCTTTAGAAACTTGGTCCATTTAAAAGACACCAAAGGGCTGCTGGACTGCTCAAAGGGGAGCGTGAAACTGTTCAAAATGCCACTACCTGGTGGGAGCGCGAAGCTCCGCTCAGCCCTGTCCCAGCTCCTCTCGGGAGAGCGAAGCTCCACAGACTCCGGATCATTGTCTAATCAACGGAGGGCGAGAGAGAAACAGAAAAGGGGAGCTGGGATTGATGAGAGAAGCCAGCAGAAGCTAGCTATAGAGACAAAAAAAGGGGGCCCAATCCACTAAGGTGGAGGAACCCAACTCATGAAGAAGAAGGCAAACAAGTCCAAAGTCCAATATCCAAGTCAAATCCAAAGTTCAAGTCCAAGACCAAATGTCAACGTGATAAAGCCAGAGAAACAGTCCCACAAGTCTGTCCAGACTGAGAGACTGAGTCAAAAGCTGGAAGCCCCTAGCAACATGGGCGGGATTTGACATCTATGACAGACTCAGTCCATCAATCTGAACAGATGAGTACAACCCATGCCCAGCTAATGTCTCCATCCACAATGGAGAATACAAGAATTATTATTTCTATTTGGATTAAAATAAACACAGTGAAAGAATGCAGCCAATTTGTTAACAAATGTTCCAGATCATACAGTAAACTGATGTCAATGCCAGAAAAGATTGATCATTTGAATAAATCATTACTTATAAAATTTAGAGGATCAACAAAAAGAAGTCTTCAATGAACTCATAACTGAAGACAGAACTAAAGAGGTAATTTAAAACATGAAACTGATTAATGTTCAAAGATTTGTTGGGATTTTTACTATATATAAGACATTCCAAGAAATTATTTTTAAAACTTTAACTCAGATAATGAACATGATTCAGTAATTCAAAGAATTTCCTTTGGCACAAAAATAAACTTTTATAAAGAAAAAAACGATCCAAAGTCATACAAATCTGTTTCATAATTGAATGTAAATAGTAAACTTATCACAAGTATAGAAATAAGAAATATGTCTTTTAAACTAAAATACATCCTGATTAAATTAGATTTGTAATTTATTTTATGATGAGAATTTTTTAAAATGTGGGTATTATTTTTCTTGATGCAAAAAAAGCTTTTGACAAAATGGAAAGGTCTTTAAGCTTGTAATTTTGAGGGGGGGAAAATGAAGTGTAGCCCTTATTTTTCCCCCCATGGGATTAGGGTAATTATAAATAACTAAAAGCCAGGAAATGGCTCTTTATCATAACAATACAGTATACTAAAGAAGACAAGGTAAAGTAGTCCTTTCCTCTTCTTTATTTCTGCTTGCCTTAGACCCATTAGCAATGAAAATATGAAAAAAAGAGAAAATATCAGAGTTAAATTAGCAGCTCAAGAACATAAATTGAAATTACCTGATGATGTTGTACTCACAATTACTCAGTCGAAAGACTCTTCAGAATTTTTAAGGGAATATATACAACAATATAGTTTTGAGTCAGGTTTTCAGATTAATAAAGAAAAAAAGCCCCAAAATATCAATATGCAATTTAACAAAAGAAGAAAAACAATATGTAGAAAGGTCAAATACTTAGAAATCTAACTTGATGAAAATAACGATTTACTTTAAAATCTGCTCAAAGGTGAAATATGGCCATTAGTACAAAAACTGACAGAGGCATGAATGAGATGATCTTGTTTAACATTCTTACACATATAAAGAGTGGGTGGTGGAGGAACAACTCCCAGATTTAAGAAAATATCAAACATTCCAAGCTTGAAGTATTTTGAGTTTAGAACAAACGTTTTGAAACCGATGCCCCCAAAAGTTTATCCAGCCACTGATTCTGTTCCAAGCTTGAGCCAAAAACAAGTCTGTTTTCAGCTAACATTATTTTAAGTGTTGTGAGAATCTGGAATCTTTTGTTGGGGGTTGGTTAAAATAAATAAAGTCCACCACTGCCAATACTATTCAACAGCCTGTCCCAGCTGCTATACTCCAAATCTAGCAAAAGAAAGAAAGGATAAAGGTGAACAAGCATAAGCTTATAAGCAGATGGTGATCAGTCAAGCCATTGACTTGGTAGGGTGCTAAATCTGTATTTAAAGCAATTCTGGATGGCTAATCTCATATATAATAACTGATATAAACTCTTCCCAGTTACTCTGTAAATAAGTTCACTAAAGTAAAAAAATATTTTCTAAGGAAAACTTCATAAATTAGCTTCAATGTTTCATTGTATACATACTTCGTTTAGCTTTCTTCTGGATATGGGTACCTATTAAGCAAATAAAAAATCTGGAATAAAGTAGGCATTGTACAATGGGTCTAGGACAACTTGCCAGGCCCAGAGCTGCCAACACTGCTGCATCTGGTTTGGAGCCGCTACCACCGCCGAGTCCTAGAGTTGTCACAGTGGCGACAGCTGCAAGGGGTGTAAAAATGGGAAGTCCCCGGCCACCACCTCCTGCCTGCCTGCCCTGATGCACTCTGCCCATCCACTCGCTTACCCGCCAGCCCAGCTTTTCCTTCTGGCCACCCACAGCAAGTTGGCAGAGGCAAGCTGATGGTGGCAAGCTGGTGGCAGCAAGTTGGCCATGGCAGGTGAGCTGCAGCAAGTTATCCCATTCCATTATAGAACTACTGCTCATAATGCTGGTGAAGTTTTCAGCGATGTAGCTTTGGATCCTTTTTCTGAATAAACGAATGAATAAGTATAATATTTTTGACTTATTTGTTTAGTAGGGCTCTCTTTAGAAAGCACATCATGTGTTAGGTTATATTTATGCAGAAATATAGAAAATTCGGAAGGGTTCACAAACTTTTAAGCACCACTATTATTATATTTAATGTACTTTGAATTTCTAATGTGTAATAGAATTGGCTCAATGTACTACCTATTTAAATTTAATAGTAAATTTAGACGGCAATAAAAAGTGAATTCTTCCCAATATACTTTTTATATGATGTCTTGCCTTCTGCATCACTGGTGGAAAGATATAATCATATTGTTTGGCAGATCAAATTTGTCCCTAGGTTCTGGAGCAACCTGAGATCCTGGTCCATATGCTTCTTTAATGCCCCCTCCTTTTTTTTTTTTTCACAATAACCGCTGTTTCATTCTTATAGTTCCATCTGCCAACAATACCTTTTCCCTTAAAGTCAAAGTCATTTCTTACTTGTTGTCTGATCAGAAACTTACCACCACCAGGAGAGATGCAAAATTTCTCCCAGCTACAATTGTCCCTTGTGGAAAACTATTTTTCTTAATTTTCTGATTTTATTAATGTACAATTCTATTCTTCTACGTTTTTTACACCGCAACTTGGTTTTTTCCGCTGTTGTATCTTATTTTCACTGACCAATATGCAGTTTTACTTTTATATATTTATACATCCATAGAAACTCATTTCTCTGTATGCACCCAGTAGCCTAATATTCAAAGGTAGATTTTTAACATTTTACTGATAAAGTATTCTGGTGAAAGAGAAGTTCCCTGAGGATGGGCTCTAGCACAAGTCCAAAAGCTCAGAAAACTGGCCCAGATTGGATCCTGTTAAAGTATTAATTAAGTCATTGTGTCTTTATCATTTAAATTCTAATTTTAATATCCTGTATCTATACTTACTGAACTATACTACATGTTATGTACTATTGATGTTTTAGAAATGCTTATGGCATTTTTATTGTTCTTTCCAGATGTTTATTTTTCTCTGCTATATCACAGATTCCAATCCTTTGTCCTCTTATAAATTGTTTGTTTGCTTGTTTTTATGAAGTCAACTAAATCTGCAATCGGTAAGCATAACAAAGATTATCTATATTTTGATATTATTGCTATTTGTAGAGCTGAAATAAACAGAATAATTCATCACAGGAAAGAGATTAGGCTGTAAATCATCAATTTCAGTCAAGTTTCTTAGTTTGTAGGACAGTCATGCATGTCCCCAAAAATGTTGTTACACTATAATAAAAATTAGCTGCTATAACATTAAAAATACTGTGTTTCCCTGAAAATACGACATGTCCCAAAAATAAAGCCAAGCCTGATTTTTGGGGTGGGCATAAATATATGCCCTCCCCCGAAAATAAGCCCTAGTGAAGGGGTAGTCATGGCTAGCGCAGGAGGCAGCCCTTCCCTTCCCCGGTCACCTCTTGGAGGTTCAGCCCCATAATTGTTGCCCGCTAATCAGCTGAGCCAACGAGGGCTGTGCAACTCAACCTAGATCTCCAGAGCACCTCCCCAGCTGCCGGCCTCCTTCCCCTTTTCCTGCCGATCTTTTTTTACTTGGGATCACAGCACAGATACCTCTGGCAGGATTGCAAGGCTAAAGGCTTTGGATGGATATTTTGGGGATGTGTGCTGCAATCCAGAGGGGAGTTTCAGCAGGTTCTGACCAGTTCTGGAGAACCGGTAGCTGAAATTTTGAGTAGTTTGGAGAACCGGTAGTAAAAATTCTGACTGGCCCTGCCTGCATCTATTCTCTGCCTCCCAAGTCCCTGCTGATCAGGAGGAAATGGGGATTTTGTAGTAACCTTCCCCTGCCATGCTCACCAAGCCACACCCACCAAGCAATGCCATGCCCACCAAGCCACACCCACAGAACTGGTAGTAAAAATTTTTGAAACCCACCACTGCTGCAATCACAAGTAAAGAACAATCAACAGGGAAAAAAGGGGATGGGGATTTTCCTGCAGCCTGTCCTTTCTTTGGGATCGCAGCACAGACGCACATCCCCAAAATGATTCATCTGAAGCC
>WNWU01000020.1:14918548-14943450 GCA_012654045.1 Ptyas mucosa
CTGGTAGCAATGTTCTCTCCGTTCCCGCCCCCTCTCACACACACACAAAGATGTCCATCACGCCCCCCCAACCCTCCCAAGGCAGCCACATCCCTTCACTAACCTGCTTTCCAGTTCCATTCTCCACCGTCACATGCAGGGCAAAAAAAGTAGTCTGTGGGACTACAGTAAAAGCACCTTCCAACTTCGCAAGATTTTTTTTTCTTCATGAGAAGTTGGAAGATCTGAACTACCGGTATTTTATTTATTTTTTTTACCAACAGACTACATTTCTTGTCCTGAATGTGCAGTGGAGAATGGAGCTGGAAAGTAGGTTAGTGAAGGGATGTGGCTGCCCTGGGGGAGGGAAGGGTTGGCATGGGTGGCCTGGCTGAAGGGCCTTCAGGTAAGCCGATGCGGGGCCTTGGGGCAGCTCCGCAGCCCCTGCCTTGTTTTGTCCTCCACCCCTCCATTGCCTTGCTTCATTCTTCTTTACAATGTACAGCCTCTCACAGTAAGGAGAATGGCAGGCAATTCTCGTCACAGCGAGAGGCTGCACATTGCTTCTGGGTAAGAGGCTGGGTCCTCTTACCTGCTTCCCTTCCACCATTTCTCTTTTTTTCTCTCTCTGTTGCTCACACTCACAGAGAGAGATATTTGATCTCTTGAACTGCTGCACACTTTTTGCCCAGAGGGAGACAAAGTGGGTGAAAAGTGTTTGGGCGCCTGATAGGCGCCGGCCTGCATTATCAAATGTTTGGGCTGCTGAGTGCTGGCCTATTCGGTGCTGCAGGGGCTGAGCTACAGCTACGCCGAGCCAGGCGCTTTTCAGGCCCTAGCCCTAGTGGCCACTGCAACCCTCGTGCCAGCCCTGCGCACAGCTGGCCTGAGAGCTGCAGCACCCACCAGACCCAGGATTGTAGCCTGGCACCTGCAGCACCAAGTAGGCATGCAGGCTGGGGCTCAGTAGCCCAAAGGAGACACCTTCCTGCCAGAGTTCCGTGTCCAGCCGGGGAGCGGTTCCCAGGACTGCCCGATTCTCAATCAACTGGCTGCATGGTAGGAGGGGGTTTCCTGCCCACCTGAAAGAGAGGCTGGGTTGCATAAAGGGGCTTCCGCCCAAGACCTTCTCAAGCGCGGGGCTATGGGCTCCACCCCAGGGAGCCTCAATTTGGGCCAAGCTCTTGGCAACCAATTGAGGTAAGACTGTTCTTGAAGGGGGCGCGAGATGCATGGGGCCTCCTGCAGCTTTTGCAGCCTCAATTGGCTACAAAAGCAGCTGTGATTCTTGCCATCTCTTCTTCCCCCCCCTCACCAAGCATGGCAGGTCTTCCTGCCCCTCACTTCTCCCCCCCTCCCCACCTGCCAACCCCCAATTGTTCCCCAAAATAAAAAAACCCCCCCCCCCAAAAAATAAGGCCAAGCCCTTATTTCAAGGTTCAAAAAATATAAGACAGGGTCTTATTTTCAGGAAAACATGGTATATTAGTTCACACCCAGCACCTTAATGCATATCTAGAAACTAAATGCTAAATTTGCACTCATGCACCGCACTCAACTTCTGCATTACAAATTCCATGTCCACTTGAAGATACAGAATAACTAGTATAACATTAAATATTTCCACTCAGCCCTACTTAGATGCAGGTACATAGAACAAAAGCACTTAAGACTAAATGCTAAGAAATTTTCAAAAACAAAGGCAATATAATTCCTCCCCCCCCCCCCAAAAGAGAAAGTACATTTAGTCAGAATATTTATAGCCCATTCTGGACTATATACTTACTGTACATAGAATTCAGCAATATCTGTTCAATTCCTTCAGAAACATAAAGAACTGGGGGTTTTTTATTTTAGACTGCCCAAATTTATATATTCACTGCATTAAAGGAATTCTAACTGGATTAAGTATAGTTCAGCAACATTTTGGGATTATAAACCATAACCTAATCATGACCATTTTCAACAAATCACAGTTTAAATTAGTTTTCCCAGATGAATCAAGGAACTCTGATTTGTTTAAAACCAATTCTATTTGCCTCCTCGTAATCACGTGGCAAATGAGACTGGAGGGAAGACTATATAAATCTAAGGTCTCAAGCGAGATATTCTGGGTGTTAAATTCAAACTGATCTCCAAATCATAATTCAATGTGTGACTCTCAGAAACTCTATAGATTCTTGGTTTACTAATTTGTCAATTTATTTGCACATTATATTTTTCAAAAATAGCATATTCTGGGAAACCCTGCCAGAACAATTTAAATATAATAACTATATATTACAGGTAGTCCTTGACTTACGACTACAATTGAACCCAAAATTTATGTTGCAAAGTGAGACAGTTGTTAAATGAATTTTGCCCCAATTTAAAATCTTTCTTGCCACAGTTGTTAAGTGAATCACTGCAGTTGTTAAGTTAGTAACATGGTTGTTAAGTGAATCTGGCTTCCCCATTAACTGCTTGTCAGAAGGTCACAAAAGGGGATCACATGATCCTGGGATACTATAACTGTCATAAATATGAACTACTTGCCGAGCATTCAAATTTTGATCATGTGACTATGGGGCTGCTGCAACAGTTGTAAGTGTGAAAAATTATCATAAATGACTTTTTCAGTGATGTTGTAACTTTGAACAGTCATTAAATGAACTGTTGTAATTCGAGAACCACCTGCTAATAGTAATATATAATATACTAACTCAACTGCAATTCAAATCAATCATATCGAAACTTTAAATGGGCATGAAGTCTACTAATGTGTCATTTAATTAATCCCAAGAATATAAGCATTAGGCATTTTAGGAGTCAACCACTTATATCTTTTTAAAAAATCTAAGCATCAATTGTTGTCCCCTAAAAAGAAAGATACAAAAATTTCCATTAGGACTTCCAATAGTCCGCCCTCATTCAGTAGCAGGGAATGACATCTTCTGAGCCAAAAGGCCATCCTCATTTCTGGACTGCCTCTGAGCATGAACAGATGTCCTTGTTAAAGAAAAATGCAGTGCTAAAAGTCACACAAATACACCCAGCAAAACTGTCTTTTTACACATCAATACCAAAAGTGGTCCATGTATTTCTTTTGACACAATAACTGGATAGAAATAATATGTAGAACATATTTCAGCATTTTTTGGAGATATACTGAGTGGAAGCCTTTTTTTTAATGTTAAAAAAAAGTGAGCACAGCTCTATGGATTCATCTTTAAGAGACTTCCCATTGATGTAGTTTAATTTCTAGTTTGCATGAAAGCACAGTTGAATCATTTAATATAACTCAAACATTTCCCAACATTGTAATCAGATTGATTTTTCCTAATCCTTTCTTTTAACATCCTCTTCATAATCACGGACATGAAAAGATAAGACTCAGACAGGTTTGAGTGTTGACAGAGCTGGTAGCAATTCAGTCTGCTTTCATACACTTTGCAACAGCAGCAGTCAGGAATATCACTTGAAAATAGGTCAAACCACATATATATGAGCTTGTACAATTTTCAGAGGAACCTACAAAAATATGTGTGTGCCTGTATTTGGCATGCATGCTCATGCTTATATTCTTCAGCGACAAAAAAAAATCAGTCCCAGCATTCCTTGTAAAGATGCTGAGATATTTTAGAAGCCTGGCATACATTGATTGCTACTTCATTAATAAAGCTTGTAATAGTTATTTAGTGGTCTCTTATCATTTGTCCATTTTAAATACTCATAAGCTTGAATAACGATTACTTCATTTTTAAGACAGCAAATGTGAAGCCAAGATTATTATGGGGTGTGTGTGTGTGTGTGTGTGTGTGTGTGTGTGTGTAAAACCTATTTTATTACCGTTGCTTGATTTTAAAAATTCTTCAGACCAGCTTTTCAAAAAGGGAACTTGTGCTGCTGAACAGCTTTTTAATAATTAGCAATAAAAAAAGATGAAATGCCTGCTGATACTTTCGGGTTCTGGAAGAAGAAACAGGGAGCTCTGGAACCAACTGCACCAAAAACAAGTGATGCAAAAAGTTTTTTTCTGTGAATTTATTCACCCGCCCACTCACATATACCCATACTGTCAATCCTGACAAAACAAAAAGCTGGAGCATAATATGCTCTGCCTAGTTATAAAATCACAAATTGTATTTTTGTATCGGTACTCTTGGAGCTGCTAGATAATCTATCTAGTGAAGAGACCCAAACCTTTACCATAGCTACGGGGAAACGGAGGTTCTGAATATAAATGCAATGCTTGTGCGCGGGGAATGTACGCATGTATGTGTGTGTGTGTGTATGCGAATTACAAAAATGTATATATTCTGGGTATTAAAACAAAATAAGGATGTATGTTGTCCATCTAAGCATCAAGCACATACCTTTGTAGGAATCTCCTTCATAGCATTCAATCAGATAATAAATTAAAAGGATATTTAAACTGACTCCCAGAAGTAAGTATCAGCTTCCCATCCAGCCTTGAGTAAACTACCATAATTGGTGCCAATATTGCTAATATCCTGAGAAGCTTCCTAGGTGGTGTAGGTGATTGTTTAGAATAACAATGGCCAAATAAAGGATCTCTCTGCCATCGTTACACTGCATGTCACAAGGATTCTGTTACCATTGGAGTAATGGTTGTCCATATATAAAATAATCTCTCGGTAGCTCTCACAGAGTTGTCACAGTGTGACAACTGCTGTGCATCGTACGCAACTGATTAGATTAATCTTAACACTATCATGTTACTGTCTAGAAAAACACCCACCTGAACTATCACACTAAAGCAAAAAGAATGTTATCTGTACCAAACAGCAGATACAATTATTTCTGTGGTATTCAATATATTATTAAAAAAGAATACCTTTCTTGAGTTTAAAACACATTTAGGGCAGGGGGAATTGAATCCCAGTTAAACAGAGTAATATTAGAATCTGGAAAATTAACTTTCTTATAAACTTATAATTAAGGATACATATTACAATCATTATAGTCATTGGAGGAATGTGCCTGACCGAAGGAAGAACTGAGGAGAATGGAAAATTCCTTTAGGGTTATAGTTAGATCAGCAAAAACATCCCTTACAGTATCTGTTCAAGGCATAATAGGTAGAATAAAGAAGGAAGTAATTTTAAATCCAGAAACATTAAATATAATTGATCTTGACAGAAACATAAACTTAAAACATTATGGAAAATTCAAATTCAAAAATGGAACAGTAAAGAAAAGGAGGGAAATAATTTCACCCAAATTTAAGAAATATACGCTGCAATGTGATTCACAGCAAATTCTGAATTATGTAATTTGAGTTCCGCCCGTCCGACAATTTTGCCTTTGGCTACGTGACCTCATTTGCAGTTGTCAGAAATACACAAGCAGCATGAACTCAAAAGCTCAGGATCCAGCAAAAAAGAAAGGAAAGGTATGAGCATTCTAGCTAGAGACAAGACAGCCCTTGGTTCTCTGAAAAACACCTGCCAATGGGCCATGGGAAGATCTATTGTAGAGCAACTTCTGTTTAATGCTCAGTACTCAAACTGCCAAAATACAAAAGAAAAAGTTCAATGGTTTTGGAACAAACACTTTAATCCAGTTCCAATACGGCAGTTTCAGAATGGGAGAACAGCAATGTTCTCTAAAATCTTGGTACTGAGTAGGGAATGCTGCCATATAAAAGGAACCGAACAGCCCTAGTAATTCATCTTCCCTTCTAACTGCATTGCTTCAATTGTTCCCTTCATGAAAGAGGCTTATTTGTGGTATGCAGGAGAATAAATATTATTGTTTTTTTACATGTATAGGCAGCAATATAGATGCAAATAGAATCTGCTAAAAATTACAAGTAGTCCTCGATTTACGACAATTCATTTAATGGCAGTTTGAAATTACAAGTGTGCTAGGAAAAGTGACTTATGACCTGTCTTCAAAGTTGTGACTGTCGCACTCACAAATACATAACACTGTAAACAAATACAGGTAGTCCTCAACTCACAATCTTTCGTTTAGTGACCAATCAAAGTTACAGCAGCACCGAAAAAAGTGGTTTATGACCATTTTTTACACTTACGATTGTTGCAACATCCCTATGGTCATGTGATTAAAATTCAGATGCTTGGCAACTGACTCATATTAATGACGGTTGCAGTGTTCCTGGGTCATGTGATCACCTTTTTTGACCTTCTGACAAGCAAAGTCAATGGGGGAAGCCAGATTCTTTTTCCAACCCTGTTACTAATTTAACAACTGTAGTGATTTCCTTAACAACTATGGCAAGAAAGGTCATATAATGCAGCAAATCTCACTTAGCAATTATCTTGCTTAGCAACAGAAATTTGGGGCTTGTGATCATAAGTCAAGGACTACCTATAATAAAATTATATTGTAACAAGGCTTCCATAATATTAAAAAAAAAAGGAACTCTAGATATACTCACACACAGGGATCCTCATCCCATTTTTCTTCTAAGGTCATATATAATTGAAATGTACAAGCTGTTGTATTTTTCTGGATTTGAAGGCAACAAACTGAACACTGAGGATTTATTTTCACATGCAACCTGGCTGATTTGTTTGAAGCCGTTGCTATGATTTCATATTACAAAAGACAAGAAGAGCTCAATCCCGTAATTTTTAAGCCCTCTAAAGATTAATTCAAAAATGACACTACAGCCCAGGGGTGTCAAACTCGGTTTCACTGAGGGCCGCATCAGGGTTGTGTTTGACCTCTGGGAGCTGGGGTGAGCATGGCCAGGATGGGCGTGGCCAGCTTGACGTCACTTGTGTCTGGGGCGCCTATGGTGGCCCAAATGCTGTGCCAGTGAAAATGGAGCTACTGGGGGGGGGGGGCGGGGAGCACGCATGACCCTTGCAAGCTCTGTTTTTAGTTAGGACAGCCTCCTGTAACCCTCTGCCAGCGAAAATGGAGCATGCGGCTCTCCCAAGCTCAGTTTTTGTTGTCAGAGGCACTGCAAGCTGGTCCTTCTCTGTTTCCACGGCAGCCCCTGCCTCTCTGCCGATCAGGGAACTCAGCTGGGAACGTCAGAGACTTTTCAAAGCATTTTTTTTACCACCTCTTCGGCCAAAAGGTTGCAGAAAAAATGCTTTGAAAAGCCTCTGAGGAGCCCAGCTGAGCCACGCGATCATCAGAGGCTTTTTTTTACTTTTAAAAGCATTTTTTCATCGGAAGAAGTTGTAAAAAAAAATGCTTTTAAAAGTTTTTTTTAAAAAAAAGCCTCTGATGATCCTGCAGCTCAGCTGGGCATGGTGGGGGGGAGGCGCACAGGGATTTTTGCTACTGGTTCTCCGAACCACCCGTCGCCATCACTACCGGATTGGGCGATCTGGTCCGAACTGGGAGCATTTCACCCCTGATTCAGACCCCCTTCACTTTTGTCCATTTTGTTATGCTGAAGTCTGATTCTACAGTGGTTGAAATTCATTTTTTTTTCTCATTAATCTATACTTAGTACCCCATAATGACAAAGTGATGACAGAATTTTAGAAATGTCTGTAAACTTATTAAAAAAAAGAAACTGAAATATAACAAAGGGCATATGAATTCAGACCCTTTGCAACAACCCTTGAACTTGAGCTCTGATGCCTTCCATTTCTCTTGATCGTTGCTGACATGTTTCTATACCTGGAGTCCACCTGTGGTAAATTAAATGGACTGGACATGATTTGGAAAGGCACACTCCTCTCTATAGAAGGTCTCACAGCTGACAATGCATACTGTAGCAGAGCAAAAGCCATTAGGTCAAAGGAACTGCCTGCAGAGCTCAGAGACAGGATTACTGCAAGGCACAGATCTGGGGAAGGCTACAATAAAAATTTCTGCTGCACTGAAGATTCCTAAGAACACGGTGGCCTCCATAATTCTCAAATGGAAGAAGCATGCCACAAACTGACCGTGTGGAGATGGGATAGAGTTCCAGAAGGACAACCATCACTGCAGCCCTCCACCAATCTGAACTTTATGGCAGAATGACTAAATGGAAGCCTCTTCTCAGTGCAAAACACATGAAAGTCCACTTGGAGTTTGCAAAAAAGCATCTGAAGGACTCTCAGACTGTGAGGATTCTCTGGTCTGATGAAACCAAGATTGAACTGTTTGGCCTCAATTCTAAACATTATGTCTGGAGGAAACCAAGCACCACTTATAACCTGCCTAATATCATCTCAACAGAGAAGCGTTGGCAGCATCATGCTGTGGGGGATATTTTTCAGCAGCGGGGACTGGGAGACTGGTCAGAGTTGAGGGGAAGCTGAATGGAGCAACATACCATGCAAAGTACAGGGATATCCTCAATGAAAACTTGTTCCACAGCACTCAGGACATCAGACTGGACCAAAGGTTTATTTTCCAACATGACAATGATCCTAAACATAGATCCAAGACAACACAGGAGGCTTGGAGACAACTCTCTGAATGTCCTAGAGTGGCACAGCCAGAGCCCTGACTTGAACCTTGTTGAACATCTCTGGAAGGACTTGAAAATGGCTGTCCATTTTGATGGTTGCCATCCAACCTGACTGAGCTTGAGAGGATTTGCAAGAAAGAAGGGCAGAAAATCCCCCAATCCAGGTGTGCAAAGCTTGTCACTTCATACCCAAAAAACTCAAGGCTATAATTGCTGCCAAAGGTGCTTCAATAAAGTACTGAGTGAAGGATCTGAATACTTATGCCAATGTAATATTTCAGGGTTTTTTTCTTTTTAATAAATTTACAGAATTTCTAAAATTCTGTCTTCACTTTGTCATTATGGGGTACTGAGAGTAGATTAATGAGAAAAAATGAATTTCAACAACCGTAGAATCAAGTGGCAACATAACAAAATTGACAAAAGTGAATACTTTCTGGATGCACTGTACATAGGAATAATATATAATAATCCTTCCATGGATTAGATTACAACTTCCAGTTTCCACCATGATAATTAAACATTTAATTATTTATAGTATCATGCAGTTGAATAGGCTGAAGAATTTTCTAGCCTTGCAACAGAAAAATGTCATACCATATGATACAGTTTGATTTTTTAAATTATTTTGAAGCAGAATTTATTAGCAGAATACTGATAGATTTCCCAATTAGCAAATCAGTAATACCTGTCAGTGAGAATCATGCCAGCCAAACAATACACACCAGAATTTTTTTACAAACTAAGACTATTGTCAATATTGTTTCTCATAAGATTATCTTCTGTGGTTTCTTTATATGTTTTCAAAATAAGACTATTTCTACAAATGAAAAAATTGTAAGAAAAACTGTAAACAACATTGAAATTCCATTATGTTTGATTGGATAATTCTTCCAGCAAACCTCGTACACTCACTGCCCCATTTTTCAATAATCAGTGCTTGTCAACGTGTCATATATTTTTAATGAGCCATTTTCAGTCACTCTTTCCTACTCTGTTTCAATGAGCTGTCATTTGCTTCCTTCAATTTGCTTCATTGACCATCTATTCTAAAACAAGCCTGGGATAGGGGACAGGGGAAAAAAAGACAAGGGAGAAAAAGGTATTTCTTTTAGGATTTAGAGCAAAGATCTCGGAAATTCAATCATTATCCTATTGTTTTATTGTGGATAGCCCAACGATTTCTCTTTCTCTTTCTTTACTGCAGAAAAACATAAAAGCTAGCAGAGTGCAATAAAATGGCATGTGTTCAGCTTTGCAATGCTTCAGAGGACAGTGATTTAGTGCTACGAACCAATACATTGCACACAAAACATATTGCACACAGAACATTGTCTCGTGTTCTGTGCAAACTATACAAAGCTGCCCAAAGTCTGCTCCCCCACATAAAGTACATGCTGCTATCAGAACCTCCTACCTGAATCCCCTTCCCCCAATTCCATGGGTTATGTTATTACAACAGCAGGGAGACTGGTTTGGTTTCCTTGGGCCCCAAGGGTTTACTATACTGTTAAGGTTCTACATATTGCATTAAACCTTTATTTCAGTGAGCCAACAGGCAGTTTTCCAGAGAATTCATTACGCTTCGTAATGCTGAAAACAGGAGGACTCTGGAATTGCACACAGTACAGATATTTGAATGACGTGACTCATCGATAAGTGTAACAATGTGATATCATTACAAGTTTACTCATCAAAACCATCGTGGTCTTTTATGCAGCTGTAGAAGTTACTGTTAATGGAATCAATGAACTTATACCAAAGAGAGTTATAGAGATCATATTTTCAAGCTCTGCATCTCCATCTTAAATATTGCATCTGGACAGAAATAAAAAAGGTGGGAGGACAGCAAGAGAAAGATGAAAAATCCATCCTTCTTCTGTTAATACATCCAGTTCAACTCTGAGAATTTTTTTTTTAAAAAGAATCCAGTAGAATTTGATCCTGATTTCTGTAAGCAAACAATACATATTTTGTGCACAATCAGTTCAAATCCCTTTGAACTTTATTACTACTAAGTAAAAGACATTTGAAAATAGAGACTGGCTTATGCAGTTTCCTTTTGTACAACTTTTCAATTTCCCCAAAATGGAACAAGAATCCCACTTTTTTAGTTCTCTTGTTTTCTTTTTCCCATACCATGTTTTACTTTCTTGAGGAAGGGGGATAAATGGGAAATGTTAAAACTGTTCATACATTTCTCTTTGAACGAAATAGACTTCGGCAAACATAAATTTAAAGAATTTGGACATTTAAACTAAGCTTAAATTGTGCTTGAACTCTAATTTTAAAATAATTTGAAATTTGATTTTAAGGAAAGAATGAAATTGCTCATGTGAAGAATGTGTTAGGACAAATGAAATTGAGGAGTGCTTTCTGGAAAATCTTGCAGAATTGCAAAAATGTTCTCTGTAAATTGATGAAATAAACAAAAAAAAAGAATGACGTTCTGCCCAAAGAACATAAAATGATGACCTGAGCCACAGAGTCTTTGTTGTCAGTTGGTATTGTCCCACTGTGCTTGTAAATCTAGCAGGCTACTTGTTACCATAACATCATATTCCCTGTACAATTGCCTGAGATTACAAGAAATTAAAATTTTTAGTTTAAAATAAAATGGCATAAAAATCAATCCTTATCAGAAAATAAACTTTTGGCTCTCATGGATGTCACCTCTATTTTAGCAAACTCTAAGTACCATAATCAGCAAAGCCCCTGAATCTTCAAAATTAGATTTTAGAAATTCAGTGACTGAAGCCATCAATTTCTCTCCAACTATTGCTATGACCCTCTTGATAAAAACAAACCTCTATGTACAAAAATTCAAATTAAAGCATTCCTAAAAACTGACAGTCCGTCCTTGGCTAATATACATTCAGAAAAGGGATGACTTTGCTTCCACTAGTGAGCTGTTCAATACCACTCATGTGGACAGAAGCCAATGTGCTCTCAGCTTTTAGTGAGTACTACATCATAAATCTAAAGACTGACGCAACAGATCCAAGGAATAGTCATAAGCGGTACTATCTGACTATAAAACCTGTGCATATACATCAAAAGCCAACGATGCAGAAAAGAGTTCTATCTATTGGAATTAACTGCTTTGCTAATTTTGCTTTGCTAACTATTTGGAAACAATAATACTGCATCATACAACCACCAATGTAGAAATTCTTGGCTGTAAAAATGACTCTTCTCTTTCTGAAGTATTAATTTAGTTGAAGCCTAATAGTTTTTGAGAACCTGTAATATTCTATCCACATGAACATATAGAAAAGCTCCAAATTTTGCCTAATACAATATATAAGAGATCATACAGTATGTATCCGATATGTCAAGTGGAATATTTTCTAGTATTAGTATTATTAGTTTACCAGAAATAAACACAGATTTTGAGAAAAAAGGCTTATTTTACAAGAAGGCAAAAAGGTACTTACCCTTGGTTGCCAATTTTCATACTGTTTTTGCAAATTTGCACCAATGGTTTCTAGAGCTTTCTGTGGCCCCATTGACAGTGGATCTAAGAGACATAAAAGACCCATGAGATTTTGGACAAGCAAATAAAAATACACTGAAATCAGTTCTATATGCAAACAAAATCCATGTAGCATATTCTTTTTTTGTGTGTGAAAATTTTTTATTTTTTCCAACATAAACAGAAAACAGAATTTTTTTTCCAGAATGAAGTCTTGGTCCGGTCACAAATGGGTACACTAATTTAACAAATGAAAAACAAACAATTTTAACATAAATTTCAACATCTTAATCAATCTTTCTATTATCTCATCATACATCCTAATCTCCTACTAAAACAAATCTCCTTTTTATATTCAATTATAAGTTCATTTATAGATCGAAATTCAAAACCACTTTATCTAAATTTTTTATCCCTTGCTCCTTTTAGCATCAATATTAAACACAAAGACAATCTATTCTATTAATCTATATATTTACCTTACAATTTTATCACTACAAATCTTAATTTCAAAATAAATACAACTCAATTTTTATTTCAATTTATTAATCAAGATTTCTTTCTATTTTTCTCGTTTTCTAAACCCAATCTATCCTGTTATATTCTTAAACTTTTACACAGAAATCTCAAAATGTACCATTTCATTTTAATTATCACCCAACATTTTCTTTTTCACCCCTTATTAATAATTATTCTTCAATATATTCTCCTCATTCTCCTCCATTACTCCACCCATTATTTGGCTGATTTCCAGCATAGCGTATTTTGGCTGTGTTTTCAGCATATTATCCTCCTTAACTCCCCCTTTTATTTGGCCGATTAACAGCATTTTTTTGTTTTGGCTGGTTAACAGCATTTTCCTCCTTGACTCCACCTATTGTTTGGCTAATTTCCAGCATTTCATTGTTTAGCTGATTTCTCAGCATATTCTCCTCCATTAACTCCAACTTCTATTCTACTAACCTATTAAGAATTTCTTTTTCCAGATATTATCTTTTAATCCACTGTCTCAACTATACTCTTCCAGGGTGTTTTCCCATTTATTTCTTAATATTAATCATTCCCAATATATATTAAATATAATCACAATTATAATTTCCATCTGTGTACCTTAATACATCATCTAAAATAATTGAAAATTAATCATAATTATCATCCACCACTTTGTTATCAAATTAAAACTAAAGCACGTTACAACAAATTATGCTTTTATGAACATATCACTTTTAGTCACCTTAACTTCCCATTTCTATTTTTATAATATTTCTATCTTTATTTACCATGAACACTTATTTTTATTTAAAGCTCATTTAAATTTTGAACCATTTAAACAATTACACATCCAACATTGCTATCCAATTTATCTATTTTGCTTCTTCTTTTTCTTATTTGTCCATGTGCATTTCAATTCAAAGTCAATACTTCCATGCTTAAAACTCTGCATATCCTTTTGATTCCATTATAAAGTCTGCTTCCAGTAAAAACATCGGCTCCTCAAGTTCTGTTGCTGCGCCAAAACTTCTGTTGCTGCGCTAGTTAGTTAACAGTTTATTAAACATTGTATTTCTTCTTTCTTTGTAAAACCATCAAAGGACAGAATAGGGATCTCCAAAGTTCAAAAAACCATAGTTCTTTTCAAAGTAATCCACAATATGTAGCAAGTCAAATAGGTTCTTTTCA
This sequence comes from Ptyas mucosa, assembly GCA_012654045.1. NCBI lineage: Eukaryota > Metazoa > Chordata > Lepidosauria > Squamata > Colubridae > Ptyas > Ptyas mucosa. The sequence goes on from WNWU01000020.1 coordinate 14,932,075, forward strand.
AGAAAAGCAAATTTCCACTATGAGCACTTTCACTTAGTCACAATTTCAATCACCATTTTGAAACATTTATGTAGCAATCCGTTTGATCTCTTTGTCTGGCTTTTAAAGGTGGCAAATTTCACCTTTAGTTTACTTTTTTCTTTTCAAGTTCTTAGTTTTAAGAAAAAAGTTCAAATATCAAGCTTTATTTAGTTAATAAGCAATTCCCTCCAATCAATCAGTGGTGAAATACATTTCTTAAATGGTTTAAAACTTCTTTCCCTTTTTTTTCCCCCAAAATATTCAAGCCCCTCAGATCTTCAGCCGCTAAGTAAGGCTGGGGGTCGTCTTTTTAAATATCCTCATTAGCGCATTGTTTCTCGCCTGGACTGGTGTCACTCACCTGGTTCCGAAGCGCTTCGTCCTTTCTTCCTTCCTCCTGCACTCTGCTTATTCCGATTTGTCACAGTCTCGGGGCAGCCACCATGGCTGCCGTCCCCCACCGCTGACTTAGAGGGTTGGCTCCGGCCTCCGAGGAACTTGCCTGTTCCTCTCGGCCGCCCAAGGGGTCCCTCTTTTTTCCCCTGTCCCTTCAGGGCAGGGTAGGTCTGCAGATCTGTCAGCGGCAGTTAGCCAGATGGGGTTTTGGCAAGGCTCATCAGAGCCCCGCCATTTCCCTGTCTGCATCGCTGCGATGCCAAACCGGAGGTTTTTCCCAAACCGGAAGTTTTTCCCAAACCGGAAGTTTTTCCCATGTAGCATATTCTTTCTCCTATTGTAGCAAAGTGTAATGATAGAAAATGTATATTTCTTAGGCAAAAATATTGTTTCCAGAGATCCAAGCATTTTCCCACAGCAATCAAGTCAGTTACAGGGAAATAGCAGAATCTACAGTATGCTATGGCTCTATGGAAAGCTACAAGAACCAAAACTGGATGGAATCAATGGAGGAGCTGGGACCTGGGTCTGACAAAGTCATTGAATTGACTGTGCACAGGTATAACAAAATCCAGAGACACTCTGAACAAATGGGGCTATCCGGTTGCTTCTGTTGTTTGCTACTGTGGTGACATGCAGACAACACCACGAATGTATACTGTGCTTTGTGCCTCGATCAGTGTACGCTTGAGGACCTCATGGCAGCGCAACAGAACACAATGAATGTTGCTAGTTTCTGGGGCAAGACCTGTTGAATTTGCACATATTTTAATCTTGTATTGTATATTTTAAATTTTATGTTATACAGTATGCCTTATTTTCATTGTGAGGCTTCTGACATGAATAAACAAACAAATCAGAATCTAAAATCAAAACTATAATTTGTTCCTCCTTATAGAGTGTAAGTAAAGTGGCGTTGGCAGAAATATGCAAAAACAACTACCTAAGTAAAAGGGGCTGAAACATTCTTTAAGTCTAGAGCAATGAGATAATATTTGGAAATAGCTTAGGCAAATGCCTCGCTGATTCACTGGCCTATAAGAAGTTTAATCAGACTTGCACAATTCTGTTATTATAGCCACTCTCAATAAAAGTAGCTTTAGCATTCTTATGGAGTTGGTTTCTTGATCTGGTCTACTTAATGGGACTGATATTGCTGTAAAAATGCAACAATCTCAAAACTGAGATTAGAAATAAAGCCATTTCAGTTTTTTTCCTCTAAATTAATTTCACACAAAGGCAGAAAGTTAAATTCTTTCTCTCTTAATCCAGGTCAGTGCCCCACACACTTTTGGTTAAAAAAAAAATCAAGCATGAAGGGGACAAAATAAATATTTAACACAAATTCAAATATGGCTCTAGTTTGGGCTATAAATTAACAAAAACACACATTTGGAACATCTTTGGACTAAAAAAGAGTTCGTTCACTGGACTATTTAAAAATTATGTAGAATTCTAGAATAGAATCATTCTATTTTTATTTTTATTTCACATATTTAGTATTATAATTTCAGAACATCGCAATAATATTAAGTTTGTGTGTGTGTGTGTATGATCGATCTATGTCTTACAGGAACAAAGAGTGAAAGGTAATATTTGTAAATATGTAATGCTTTTCTGGCCTAATCCAAATATGTCAAAAGATACACAATGCAAAGCAATCTCTTGTTCTACTTTTCTCATATTTCATTGAAACAGAAGTCTCTGGAGAAGCCTATTGTCAGTTATAATCAAGGCTGCTATTGCAGTACAATAATGGAATCTGGTATTGGGATAAATTGTGTTGAAATCAATACAATTTGCAAGAAAGAAAAAAGGTTCTCATGAAAAAGTATCCAGAGTTAATAGTTTTCGAAAAAAATATTTTAAAATCGTAGCAAATAAAACCATAGGGGGAAAAACTATACATGGACTTCCAATTATTGTCTTTCCCTAAATTAATGTCTAAATTTCTTATTTCTACAACTCATTTTCCTATAGTTTCCTTTAGTGATGCAATCCGGATGTCAATTGCCATCAGACTACTTATACTACTACAACCCCTGTGGAGATATTTGTTCTGATTGTAATTTTTGAACTTAAGTTATATAACAGAAAAGAATCTTGTTTGTATTTCTGTAAATTAAGCAAGACGTAGGTTTAGTTGATAACTGTAACTTATTAATAGCAATAGCAATAGTGCTAAGACTTATACAGTTGCAAGAAAAAGTATGTGAACCCCTTGGGATTACGTGGAGTTTTGCATGAATTGGTCATAAAATGTGCTCTTAACTTCATCTAAGTCACAATAGAAGAACACAACCTGCTTAAAATAATACTACACAAACATTAGATGTTGCCATGGTTTAATTGAACATAACATGTAAACATTCACAGTGCAGGGAGGAAAAAGTATGTGAACCTTTGGACTTAATAACTGGTTGACCCTCCTTTGGCAGCAATAACCTCAACCAAACGTTTTCTGTAGTTGCAGATCAGACCTGCACAACGATCTGGAGTAATTGTGGACCACTCCTCTTCACAAAACTGTTTCAGTGTAGCAATATTCTTGGGATGTCTGGTGTGAATCGCTCTCTTAAGGTCATGCCACAGCATTTCAATTGGGTTGAGGTCAGGACTCTGACTGGGCCACTCCAGAAGGCGTATTCTGTGCTGTTGAAGCCATTTTTTTTGTTGAATTACTTGTATGCTTTGGGTCATTGTCCTATTGCATCACCCATCCTCTGTGGAGCTTCAGTTGGCGGACAGATGGTCGTATGTTTTCCTGCAAAATGTCTTGATAAACTCTGGAATTCATTTTCCCATCAATGACAACAATCCGTCCAGGCCCTGAGGTAGCAAAGCAGCCCCAACCCATGATGCTCCCTCCGCCATGTTTTACAGTGGGGATGAGGTTTTGATGTTGGTGTGCTGTGCCTTTTTTTCTCCACACATAGTGTTGTGTGTTCTTCCCAAACAACTCAATTTTGGTTTCATCTGTCCACAGTATATTTTGCCAGTAGTGCTGTGGAACATCCAGGTGCTCTTTTGCAAACTTCAAACATGCTGCAATATTTTTTTCAGACAGCAATGGCTTCCTCCGTGGTATCCTCACATGTACTCCATTCTTGTTTAATGTTTTCCTTATTGTAGATGTGTCAACAAAAATGTTAGCATGTGCCAGAGATTTCTGTAGGTCTTTAGCTGACACTCTAGGATTCTTCTTTACCTCATGAAGCATTCTGCACTGTGCTCTTGCAGTCATTTTTCAGGACGACCATGCCTAGGGAGAGTAGCAACAGTGCTAAACTTTCTCCATTTGTAGACAGTCTGTCTTACCGTAGACACATGAACATCAAGGCTTTTGGAGATACTTTTGTAACCCTTTCCAGCTTCATGCAAGTCAACAATTCTTGATCGTAGGTCTTCTGAGAGCTCTTTTCTGCGAGGCATGGTTCACATCAGACAGTGCTTCTTGAAACCAATAAACCCAAACAGGTGTGTGTTTTTGAAGGGCAGGACAGCTGTCAGCAACACATCCAATATCATCACACTGATTGGAGTCAAGGTTGGCTCACTCCTGGCTCCAATTAGCTCTTGGAGAAGTCATTAGGATAGGGACTCAAATACTTTTTCCTCCCTACACTGTAAATGTTTACATGTTATGTTCAATTAAACCATGGCAACATCTAATGTTTGTGTAGTATTATTTTAAGCAGACTGTGTTCTTCTATTGTTGTGACTTAGATGAAGTTCAGAGCACATTTTATGACCAATTCATGCAAAACTCCACGTAATCCCAAGGGGTTCACATACTTTTTCTTGCAACTGTATACTGGTTCACAGTGCTTTACAGCCCTCTCTAAGTGGTTTACAGAGTCAGTATATTGCCCCCAACAATTTCAGTCCTCATTTTACTGACCTCAGAAGGATAGAAGGCTGAATCGATCGAGCCTGGTGAGTTTCGAACTGCCAAATTGCAGTCAACCAGCAGCCAGCAGAAGTAGCCTGCAGTACTGCATTCTAACCACTGTACTACCACGGCTCTTAATAGTTCAGTTAGATTTTTATTTCCAATTCCATGACTCTTCCTTTGCCTAAAGAGGTTTGATCCACTAAAAAAAAATTGCCTGTTTATCACAGCAATACATCAATTTCAATGCTATGATCACTGGAAACTTTTTCCCTTGAGGAAGAGGAAATATAGGGCCCTGGTCCATGACTGTCAAGGCTGCTGATTTTGTATAACTGTAATATACTAAATAAAAACGAGGAGGTTAATATATGCCAATTTGATTTGGCAGCAAATCATTTTATGTGATGCTGTTTGGCACTTTGAACAAAAAAATAATTATCCCTCCTAAACTTTGTTACTGCAAACCATAGGAAAATCTGCTGCTTCACTTATGCCTTTAAATCTATCAGATCATTAAGGATCCTGTGTAAAAGAAGGGGAAATATCTGTGCTTCATTGATTATTTTGATTGTGTCAACCATATCAAGCTGTAGAGAGTGCTGAGAAAAATGGGAATTCTAGAATATCTCATTGTCCTCATGACAATATACAAGTCAGGAAGCCACAATACAAACAGATCATGGCAAAACAGATTGGTTCCATGTTGGCAAAGGATTGACAAAAGGTCATATGCTCTTCCATTATTTGCTCAATCTATATTATTAACTGAAGGCGGATTTGAAGAAGAGGAGGATAGTTTTTAAAATGGAAGAAGAAATATCAATAACCTGCACTATGCTGATAACATTACTTTGATAGCTGAAAATGCAAAGGATCTGCAAGCTCTAGTAATGGAATTAAAGGAGAATAGCGAAAAAATGGGACTAAATTTAAATGTAAAGAAGATCAAACTAATGATAACAGGTAGAACAACTGGCCTTAAACTTGATGATAATATCAAAATGGTGGATAGCTTCTGCCTTTGAGGATCAACCATCAACAATAAAGGAACAAGCAGTCAAGAAATATGCCAGTGACTAGCACTTGTACATGAAGGCCTTAGAAAAAGCATACAAATACCATGATGTTTTTATACCTACAAAGATCAGAATTCTGCAAGCCATGGAATTTCCTGTGACACACCGTGGAATTAAACCGGACTTTGAAGAAGCAGGATCAGAAGAGTATTGATGCTTTTGAACTCTGGTATTGGAGAAGACTGGTGAGAATATAAAGGGATACAACAACACCTATCTCCTGGTTATAACACAGTCCTTTCAGCTCCAAGTTCCAATAAGGTTCCACACCCATTTGTATTATTCAGATGACCCTGAAGGCACAGTTGCCTCAATGACTCTCAGAAAGAGCGCTAATGACGAGATGACTGTAAAGAATATAAATCTTTCCATCCTCCACCATTCAGTCAGAACTGAAGGAGCTTCTTGGATGAAAAGCGAAAAGTCTTCAAGAAAAAACAAAGTTCAGTTGCCTTTGGAAAAAGCACCTTTGGGACAACCATTATCCAGATGACTAAGAATCTCCATAGATGTGGATTGGCTCAGTTACAGAGACAATGGATACAATGAATACACAGTTGGAAGACCTGAAAGACTAGGTTAAGGACACATCTTCATGGGGGAGGGGGGGAGGGGAATCTATCTATCTGGCCACTAAGAATCAATAATAACTTGATGTCACATAATCATTCAATCCAGTAATCAAGAGGGGGAAAGAGGGTTGCGCTCAGCACTCAAAGTCAACGTGAACACACTTAACACAAATAGAAAGGTAGAGAAGCTAACATTTATCTACATATTCAAAACGGTATGCTAAGTCATGAAGAACAAGCTCACATATTTTTTCTACTGTCCTCAGCATGCTTTTATTTTCTTTGAGAATAGAGTTCAAGACATTTCTTCAATACAGTACTGTGCTTCTGACAAAGTGAAGGTTTAAAAACTGGACCCTTTCCAAATTATCCCCTCAAGCACCATGAGAAGTTTGTAAAAATGCATGCAAAGGGAGATTAATGAGATATAGTGCAAGTTCAGACAAAAAAAAAATCATGTATTCTGAAATGTCAAGGGAAAATGTGTATTTTTAATAGAATCTATCTGACACCATGGATAAAAAAAGGATAAATTTAGTATTGACTAGAGAAGCTATAGCAGTAGCTCTAGGTAAAAGGAACAAAGAAAATGGAGCAGAATCTTACCCTATTCACAGTGTTAAAATACCATTAACAATTTTCAACATCGCAAATATCTGCTATTAGCCTAGTGCAGTGATGGCTAACCTTTTTGCCATTGTGTGCCAAAACTGGGGGGAGCGCGGTGGGGTCACACGCACACGTGCCCACATCCCTAATTCTATGTGCCTCACCCCCCCTGTGCTCCCCCCGCTTTTGGCACGTGATGGCACAGTAGGCCCGTTTTTTGCTCTCCCCAGGCTCCAGAGCCTTTCTAGGAGCCTGGGGAGGACAAAAATGGCCTCCCCCTTCCTCAGAGGCTCTCTGGAGGCCGGGAACAGTGTGTTTCCTGACTTCTTGTGGGCCCAGAAGGACCGAAAATCAGCTGGCTGGCGCATGCATGCGTGCTGGAGCTGAGCTTGCGTGCCCACCGATATGGCTCCGCGTGCCACCTGTGGCACCCGTGCCATAGGTTTGCCATCACGGGCCTAGTGCTTCCTCTCTCTATTCAGTTCATGCAAATAAGACTACCGAAGAAATTCTATTCAGTTCTAATAAATAGTGATAGTCAAAAGAAATCACAGAAGCAACAATCCATCATGAGGCCATGAAAGTCGCCCAATCTGAAAATGGCTTAAGTAACAGCTCCATATCACAGAGCTGGATTACTTTGAATCTATCCTTTTTTGCTCTCTTCAGGTTATCATTAAAAATTGAGATCAAGGTGACTGTCCATTTAATTTTACAGTGATTAATGAGGACAATTTTTAATTGCTTAGCAACTTGGATGTTCTTTCTAGTCTACCAAAATGTTCAAAAAAACAAGCAGAATAAATTGTAATGGTGAATAAACGTATCAGGAAAAATTTGTAGTCAAACAGTTAAGTGGAAGGGACTAGCCAAAGAACACAAAAGAATGTTAGTCAAATAAGATAGAAAAAAAGTTATTTCCTTTGTAATTCCAGCTATTAAAGCTTGGCATTTTTTTAAAGTATAGTTGATTTCAGGTCAAATCAACCAGTTTTGGGTGTATGAAGTTTATATGATAGCCATTCCTTTTTGTCTTCATATTCTGTAACACTATATACGCTGTTTGTTAATTGGTTAATCTAACAATGGAAGCCAAATATTTGCTATAAGTAAATTAGACATAAAGACAGACAGCCACAGACAGACAGATTCTCTTTCACACACACCTTAATACTGTGTTTCCCCGAAAATGCGACCTATTCAAAAAGTAAGGCCTAGCCCGATTTTTTGGGGTAGGCCTAATATAAACCCTATCCCCAAAATAAACCCTAGTGAAGTGGGTTGGCATGGCCAGCACAGGAGGCAGCCCTTCCCTTCCCTGGTCATCTCAGGGCTGCTCGGCCCCTTACTCAGGGCCCGCAGATCAGCTGAGTCGCTCCAGCCACTGCCTCCAGGAAGTGTGGCTGCTTTTGCGGCCAACTGCAGCCGCAAAAGAAGCCGGAAGCCAAGTGATGCACCCCACACTCCTCGCGCCCTCCTTACTTAATGGTGACAGTCACAGCAGACAATTCCGTCCATGGAACAACTGCCTCGTGGATGCCACTCAGGCCGCTGCATCCAGCAAGCATGGCCAGGCAGGGAAAAGGAGTACAGGCAGGAAAATCCACTTCATAATTTTCCTGCCGATCGCCAAAAAGCCGTCAGCGTATTCCAGGATTGCAACGCTAAAGGCTCGGCAGGAAAATTGCAAAGGGGATTTTCCTGCCTGTACTCCTTTTCCTGCTTGTACTCCCGAAACCTCCCCACCGCTTGGTTAGGGGCGGACAGCTGTGCAGCTCACTCGAGGATTTACTTTACTCACAACCCGGGGATTTGGGCAGCCTTTACGTGGCCAGTATGCCTGCAAGATCCCTGGTGTCCGAGGCTAGCAAGACTCAGCATTTGGGCTCCAGCACAATCTTCTCCCCCAGGGTGACAGCTGCATGTGCATGGCGCCTCCAGCTCACTGAGTGTAGCCTGCTGATCTCATCTGACAGTGGCTCTTGGTTCTGGGAGAGACCCTTGGAGAGCCAAAGGGGGGCTGAGGGCAAGGGGCCCAAAAGTGCTCCTCAGGCACAGCCACTTCTGCAGCAGGAGACGCACCCCACGCACCTCACACTGGCCTTCCAAAGTACGCTACAGAGTACTGTAGCAGCAGCTATCCACAATTTTTTTACCGTTACTTTGTCATGGCCCAGTACAATGTTAAAAGTTAACATTTCTGTTACTGTAGCTACACAGGAAAGGACGATGTGCAGGAAAATCCCCCCCCCCCCCCCAAGATCGTTCTTTCAGAGAGGACGCACATCCAAAAACACTCCCTCCATGGCTTCGGAGCCTCCAGTCTTGCAGTCCAATGCAGAGAAGATAGAGGTTTGCTCCGAAGCTGCAGAGGCAAAGAGTTGCACAAAGAGACCTCCACAGCTATGGTAACATTTCTGAATGTTAACTTTTAACACCGTACGGGGCCAGGGTTGGGATGAAATAACAGTAAAAAAATTGTGGATAGCTGCTGCTACAGTACCTTTTGGAAGGCCAGCGTAAGGTGTGTAGGGTGCATCGCTTGGCCTCCTGCTGCTTTTGGGGCCGCAATCGACGGCAAAAGCGGTCATGCTTGCTGGAGGCAGCGGCCGGAGCAGCACCCACAAGGCAGCTGTTCCGTGGATGGAATTGCCTGCTGTTACATCACGGTTACAGCACGGCGCAAGGTGTTTAGGGTGTGTCACTTGGCCTCCGACTTCTTTTGCAGCCACAATCGGCTGCAAAAGCAGCTACGCTTTCTGGAGGTGGTAGCCTGAGCGGCACCTGCAAATCAGTTGTTTTGTGAATGGTGGGATGGCCTGCTGCAATCCTTCGGGAAGCTGGCACGAGGGGCCAGTCGCCCCCCCAACTCATACAGTACATGGGGGGAAATGAGACCCCCCAAAAGAAGCCCTAGCCCGTTTTTGGGGGGTCAAAAGAAAATAAGACCTGGTTTCGGGGAAACACAGTAGACACAGAATTGTTGTTAAACAATAATGCTGTGCAGCGCTTCAGATTCAAAAGGCAATACAATTCTGAGAAAAGAACGTGTTTGATATAAGGAGTTACTAATAAGTATTATCAGAACCCATATGCATTCCACAGCATATTTTTTCCTTTAAATCTAAAATACTGCACAGGTCTAAAAGATAAATATGCATATGCATATAGAAAATTGCTGAAGAGCTGAAGAAGCTTCTTGGATGAGAAGCAAATCATCTTCAAAGAAAAAAATAGAAAGTCCAGTTGCCTCTTAAAAACACCTTTGGGATATAGAGAGAGGGAATATTAGTTAGAATAACCTATTGATGTTTTAGAGGGAGGATACAGTTTCTATTTATAGAAATTGATAGTTCACATATGCATAGAATACTCTTTTAAAATACACTATATGGACTGTCCACTAGTAAATACACGGCATAACTGAATCTATTACTATATTTAAATTAAAACATATTGGCATGGAAACAGAAAAATGATGTGTTAATAAATAAATGTTTTCTGACTAATGGCTGTATTTTTGCAACCCTAACCATAACAAGAATATATTCTGTTAAGAGTTCAAAAGTTGCAACAATGCATCACTGATGAAGGAGGAAGAGGAAGAAAGCAAATAAAAAGGTCAGGATTGTGATGGACCTTTTTATTGACAATGGAAACCCAATTACAATATCCTCCAAAGTGTAGTAAAATGGCTAATTTTGAATAGATGCTCATCACTAATAGGTTTTCTTCCATATTTTAATGTAAATTTTAGTATTTATTCTATCGTAGTAAAGGAAAAATGCACTGCATTTATTCTAGTTCTCCTTGCATGAAAAAGAAAGACTTTTTTTTACGCACGACTATTATATACCTGACAGATAAGATTCCTAGGCAGGATGGAGTTTTGCTGTCACTTCTGTGTCTATGACTGTACGTCTGAATGACTTTTGATGCACTGTGGAATTCTAATTCCATTGAAAGGACAAGAGCCAAGTCTACCTTTGCTTTACAGTCAGCCCATCTCCAAAAACCTCTGGAAAACCTTTCTGTATTGCTTGCCTTAAGACTGATACACAGCTTCCATTACACGCTGTATAAAAAGAAAGATTTCTATTGAATTACATTGCTATTCAACACATTTCTAATCCCATTAAACAACTTTTTGGCTTAGAATGCTGGAAGGCATACATCCTTCTTAATGACATTTTCTACCCTATTATTGTGACATTTAACGTATGGCCATAAAGCAACCCCAAATAAAAATGGGACTTTTTTTTTCTATAAAAAGTAAAGGAAATATAGTAACAGTGGCTATTGCCTGGAGGGAAATCAAGAGACACACTACTGCTTGGCAACCTGTGCAGAGGAAACAGAACTGTACACTGTATCTCCTCTTTAGGACATAACTATATATTTTAATTTTAATTCCAGAAAGGATAGATTTAAAGAGAGCAAGTCCTTAGAGAGCAAGTCAAATAGAGAGCAAGAAGACAGTGCAGGAATCCACTGGCAGGGAGTAGACACTGCAAAGAGACGCCACTATTTCTCTAAGTCCTATCAAGATGGGGCATTCAAAATGGCGGTCAAGGAGTGTCTTTTTTATCTTTTCGCTGAGAATTTATATTTTATTTATTTCCCTTTCACTTCAATGGCTTCAATGGAAGAAAAAATAATCCTGTCAGCTCCAAGACTAACGCTTGTTTCACACTGTCTGGGACACATTAGAGAAACAAAGAGCTTAGAACAGGGGTTCCCAAACTTGGCAGCTTTAAGACTTGTGGACTTCGACTCCCAGAATTCTCCAGCCAGCATAGCTGGCTGG
>WNWU01000020.1:14943850-14966719 GCA_012654045.1 Ptyas mucosa
CCAGCCAGCTATGCTGGCTGGAGAATTCTGGGAGTCGAAGTCCACAAGTCTTAAAGCTGCCAAGTTTGGGAACCCCTGGCTTAGAATGTAATCCGTACCTGTCTCGTTTCTGCATACACAACACATGGAAGCACACGTACACACAGACAACAGAACCAAAAAAAACGTAAGAGAAGATTCCCAACATCACACAGGGGCGGCCTTCCACTGCAGAAAGAAAGCCTCAATGGTGACGGAGGAAGCCCTAAACATGCCAATGTTTCTCTGAAGTATTCTTATGGGGTTTTTTTCTACCAGTGTTTTTAAAATGTTATCTAAAATAAACATCGCACAGAGTAGTACCAGTAAAAAAAAAAACCGGGGGGGGGGGGCGTCCAACACCAGCATACCTTTGTTGCAAAACCCCTGCCTTTCTTTCTCTTCTTATGTTACATGATGAAAATCCTGGCACACAGACAGCATGGAATGAAGTAACATCATACCTTAACTGCTCCTCCCGCCATTTGCTTTTGGACTGCAGATGTGAGGGACGCTCAGACTATTGTCTCTTCTACTTTTCACAGCAAAATGACTACAGAAGGAATCTTGACATTTTTCTAGCATTCTTTTGTTTGGCTAGCAAACAGCAAACAGCTGGTGCAAAACATGTTCAAATCCTCCTGGACAATGAAAAATTGTGCAGAGCAACATTATTGAGCTGGTTATCTGCTACCTACATGGCACGCTGAGCAAACAAGTACAGACTGAGAAATATTGCAATATAAAACTCTAGGAAGAGGTGATCGACATGCTAAGTCAAGGGGAAAAACAAGAGTCATTGCCAACTGCATCTTAGAGCACTGATTTCTACAAACTTAAAATGAAGGTTATTAAAACTCTCCAACCACTGGAGTTACTCCACTGTTATTTTTAAAAATGTGTTTGTCAGATTTAGACTGAGCTCTTAATAGCAAGTAGAAATCTACAGCAAGTAGAAAGCTGAACAAACGTCCATAAAATTATAAGCCATTGTTAACATCTTTGCAGTAAATGCCAAAGTTTCTTTTTAAATCCTTTAAATCCAAAGTCCTCTTAGCAACGGCATTAAACTTGATGTTGCAGTAACTTTATGGGCTAAGAAAATAAAGCAAAACTTCATAAATAAATAAATAAATAAATAAGGCTACTAAGACAAAAATATCCAGATAATGCCAACAGGAAAGCCTCTGTGCTGCTGTACTTTTTAAACTTGTATTTATTAAAATACTGCATTGGCTTGATGTAGAATTTTGTTCGTACTGTTAAAATATTTAATCTTATTAAAGCCAATAAAGCACAAAACATTTCTCTAAGCAATATTAGTCATACTGAAAAATACAATGAAATAAATGAACTTTGAATGATATAATAACATTTAGAAAGTGATGAGACTTCCCCCCCCACATCTGATAAGATTAACTGACCAAAATCACATTCTTCTTTTTAGCCTCAAGTACCGTTTTCCAAAACCGTATTTTGAGACCTAAGAAAGAAATTTTATTAATTAGAATTTTATTTATCAGCCACCGTAAGAAACTTCCAGGGAAGAAATGGAGGACAGAAAAACAGCTCCGCTAAAAACAGAACTGACAACATGGCAGTATGAAGAGCTACTAAGTAGACTGGTTCTTTGACAATTCCTCTCTGGACAGGAAGAGGATTTATGCTTGTCCACAAGTACTTCAGAAAAGGGAATAGCCAACAGCCATTTTGCTAAAAGCAGGGTCAGCAGCTTTAAAAGGGCACTGGGTTTGCATATTTCTTTTACTAATCACTTTCAGAAACTGATTGTTAGCTGCTTTTCAGCTGTTAGGAATTTTTAGATTGAAACATTTTACAACAATGGGATGAGTTTCCTTGAATCTATAGAAAGAGAAATATTAAATACAGGTAGTCCTTGACTTACAATTGATTAGCAACCATTTGAAGTTACAACGGACCTCCCCAGGGCTAATTATGATGCAGTACCCCCTGTGTGGTACTGGGCTACCAGCTTGCTTTTATGTCTATTTGCCATGACCCTGTTTTATGACCTTTTTTTTTTTTGCCGGAAACCAGCATTTACTTCCAGTTTCCAGTAAAAAAAACAAACCTTCCATTGTGGACAACGGATTTGCTTAATGATTGCCTGTTCACTTAATGACCATGGTGATTCACTTAATTACCCCCACAAAAACATTGGACATAGTCACATGGCAACCCACTTAATAATCAGCATGACTTATGTCCATAATTCCAGAATCAATTACGGTCATAAGTCAAGGACTAACTGTTCAAGTTTACAGAGTTAAAAATAATGGAATAAACAGCAAAACTTTCATTTTAGAAAGTTACAAATGGACTAAGGGTACAGATAAATTTGAAATAAGACCTTGGAATTAATTATAAAGAATCCTTCTCATGAACTCAAATGTTTTTGTTCTGAATTATTTAAAAAAACATAATAAGATAAGCCTTTAAAAACTGGACACTAGAAGGGGCATTGGTCCTACCTGAGACCCACCTTCTTGTTGGGTGGAGACAGCAGCCAGGCATGGGGTTTCACTTGTCTGTTCAGATTGAAGGACTGAGTCTGTCATAGTTGTTAAGTCCTGTCCCTGTTGGCAAAGATGAAGAAACAGACTCGACGTGTGGGAGAAAAGACAATGATTAGTAAGAAAGGACCAGACTGACAAAGGGTGGGGCTGACTGCTGTCTCCATCCAATGAGAAAGTGCGTCTCAGGTAGGACCAATGCCCCTTCTCCATTGTGGGTGGAGACAGTAGCCAGGCATGGGACATACCAAAGTTCACTGTCCTTAGTTTTGGGTGGGACCAGTCTGGTCCGAAGACTCCACTCCAGTATGAACCCTTTGCAGCACTCTACATCCAAACATAGCCTCAGCTTGTGTCTAACTTGTAGTGCCGAATAAAGGGGGAAGGGGAAGTCCAAGTCGCCGCCCTGCAGATCTCCAGCAAAGACGCTTGCGTGGCCCAAGCCATTGATGTAGCCACATTGCGGGTAGAATGCGCTGTCAGGTTAGAAGGTCTGGGTAAAGAACGCAGTTCATATGCCTTAGCGATCATCTGCCGTATCCACCGTCCAATGGTCGAGGAAGTCACCCTGCCACCTAGAGACTGGAAGAAACAACACAAAGAAAGACTCCGTCCTGCGGAAGTCAGCAGTTCTCTTAAGGTATACCCGGGGAGCCCCCCGGACATCCAACGTATGCCACTGCCGTTCTCGGGGGTGTGACGGGTGAGGGTAGAAGTCAGGCAGGATGAGTTCCTGAATACAATGAAATGGCATATTGATCTTAGGGACAAAGGTAGGGTCAAGACAAAGAACCACTCGATTAGCATGGAACACACAGAGGTCACTGCGCATAGACAGTGCTGCAATCTCTGAGATTCGTCTTGTAGAAGTGATAGCCACCAAAAAGGCTGTCCGTAAGGGCTCGTACAGGGGACCCGTGAGGGAATTCAGCACAATAGGCAGGTCCCAGGTGGGGTACCTGTGCACTACAGGGGGGCATAAATTAGTGGCTCCCCACAGGAATCTATGTATAAGAGGGTGTTGGGACAAAGAAAGAAGAGACCCACAAGCCAGGACCGTTGAGAAAGCCGCCACCTGTCTCCGAAACGTATTGGGCGAAAGGCCATTGTTCAGCCCATCCTGGAGAAAAACAAGAACATGGACAATTGATGCTTGAAGAGCCGAAACCCCTTCACGATCACACCAATCACAAAAAGCCCGCCAAGTAGCCGAATGAATGTGGTCCGTGGACGGCCTCCGCGACACTTGAATGGTTCGGATAATCTCAGCGGGGATGTTATCTCTACTCAGGGAGCACCGCTCAAGTGCCAGGCGGTCAGTTGGAGCCACTGCCCCCTGGCTGAGAGAGGCAACGCCCTGGGGAATCTTCCAGGGTGGGGCCACAGACAATGAAGTAAAATCCACAAACCAAGGCCTTTGTGGCCAGTGAGGGGCCAGAAGAATGAGCTCCGCTTGTTCCTGCAGAAGTTAGTGTATCACCCTGGGGATGAGAGGCATAGGTGGAAAGGCATAGAGAAGGCCTGGAGGACACTGGGAACAAAGCGCATCGATGACTTCCGCGTGAGGTGTCGGAACCGTGAGTAAAAACGTAGAAGTTGTGTGTTCAAGTGGGTCGCGAAAAAGTCGACCTCCGGGGTACCAAACCGCGCTGTTAGCTCTCTGAAAATCATTGGATGCAGGTGCCACTCCGCGTGGTCGATATCCTGTCAACTCAACCAGTCCGCCTGCACATTGGACACCCTGGAGATGTGCTCTGCCTTCAAGGAGCAAAAGTGATGCTCTGCCCAAAACCCCAATCTCTTGGCCTCCAACATAAGGGACTTGGACCTGGTGCCGCCTTGCCGATTTATGTGCGCTTTCACCACAACATTGTCCATTAACACCAAGACATGTGTGCCTGCAAGAAGACCTTGGAAGGCACGGAGAGCCAGAAATACCACCCTCAATTCCAGCCAATTGATGTTCCAACGGCTCTCTCTGGTAATCCACCTCCTGGGATAAATAAACTCTGCCCTCAACTGAGTCAATCACCGCTCCCAAATGGAGGAGACAGGTTGAAGGAGTGAGATGACTCTTTTCCACATTAATGGAGAATCCATTGGAAGCGAGGACCTGAAGGGTTAACTGGAGGTCCCTGCGGGCTTGCTGAGTAGAAGTAGACAAAATTAAAATGTCGTCCCAATAACACTGGAGACGAATAGATCTAACCCTGAGGGAAGCAGCCAAGTACCAAAACCTTGGTGAAACAACAGGGAGTGGAGGAAAGGCCAAAGGGCAATGCCCTATATTGATAATGGGCCCCCGCATAACACAACCTAAGAAACTTCCTATGAGAGGGAAGGATAGGAATATGAAGATAGGCCTCAGTGAGGTCAATAGAGGAGAGGAGGTCGCCCCTCCTAACGCTGTCTAAGATGGAACGTAAAGATTGCATTTTGAACCGGCGATATACCACATAAGGGTTCAAATGTTTAAGGTCCAGAATGGATCTACACACACACACACACACACACACACACACACACACACACAATGACTTTGGGACAAGGAATACATGGGAATAAAAACCCTGTTCCACTTGATCCTCAGACACTTTTTGGATAGCCTTGACAGAGAGGAGATGCTGCATTGCCGAATCCATAAGGACTCGCCTTTATGAGAAAGCGGACAGCGCACAAAAAACATTGGGGGAGGGGAAAGGAATTCTATGGCCAATCCTGATCTTATAGTAGCCTGACCCATCTATCAGATGTAGTTCTCTCCCAAAGGATTCGAAATGCAGCTAGCGACGGAGTCGGAGCAAATGACCGCCTCCCCTTTGAAAGGGCCATTTATTCAAAAAGGGTCTACCTCTAGAAGACTTGTCTTGGGCTCCCCGCTGCCTGGGGTGGAAGGTCCCTTGCCACCATGAAGCAGAAGAAGAAGCACCACCCCCGTCATATCCCCAAAACTGGGGACAAGGGGGATACGGTAGAAAGCAGGATTCCCCCCCTACGATATGCGGCAGGCAAAACCTTCTGCTTATCCTTGGTCTCAATAAGGAAAGAGTCCAGTGGATCCCCAAACAATTTAATCCCCGTAAAGGGGACAAGCGGCAAATGCCACTTGTACCTAGCGTCTGCCTGCCAATGGCAGGCCGTCACCGAGGAAGCCAGGCATTTCGCAGCAAAACAGGCAGCGTTGAGTGTAGCGTCCGCCGAAAACTGGACAGCCACAATGATTTTATTCAAATCCTGCTTCACTCTAGTGTTGTCAGGTGACAGCTTCTCTTGTAACTGACACAACCATAGTAAAGTTGTCCAGTTGAAGAAGGAAGTGGTGATTGCCGATCGGATGGCCCATGCCGCTCCCTGGTGCGCCCGCTGCAGAACGTGGTCCGACCGGTGCTCTTCCACATGTAGGCCCTCATCCCGATCTCCGGGAATAGCAGTGTTAGGAAGGAAAGCAGCAACTGGAGCATCTACAGTTGGCACCTGAAGAAGGGATGCCAGGTCAGCCGCTACGTTAAAATTCTTCCTGTCCACCAATGAAGGAACCAGAGCCGATCCGGGTGACATCCACTGTTTCTTGACTACGTCGAGGAACAGTGGTGGCGTTGGAATGGACTCCACCAGCTTGGAAGGCTCCACAAACAGAGGGTTGAGGGACCCTTGAGTAGAAGGAGGAACCGACTCAGTAGGGCCAGAGCCGAGTTGGACCGTATTAACCACCTTGAATAACAGAAATTTGAAAATAGCCTGAGGAAAGAGGCCAGTAAAGGTGGGCTGCTCCAGTGGAAGACACTCATCTTCTGATAAGTCTGGCTCCTGAGGCTCAACCTCTCCAACAGCCAATGGATGGCTCACATAGGAGGGGGTGGGAAAATCCGACCCCGCAATAGAAAGGGAGTCCTCGTGATAATCTCTCTCCGGGGAAGCAGATATGAAAGATCGCAGTGAAGCATCCCTGCTGGGATGCAAGAGTTGAGCTGATAGCAACTGTTGAACAGCAGTAGCAATCATGTGCTGGATGTTTTCTGGCAGCAAACAACTATGAACCTGGTCCCAGGCCGGGCTGGTTTCTGTGAAAGCGCGGACAGGAGCAGAAGAGGAAGAAGGTGCGAGCCCCAAGGTGGATGTAGGTTGTATCATCTCTGAGACCACCGCAGAAACCAGAGCTGAGACTGACCCCCACAAGTCAGAAGAATGAATATTTAGGGGACACCTGATCTGGCGTTACCGGAGCAGTCCTCAAACTGGTGACCGCCAAGTTAGGAGAGCCGATGTCTGCCCTGTATGTCAAAGTCAAGGGGTGATGGCCTCTGGCTTTGTCACAAAGCTTCTGTAGCACCTTATCCCGGCGTTTTTCAGCTCTCAAGATGGCAGAGGAATGCTTGCTAGTTTTGTGGTGAGAAGCATTGACCTTACTGTCGGAACACCTGCCCGAAGGCTCAACACCCTGAGTGGTCTTGGAGGAAGGATCCCCTGGAGTGGGATCTAACTGCTCTGAGGACCGGGCCTTCCGGCCATGCTTCGACTTGGCCAAGGCTTTTGGCATGGTAGGTGGTAAGTAAGCAAACTGCAGCAAAGGCAGGTAGGAGAAGGTCACTAAGGACGCTGTGTAATTGGGTCTGATGAGCAGCTGCACATAAATAAAATGGCTACCGAGGTTGTCAGCACTCACAAGAAGCAAAGAAAATGGTCGCCGTTTCAAACGGAGCCATTGTAAAGGGCCAAATATTAGTAATCAAGGCTGTACGAGGCAAAAAGCCTGTCCAGATTCAAGACTGTCAAAGACAAGCCTTCAATTACTGTCAGTGGGAGGTCAAAGACCCAGACAATATAAGGGCTGTTCCAAACAAGCCGCTAAAGACAGACAGTGGCGATGCAGCTGCAATCGCCCAAGTGCTATCCCCAGGTGAGGGTACCAGGGGATTCAATGTTAGACTGGCACAGGCCGAAGCCTGGAGGCCAGAAAAAAGTGCAAGCACGCTGACAAGTGCCAGGCGGCAAAAAAAATGGTGGGTGCTAAACAGTGCTGTAAATGGGAGCGCAAAGCTCCTCCAAATCAGCTGTAACCGCCATAAGTAAAGGGCTGGAGTGTGACATTTCCAAGCCCGTCGTCAATAAGCCGGAGGAGAAAAGGCTTAAAGGCAACAGCCAAGCCGGGCAAGTTAATCAATTCACTGGCTGCTAAAAACTCCAGATCAAAGAAATCGGGCCATCGATGACAGCGCAAACAAAATGGCCACCTGACAATATCGCCGGGGAGCACGAAGCTCCGGACAAAATAATCCGGCTGTCGGGAGCTCAAAGCTCCACAACGACGAAAGAGAAGAGCTCGGGGCCTTCCCTGGGAGCGCGAAGCTCCACAATGTCCTGGAATGCTGGACCAATCAACGGGGCTAACCAAACATGGGAGCAAACAGGGAGCTGAGAAAAATTCCCTCAGCCAGCCAGTTAATGCAAGCTGCTGAGGAAAAACAGTCCTTACTGTAACTATCCAAGGCAGTCAGAAAGAGCAGATCAAATTAACAGTCCAAGGTCAAATCCAGGAATTCAGATCGGTAGAATGGAGGAAAGGAAAATAAAAGGACAAGAAAAACCAGAGAAACAGTCCCACACGTCTGTCCAGACTGATGGACTGAGTCAAAAGCTGGAAACCCCTAGCAACAGGGGCGGGACTTAACAACTATGACAGTCTCAGTCCTTCAATTTGAACAGACGAGTGAAACCCATGCCTGGCTCTTGTCTCCACCGACAATGGAGAAAGAACTAGAAGGAACTAAAGATTACCATTAAAGAAGAACACTCAGATTTAGCTTACAAATACAGAATAAAGCAAAACATTTTTATATTGAACATGTTGAAGAGTATTTTTGAACAAAGGACCCAGAAGTTGAAGAGTGTTTGCCTGTGTTTAAAAGATGTTATGGAAGAGGAACAAGTTTTACCTGACCGAGGTAATCTCAGACCGAGACTGAGATTGATTTGAAAGTAGATTTTAAAAAGACAAGCTATAAGAATTACATGGAAAAAGATGTTCCACTGGACGTACAAAAGAAATTAGCTGCTCTGCTAATAATTAAATATAATTAAATACAAATAATAAACCAAGAGACATCTGAATAATTTTCCTATATTGGATTTGCAGAAAAAGCTTGTTAAAGCTTTGAAGATTTTTGTAAGAAAGGACAAAGAAAAAAATGAAAAGATATCAAGCTCCAGGATATTATTTAAAGGAACTAAACTCAACTTGGTATAAAGCATGTTATTTCAACTTGCCAGAGAACAGATTTGGCTTTCATTAGGGTTGTTTGAGGCTAGTTTTCTAAGGCAAAATGCAACATGCTTTCTAACTTTCAAATCACATGCAATGTTCTACACTAATCAGCAATGATTATATCCTACCAGATATAAAGTGGCAACACATAAACTGAGATGGGGATGTTTAAATCAGTCTTTTTTATTGTAATTAAAAATCTGGAAGGAAAATTATAGGTGTTTTATTACATGATATAAAACCCAAATCATAAGATACAAACTCACACTGTTTAACTTAAAATAGCATAACCGGGAAAGGAAGTTTTGTTCAGCAATTAAGGCACTTATAAACTGGGAGATTGAATTCTGTCCCAACCTGAGGCACGGAACCAGCAAGGTGGTTGCTGGGCCAGTCACTCTCTCTCAGCTCTAAGAAGAAGGCAATGGTAAATCACTTCCAAAAATGCACTGCAGGGACTAGTCCAGGTAGTCAGACAGACTCAGGCACGTTAAAAACAACCAGGAATTAATAAAACATTTCTGTGTATTTTATATGATTATATTCTGGATAATGCACAATAAAATGAATGTTGAATAAATATTCAATAAATATTGATTATTAAATAAAGACAAAATAAGGACTTTCAAAACAGCCCAAAAAGTTGATTGGTATCTAGTTTACATTTCTAAAGAGCCGTGTTGAAGCAGTGCTTAGAGTGCAGTACTGCAGGGCTAACTCACTACTCGCTCCAGGAGTTCAATTCTGAGCGGCTCAAGGTTGACTCAGCCTTCCATCCTTCCGAGGTTGATAAAATGCAGACCCAGATTGTTGGGGGCAATAGGCTGACTTTGTAAACTACTTAGAGAGGCCTGTAAAGGCCTGTGAAGCGGTATATAAGTCTAAGTGCTATTGCTACTGCTAATGAACCTATGGCAAAATTTTCAGCATTTCCTTCATAATAGAAAGAAGCTATGGTGCATCCCTTCCTCAGGAGACATTATACGACCAAAAGGTCCCGGACAATTATCATCCAATTCCCAACCTTCATTTGGTGAAGAGGGTGGTTGGCCTTCAGTTCCAGAGGAGTCTGAAGGAAGGAGATTATTTGGCTTGTAGCAAAGCTCAGATAGAAATGGTGCACCCACCTCTCATTTGATTCTTGATTTCTTAGCAGCTTTTAATGCTGTCTACCATAGTATCCTTTTGGACCAGCTTCAGGTTTGGGTGGAATGCATTATTTTATGTTTTCTCTTCTTTTCTCTGTGGCCAATTTAAAGTTGGTGTTGACTGGTGGGATAAGATCACACCAGGGGAGAAATGCTCCCAGTTCGGACTGGATCCGGTAGCGATGGAGGAGGGTGGTTCGGAGAACTGATAGCAAAAATCCCTCTCCCCCCACCCATGTCCAGCTGAGCCGCGTGATCATCAGAGGCTTTTTTTTCTTTTAAATGCCTCTGACAATCCAAGCTCTGACAATCCCAACTGAGTTGCCTGATCGGCAGAGGGTTTTTAAAAAACCCTCTGACAGTCAGGCAACTCAGCTGGGATCATCAGAGCCTTTTGAAAGCATTTTTTAAAACCTCTTTGCCAAAGAGGTTGTAGAAAAAATGGTTTTAAAAGTTAAAAAAAAAATTGGCCACGCCCACCCAGTCACATTACCCCCCCCAAGCCACACCCACAGAACCAGTAGTAACAAATTTTAGATTTCACCACTGGATCACACCCATGGCCTCTCATTAGTGGGGTATTGTAGAGTTCAAAAATTTCTCCCCTTTTGTTCAACATGTACTGAAACTGCTGAATGATGTCAGCAGCCAATATAGTGTATTGATGTTACCCAATTATACATTGTAAGCCCAAGTTGAACAAGGGACACTGCTGAAGTCTTGACCCAGTGCCTGGAGGACATACAGACCTGGATGGGAGAAACAGAGTCTGTCTCAATCGTGAGAAGATTCAGGGATTTAGTTTGTTTCACCAGCATGATTCCAGAGACCTTCCAATTTGGACATTCACCTTCTGTTTGTAAAGCAAGTGGAAGTTGTTCCCTAGAGGGTCTTTTCACAGGTACATGTAATTCTCCAGTTGTGTCCTTGCCTGGACTGGGAACTACCTCAAATGGTCACATCTACCTGGTCAACTCATGATTGGATTATTGCAATGTACTCTACACAGGGCTGCCCTTGAGGACCAACTGAAAGCTACAGCAGATCCAGAATGCAGTGGCATGGACAGTGACAGAGCGCTATGTTATGTAAGCATGACTCTGCTGATTGCCACATGACAGGTGCAATTCAAGGTGCTTATTATCACTGTTAAAGCCCTTCATGGGCATGGGCCCTGTTGGGGGGGGGGGGGGCATTCCCAGTGCCTCTACTATTCAATTCAGTTCAACATGGTAGTTGCACTCCAGATCCTGTCAATTAAAGAATGCCATCTTGTGGAATCCAGAAGCCTACTCTACCGTAATCCCTGCTCTCTGCAATGATTCCCCCTCACCACCATCAAAGATCTGTGCCATTCTTATGTTGTTCAGGAAATTATTGAAGTTTGTTTTCCCAGGCCTTTGAGACAAGATGACTATGGATCTAATTCCTCTTTGTTTTATTTTGTTATGCTTTATTTCTTTTTGCATTGCCCTTTTCTGGTCTGCTGTATTTTTCATGTTTCAAAGGGGGGGGCGGGTAATTGTAAGCAGCACAGAATTGTTTAGGAATTGGGTGTGTGTTTGTGTGTGTGTGTGTGTGTGAGAGAGAGAGAGAGATAATGTTATTCTTGTGGATATTCACCTAGGCCCAAGAACAAATCTCTTTAAGAATCACAATAAACTATTTTTATGAGATTTGCATTTCAGAAAATTAAAAATAAACCAATTAACAAACAGAGGCCAACATGTATTTTTGTACTGGTATTTATTCCAATCTTTATTTAGTACGGATTTCCACTGAATATATTGTCACCTTTACCTGGCATTGCAAGACAAAGTAATTTTAATGTTTTAAATGGATAAATAATGTTCAAAGAGGCTTACCTATCCAGCATTCAAGTCGAGCACACGGAGTTGTCTTTACCACATCAGGAGGATCCACCCCAACATTCAGGCACAGAACTAAGGCAACACTAACAGTCTTCATCTAGAAAATTAAACAATATATTTTGGTAAGCAGTATGTATTAAGATGATTCTGTACCACAGCTGTTTATGTTTATAAATACTAACAAGAAATAAAGGAACTTTATTGAACTTTTGTTTGAATCTGAAAACAAAATCATTCGAACTACAGTATTAGCAAATTCTCTCTTTATTTATTTATTTAGGAGATTCATATGGTCTCTTAATTCATTCATGGTGACTCCAGACAGCTTACAAAGTTAATACCCCAAATAAAAAATCCAATACACTCCCTACAACAACATTCAGAAAAACCACTTGATGGGCTTGGTATCAGCCTGTGATCCCCAGGCATGCTGACAAAACCATGTCCTCAGAGCCTTTCAAAAGGGTATCAAGTTGGGGGCCAATCTTATCTGATTTGCGACTTTAGCAGAACCCCAACCTCCCCTCCACCAATGTTGCAGTAAGCAGTATAACCTCATCCTGGACCAAAGATGGCAATTCTCCATGAACCAAAGAATCCCAAACCCAGAGCCATTTTGTCTTGCTAGGGTTCATGTTCGGCCCATTGCTCCCCATTCATCCCTTAACAGCCTCCGGACATTGCAAACAGAAGATCACAGTGTCACTGAACTCACTATGGGCTGAGATATACAGTTGTCTATCATCAGCAAACTGATATCTCATCCCATGATAATGGATGATCTTTATGTAGATGCTAAACAGAAGCAGATAAAGTGCTGAACCCTGCTTAACACACACACACACCCAAAAAAAGCGGGGGTGAAAGGCCAGACCTCTTGCTCCATGTGGGAGCTTCTAAATGTGTTTTTGTCCTTAGTTTCCTTCCTCCTCAAGAGAACAAATTATATTATTTCTACCATCTAATGGAATGGAATGGAATAAAAACTTTGTCACTTTGGATGTATACTAATTGGGCACTAATCAGCATACAGTAAAATGAAATTTCATTGCATAATAAATAAATGCAAAATAATAAATGCATATACTCACATATATTATATGACACAGAGAAACAGTACAATCTAGTTCGGATGTATACATGTACATGGTGAGAAAAATGAATCTTGTGAGTTTGCCAGACGAATGGCATAAGGAACAAAGCTGTTACAGAATCTGGTAGTCTTGCTAGAAATACTTTGAAACCTCCTCCCAGAGGGGAGCAACAGAAAGGGGTGTGTGGGGTCACTAACAATACGTCGAGCTCTAAGCACATAGTGTTTATAAGCAGTATCCTGAATGACGGGAAGCAAGTTTCCTATAATCTTCTCAGCTGTCCTTACCACTCTCTGTATGGACTTTCTATCTGAGGCACTGCTGTCACCAAACCAAACAATAATTTTTTTTACTATTTTTGAATTTAAATACATCTCCATGATTGTCTACACTTAAATATGAAAGACAATGAAAGACAAGTGTAACCACTGCTAGAATAGTCTAGTAACTGAAGATCATTAAAAGTGGAATAATAGTCTAATTAGGACCACCAGTTTTAAAGGACCTTTGTGTTGAGTTTTATTGGCCTATCCTTGGCTTTTAGTTGCAATTGCACATAAGATTTTAGTTCCGACTGAACTGTATATTACTACCGCAGATATTTACCAAATTCATTTATTTGTGCTGTTCAGGATTTTATAATGTAAACATACCCCTGAAGGTTTAAGGTAGCTGAATCCTTATTTTGAATAATTGAATGACTTATATAAATATTATATTTTAGTTAAAGGTAACTTTTTTCATCCAGCCTATTCAATATATACTCGTAGTGCCTGGACTTTTACCTGAACAAAATATAAAAACAGGTCTTGTGATAGCAAGAAAGAATAATTTCCTGTGTCCATAGGGAAAGGCTTATGTAATGTGAAGTTGATTTGTTCTTTCAGGGCATTGAAATAATGTCCTAAATTAATTATTAATTTAGCAGGTGAATGCACTACTAAAAATATTATCACCATTAGTGAATTTCTTGGCAAGATTGATTAGACCCTTCTGAAACTTCAAATGTAGCATCAGATTTTCTTAAATAAATAATATTTTCTCCAAATACATTTTTATATATGAAGACGAAGTCAAATTGACTTTCTTCAATACTTCAGAATAAAATATAATCAGACCTATTTCTATTCATATGATGAAACAAATACAAAAAGGAAGCCTGCCCTTGAATATGCTGATTTCCAATTGCCTTTCCTTTTCAAAGATCTGGTTCTTTCTTTTTTTCTCAAAATATTACACAGCTTGTATGTAATTTTCCTAAACTCTTCTTTCCATAGCCTTTTGTGCAACTCCATAGAAGATTCTGCCAAGCCTCATGGATTAGGCAAGTCCCACTGAAATGCTTTATTAAAAAATAATGATAACACATTATACAAGATTTCCGTATCAATAATGCAACATAGCAAACCTTGCTTAAGTGGCTGCCCAGGAAGCAAGCAAAACAAAAAGAGCCTTAATTCCTTTTTATACTAACCCTTAACAGTAATCTCTTAAAATAAACAGCATCTCCTTCATGTAGATTTTGAACTATGAGTCTGTCTCGGACTAATTATGCATAAGGAAGGAGTCTTATTCCAGCATGTTATATATTTTTAGGAATAAATTCAGGGCTGACCGGGAAATCAGAGTGCACTGAAGATTGTCCGCATCTTCAAATAAACAAACCTAACATCCTCCATTACTGTACACCAAGCAGAATAACAGTGTAGTATTTAAATTGATTCGCAGTACAGTTCTTGCTTCAGTAGTACTGTACAAGAATGTGCTCATAAAGGAGAATGATATCTAGAAATGTGTCTTTTAGAAAAAATGTATACTAAAATGGATGTCCCCTGCCAAAAGCCCCTTCTTCACTGAATATTTTGGTGTCAAAGGGGCATGCAATAGAAACTATGCTATGCTTTTTTCTTTAAAATGAACTGGGTCTCCTGAATGATAAGCACTCTGCACTGCCCAATGATTTTTGGCATAATTTACAAAATAATTTACCAAAAACAACTAAAGAAAATGCTCATTAAATATACCAACACAAATACCTATTTACTGAAAGCAAAGTGACATATGATGAGAGGCAATTCATCACTCAGAGGCACCTTTTACTGTGGAACATCCTAAAACTATTCTGACCTTGCATGTAGATGGTACTCGTTTAAGGACTACAGATTATCAATCTATAAAGATCCTACTTATCTAAACTTTCCAAGTGGTAGGACATTCACACATGGTAGAGCAATACTTAAGTTTTACACTTCTCAAGCTGGATATATCAAACACCTTAAGTAAGACTGAAGGGATAGGCTCATATCATTTTTTCCCTTTATCAGGATAAAACAAATTGGATTATTGTTAATGAATTTCAACAATTTCTTCAAAAGTACAGAAATTAAAGTAAAATAAATAAATGAATTTTAAAATGTTCATAATTTTAACTACAAAGATATAATTATGGATAATAGTACTTTTTAATAATCTTCTAGATTGTTAATGACAACATAAAGAAATACAGTGGCACTTCAGTACTCTACTGTTTCAAAACTCATCAAATTTGGTACTCAACACATTTTGATACGAAACGTTGTCCCGGTACTTGTCATTTGTTTGGTACTCGAAGCGCTACAATAGGAAGAGGGGGACAGATACAAAGTCGGCCATACCAGGAAGGTCACTGCAAAAGGAAGTAGGGAATGACCACAGAGGGCAGACAGGAAGTTGGACATGCTGGGAAGGTCCTTGACATAGGAAAAAGGACAGATAGGAAGTCCTTCCCAACCAAAACAAAGGGTCACGTGATAAGTCACACTGTTTGTTTGGTACTCATCATTTTTACTTGTCGTGCCTCCTGGAACTAATTAACCAAGAATATCAATGTATCACTGTAACAGATTACCAACCATATATTCTTACTTTTCATTCTAAAATTTATGACAATAAAGAACAATGAACAGGAAGGGGAGTTAGTGGAACAGAAGAGACAGAATTTTCCTGACTATTTATATTTATTTAACGAACATCATATTCATCCTCACACCAATACTTATCATTCTACTACAGTGGTGTATCAAGGGGAGAAGTACCTTGTTTTGTTTGCATATAGTCAGGGCCTTATAATATTCTGTCTCAAGGACTGCATGGAAGCTACTTAAAACCAATATAATCTTGCCTACCTATCTTCCTATGCAGACTCATCCTGGTTTGAAAATGATCTTGGAAACATCATCATCATCATCAACAACAATAAAAGCATTGTATAAGTATGAAATGTAGTCTACTACCAAGACAAATTTTAAAGTCATGGTACACAAGGAAGATTCCACTCTTTCTCATAGAAAGTTGTTCTATGCAATAGTCAAGCTCACCACTGTAGTTGGTGATATTAACACTTTTTAAAATTAAAACTACTAGCTGGATATCCGTGCTTCGCTACGAAACTATGTGATTGGACTTGATAAATCGACACTTACAGCTTGAAAATTAATGAGTAGCTACGATCAGCCTCTCCTCTCCCCTTCTCTCCCTCAGCCTTGCCCCACAGACCCCTCTCCTATCCTATTCCCTTCTCTCCCTCAGCCTTGCCCCACAGACCCCTATCCTATCCCATCCTCCTTCTCTCCCTCAGGCTTGCCCCACAGAAACCTCTCCTATCCTATCCCCTTCTCTCCCTCAGCCTTGCCCCACAGAAGCCTTCCCTATCCTATCCCCTTCTCTCCCTCAGCCTTGCCCCACAGAAGTCTCCTCTATCCTATCCCCTGGTTGTTGCTGTGAAAGTAAAACTGAAAGTGAAACTCCTCTCCTCTGCTTGTGTTTTGCATTTGGAACAGACTTCTTTTCAGGTGGGGGTGGGGAGTAGAACTCCTTAGCATCAGAGCGTGTTAATCATAATATAGGAAATAATAATGCTCTGATAGTCATTTCAAAAAACCCTTTCTTAGTGAGCACCTAGAAGCCAAGAGGAACATACGTGGCAAATTTCAAGTTTGTACGCTTTACGGTTCTGGAGATTTCGTGATTACAGCATGAGTGGTTTTTGCTAATATATATTATCAAAATATATTAGCATAATATATTAGCATATATTATGTTTAATATATAGATTAAACAAAAGTATTCATTACCTATAATTAGAGTTACTAACAAAGTTTAGTATAATTCAGTGAAACAATCTGGTATTCTAGCAACTTAAGGGCTGGGTAACCTAAAGGGAAAGCAAATTCTTTTACAGAAATCCCTATCTCCATAGTCAGAGACATAGTTGCTCATTATTTTCCATACTGATTCACAAGAAATAAATTTTGTTGATACCAGCATATATCAAATGTCATACCTCCATGTGATCTTAGTATGCAGAGCATCAAAAAAAAACAGTATTGCAAGAGCCTAAAAGAAATTACCATGGAAAGTAAGTCATACTGTATGATATCAGCTTGCTCTGGAGCCTCCCTGCAGGCAAAAAAATGGAAATACTTGAAAACAATTCCTTATGTGCCAGAGAGGTCCTGTAGGTATGTTGTTCTATTTGATAGATTGTATTAAAACCTGGAGGAAATTCTCTAGCAGTGTAATACTGTACAATTTCCATATTGGTCACCAAGTACAGCATATTTTGTTTTATTTATTATTGTATTACGCTTCACTTTATTGAGCTTTGCAGATCCTGCATTTTTTATAAGATCCTTCACCAGCAAAAAGATTACAACTGACTGAAATCTCAGATAACAATTAGCATTTTTTAGTATAGTAATTTTTAATTAAGGTATGTACCTTGGGTTTTGTTTAGACATACAGCTCTTGCACAATTAATAGACTATAGCCTAGTGTGAACTATTTATATGCACTGGGAAACCCCCCAAAATTGTGTGACTTATTTTATTGCAACATTTGATTTATTTCAATGATCTAGAATTAAACCCAGTTAATCTCTGAGATATGCCTGTAGGTATCTTAACTAAAGCTATAAACAGACTCTGTAACCAAAAAGCAAAGAAGACTAGCTATCATCTATGAATCTGATGGTATCCTTCATCGTCTCAATCAGACATATGAGGAGCTGAAGATTCAGTAATTGTCAAGAGGAGAAAGACTAGGCATTTCTCGTACAAGTGCATAAATGGCTTGTAGTTCAATATTGCTAATCACCAGTTACTTTTTACTCTCTCATTTGAAGGTAAGCATACAAAGAGAACCTTTTTAATCCATTCATTTACATACCTACATTCAAATGAAGCTCCATTATACCCATAAAGAGGAACAATGGGCTATGTATATGCTAGAGTACTTCTGGTCATTTATAAAAAGATAAAGTAACATTTAATTGTACTGAAGATATAAATATGCACAGAGCTTTCACAGAATATTTTCTTCTTATTTGGGTCTTGCACATTTGTATTATCAATGTTAAATTATAAAGATGAAAACTATTCAAATGAGCTTTACTGTGTAATACAGATCTGTAGTATCTAATCAATAATTGGCAACTGAGTTTGTACCCCTAGCTTGTCCAAGGCTTCTAATTCAATGTTAATAACAACAACAAAATCTGGTCAAACATGATATATCAATTATAGGAAAACAAAACTCAAGGCCTAAATAACAGCAAGTCCAGTGATCACAAAAGTGATTTTTTTAAAAATGACCCATTGCATGAACATTGATTACATAATTCTTCTGGGCAAAATTCCACAGGGGAGAGGGGAATCCTCCTCCGATGAATATTTTTGTAAACAGAATTCACCAATCCCATTCCTATAAAATAGAAAGCCACCTGCATCTCTGTATCCCTTGGGTGTTCATTAAGATGCACAACATCAGACAAGGGGAAAAAAACCTTGAAAGCAAAGCTGGAGCCACACAAATGTATAATTTATGAAGTATAAAGTAAGCGAAAAACTAGAACACATTGAAAAGATATTGCCTGGGAAGATTGAATAGAGAGAATCCCTAGTGCTTTTGAAGGGAAAATATTGCGGTCTTTATCATGTCCTCCAGCTTCTAACCGCGTACTTTGCTATCAAATGCAAACTTATATATCCCAAAATGAATGAACAAATTCATTAATTTATTGGCTGCCATCTTACCTCACGGTAATTCTGGGCAACTTACAATCATAAAAGATAAAAACTGTATAAACTAAAAGGCAGAAATATGCCAATGCAAAAATTATTCCCAATTAAAGATAGGGAAGGCAGGAATAGGATGGGGGAATTGTCAATCAAAATGTATTACTTAATATGAATACAGTGAAACTTCCTCAATCCTGAATTTTTGATAACAAGATATTAAATGATGTTTTCTAGGATGCAGAAAGAGATTAAGAGCAGGTCGATGAAGAGATTCTTACTTCTAACACTTCACAAAAATTTCCATAGAGCTGAAAAGACTTCAGGGAAAATGGGAAACTGTTTGAGTTATTTTTGTTTTTCAGCATTTAAAATACAAATAAAACTGAGCCAAAATCTTCCTATCTTTCTTCCTTCCTTCCTTCCTTCCTTCCTTCCTTCCTTCCTTCCTTCCCTCCCTCCCTCCCTCCCTCTCTCCTTCCCTTCCTTCCTTCCTTCCTTCCCTCTCCCTCCCACCCTTCCTTCTTTCCTTTCTGTACCACCCATTCTTCTCGTGGTGACTGTATGAATTTACCACATACCAAAGTCTGACCAATGGGAATACACATATAATCCTGACATAACAACCAGGCCAGTTCCAATATCATTATATTACATTTTCCTTTAACTAGTTTAATTTTTGAACTCCTTGATTGTTGAATGTCAGGAAGCTAGTTAGGAAATTAGTCCATACCTTTGTGACAATGGGGAAGCTGATTCTATAGCCAGTTTTATTTAATTATTTATTTTTAGTGCAATTTGATGTGTTTGGCAATTTTGCCAAAAGGGAAGAAGATTCTTCTAAGTACACTTTAAAGGATTACCTACCTCTTTAGATAGATGAGTGCCACGTTGGTGGGCAGCTTAATGGGGACATGAAAGGAGGCCCCAATTGGGTGTTTTCCAGGCAATGATGATGTCACCTGCTAATTCTTTCAACCTAGAAGCGCTTTGGTACTCCCGACATGCGTATACTACTGCACAACTGAGCCTGTCTTCTAAAAACACAAAGGAATCTCTTTTGTGCCCATCCTTCACCGTCTCAAGCAGAGTTAATGAGGATAAAGAAATCCTTTGACTCCAAAAACGTAAAACGTTTTGCTGGGATTCTGCTGTCGATTCAATAACCTTTGCTCCTGCAAATCTCTGGTCCAATTATGGTTTGATATTTTGCTTCCCTTAGAGTTTAATGCTCACTGCTTTAGGTTACGTTTTATCAGTTTGGTACTTTTTTATTATATATTGTTTTGAATCTGTTGATAGCTGCCTTGAACCTTCCATTTAAGAATGAAAAAGTAGAACTGAAAGAAACTGGAAGAAAACCAATCGACGAACCATAATGGAGAAGTTAGGTGTCTATTGGAGCTAGCAATCTACTTCAACAATGGCCAGTCAGATGTCTCTGGGAAGCCCACAAATAAGACAAAAGTATCAGTGTGTCTTCTGTTTCCCTGCAGCTGCTACTGAGAGGATTATGGCCTCTGACATACATAACCATTATAGTTAGCAATCACTGGTATTTTATCCTCCATGAATTTACCCAATCTCTTTTTATAGCAATTGCATAGCATAAAAAATAAGAGTGATATTTTAAGCACTCATGGTAAAGAAGTATTACTATGGAGTTTTTTTTAATGTCGCCACTTCCATCTTCTGAATCTTCTTCTCTTAATTTCTCTTTCTCTTAACATGTGCACATTAATGTCAGATTACCGTACTTTTCGGAGTATAAGATGCACTTTGCCCCCCCCCCACTAAAAGTGGGTGAAAATTGTGGTTCGTCTTATACACTGAATGTTACCGAAGCCCTGCCCACCCACTGCCCCCAACTCTTCAGCCATTTTCGGCCTCCACACGTCACATTTTCGGCCTCTGCATACCGTGTTTTAGATCCATTCCAGGCTGCAGGGATCGCCACAACACATCACCACCGATGGTCACCTCAATGTGTCACGTTTTTGGCCTCCGCACGCCCTGTTTTTGGCCTCCATCATCACCAGATGGCAGGGATGGGCGGAGACCGAAAACACAATGTTCGGAGACAGCGATGGGCTGTGGTGATTTCCACGGCCTGGAACAGCTAATTGACGGTATTCCAGGAGGCCGATCCAACCGCCAATCAGCTGTTCATGCTGAATCAGGCTGCAATAACGTGCTGAAGCTGAATAACGTGCTGCAAGGACATTAGCCAGATGAATACCGATGGATGCTAGTAGGCAGAGGCAGATTTTTTTTTTCTCGTTTTCCTCCGCAAAAACTAATGTGCATCTTATACTCTGGAGCATCTTATACGCCAAAAAATATGGTACATATCAAGAGATTTTTGAACCATATGCATATTTATAACCATCTACCAACATAAGTAATCATCATAGAAATATTTTTATTTTATTTTAGCTCTGGATACGGCCAAATCTGAAACAATTGTAATGCGTTTATAGTTGTAAATGTGACTGAGACTTAGGATACCCAGGTTCAGATTAACCCAGTGGTGAAATGTATAATTTGTTACTACCGGTTCTGTGGGTGTGGCTTGGGGGGGTATGTGACTGGGTGGGTGTGGCCAACTTTTTTTTTTTTACTTTTAAAACCATTTTTTTTCCTACAGCCTCTTCTGTGGCTCAGTTGGGCATGAGGGTGGGGGGAGGGATTTTTGCTACCGGTTCTCCAAGCCACCCGCTGCCATCACTACCGGATCGGGCGTTCCAGTCCAAACCGGGAGCATTTCACCCCTGGATTAACCCCTATGGAAACTCACTAAGTGATTTTAAACCAGTCACGGCCAAACCCACAGGGTTTTGCTGTGAGGGTAAAATAAAATAAAATAGTTATTTAAGGCATTTAGAGTGCCTAGAAAAAATGGCTGAATATTGTACTATTGCATGGTTTTATTTATTTCAAGAAATATATTTCAAAAAGACATTTGGCATAATCAAAAAGACATTTGGCAGCTTACATAGAATATAAACCTAGCAAATAAATAACCAAAAAGACGCCTGCAAAGAACTATTTTTCCAATATTTGATTCATTCAACTGATCTAAAAATATCCATTTTCTTTATATTTGATCACATGAAGAATTCAGGGATAATTTGCATTTCTTAAGCTCATAAAACAAAATAGATCTGCCAAAGAAATATATATCCCAGCACAGCAAGTATGGAAACATAAAGGAAGAGCATTTGTTGATCAGTATACCTACTAATATACAAATACTAAGGTCTAGGAACAAAACTCAAACTATTGTATCAAGGTTTTTATAAGTAGAATCAATACAGAGAAATGCTCATGCTACTTCTACAATTAAACACACAACTGAACTCATAAAATAAAGCAGGACATAAATTTAGCGAATATATAAGGAAAAAAGATTAACAATCCAAACCACTGAATGTCAATCCATAGATGAACTTTATGGTTTTATCATTTAACTAGCAATTTCCTCTAGGAAAGAATATTGCCAGATTTAGAATTCAAGACACAGTAAAAGAGTAAAGAACTCCAAATACCACAATCAACCTTTCATTCTAGCATTTGTCCACTAGAATCCGTCTTCAAGTTCTACTATGCCATTTGAAGCTTCAAACGCTATAGAGCACTGTACACCCAGACAACTAGATACAATAACGTTTTTTTCCCAAACACCATCACTCTGCTAAACAAATAATTCCCTCAAATTGTCAAACTATACACTAAAGCTGCATTACTATTGCTATTGGTCTTCTCATCGTTCTTTGTGACTGCATGACTGTAACTTTGTTGCTTATATCCTTGCAATTTATATTGATATTGATTGTTCTGTTCTGTTCTGTTCTGTTCTGTTCTGTTCTGTTCTGTTCTGTTCTGTTCT
>WNWU01000020.1:14966729-15046445 GCA_012654045.1 Ptyas mucosa
CTGTTCTGTTCTGTTCTGTTCTGTTCTGTTCTGTTCTGTTCTGTTCTATTCTATTCTATTCTATTCTATTCTATTCTATTCTATTCTAAAGCCAGTGAGAATGATGCTTTTGAGGATTCTCAAATGATACAAAAATGCCAGGATTTGCACAAAAATCTCTAATCATAAATATCTGTTTTTCTGGCCAAATGCTATACCAGGTTTTAAGTAAGTGCAAAGGTCACATAAAGACTTTAAAATCAAGGTGAAGTCTAAGACTAGAAGGAAAGAAAAGGTGGAAATGCAGAGACATTAAAAGATCTTGCAGCATCAGGGGTTATACATAAAGGACAGTGTCAGCTTTCAATGCCTATGAAATTTGACAGCAGAATCTTGAGGGCATACATTTGTTTCTCTTTGTTTCAACAGTACAGTCCATCAAATCTGAACCCTTTCCCCTAATATTGAATTTTTTACCAACTTTTAGACAGTTTTTTTGGAGTCAGTCATAATTTCAAGTAGTCATTAAACAAGGACTACCTGTACATGCAACTAATATTTGGATGACCAAATTAATGCCAATTCTTTTCGCATAGGCAAAGAGATACGCTATCAGAATGCCACTGTACACAGCACAGCCATAATAAATTTCAGAAATCACTTAAGAACAGTTTATAAAGACAATAATGGTTGCATTTTGGGCTGCTCCTAATACAGAATTTAATATGACCAAAACAAACACATTTAAAATTTTACCCTTAATACAGATAAGGCAAGTAATAAATTAGTTGTAAAAATCTTTCATGGAATTCGGGCTACAAACAAACAATTGCCACAATAGTTATAGCAGTTTCTCTCCTGCTCCAGAGTTTCTGGAGTCAATGCTGCCCAAGCCAGAAAGAATATAAGCAGCATTGCAGTTTAATCACTTTTTAATTAACACTCAAGTATATTATAACTTGCTTTATTCTTATTAAAGAAAGTGTGATGGGCTATGACTAATACAGACTTGTTTTTGCTAATGAGGCACAATGATTTAATACCGCAGGAGCATAATGCAATTACATCAGCAAAATCTAACAACTATGCCTCACATACACTACTTACAGGTACTAACTTCTATTCATTAAGGAGCCCAAGACATTTTAACACTGGCATATCTCATTTCATTGCACTTCGTTTTATTGCGCTTCAGAGATACTGCTTTTTTTCTTCTTCTTCAAATTGAAGGTTTATGGCAGACCAGCATGGAACAAGTCTATTGGCACCATTTTTCCAACAGCATTTGCTCACTTCATGGCTCTGTGTCACGTTACCATATTTTGGTAATTCTTGCAGTATTTCAACTTTTTTCATTATTATTGATCAGCTGATGATTAGTATTTTTAGCAATGAAATATATTAATTAAGATATGTGCTTCTTTCAGATATAATACTATTAGACACTTCACAGATGACCATATAATGTAAACATAACTTTAGTATCCACTGGGAAACCAAAAATAATTATGTGGCTCACTTTATTGTGAAATTGGCTTTACTTTAAGAACATAGAATCAAGGGACTTCAGAGGTCTTCTAGTCCAACCCCCTGCTTAAGGCAGGACATCTTATAAAGGTAGTCCTCCACTTACAACGACTATTGAGCCCAAAATTTCTATTGCTAAGTAAAACATCTGTTAAGTGAGTTTTGCCACATTCTACAACTTTTCTTGCCACAGTTGTTAAGTGAATCACTGCAGTTGGTAAATTAAGTAACATGATTATTAAGTGAACTGGTTTCCCCATTGACATTGCTTGTCAGAAGCTTGCAAAAGGTAATCACATGATCCTGGGGTACTGCAATTGTCATAAATATGAACCAGTTGCCAAGCATCTGAATGTTGAATATGGGACCATGAAGATGCTACAATAGTCATGTGTGAAAAATGGTCATAAGTCCCTTTTTTCAGTGATGTTGTAACTTTGAACAATCACTAAATGAACTGTCGTAAGTTGAGAACTAGCTGTACTATCTCAGTCAAATGACTGTCCAGTCTATTTTTGAAAATCTCCAGTGATAGTGATTATCTGGAAATAAAGCTGCAGTATCTCCAATGTATGCCTGCATGTAAAAGTAAATCTTCCCATTGTATTGTTTTACAGCAAGGCACCAAAGAAAAAGCTATACAATTCTTTGCAAGATACTTACTTCAACGACAGTGTATAAAACTCTATGGATTCTTTTAAAAAGTAATATAGGAAATAAAGAAAAGTTCATATACTTCTTTTAACACTGATTATTGTTAACACTGGAAGTTTCTCATTCTAGCCTGATGAGCAACTGCACTGCTGAAATCATGAACATTTTAGTACATTTAAGATGCTTGTGATAGAAATTACAAAGACTGTGATTTAAACTGCATAACCTGTTCAGCAGACCAACAGGAATTGTAAATATTTTCTCAAGAAAAGCATTTTGGAGATAACACAGGACCTCTAATAATAACCAACCTTCTCTCTTTCTGGGAGCTTACAAAAATGTTATCTTCAAGGCAGATGAATTTCACATGGATGAGTAATCCAAAATACATGCTGAGCATCCAAAATACAATTACATGATCACAGGGGAAAGTGGTCATTGGAACTACAGAACCGGGTTGCAAATACCTTTGGGGAGGTCTGTCATAATTTCAGACAGTCCCTAAGTGATCGGTTATAAGTCAAGGATTACCTTTACTTAGGTATTGACCCTATGTTTCATTCAGGAGCACAAAGTCATCCAGTTTGATCTTAAAAGCTGGGCAAATTCATGTAGACATATTCAAATTTAGCAGGCTATTTCTTTAAAAAAAATATGGAGAAAATAAAATAAAATAAAAAGAGTCTAAAGAAAGGATTGTGAGGAATACGTCTGCTTCAAATATTTTCACTTATGTCTCTAAACTTCAGCATTAAAATTGGATGAGAAGTATAAATGAAAATCATTACTTTTAAGATACCAACATCTGTTCATTTGAACTGATGTGCTCATCACAGATTAAAATTCTATAGCACCTTATTAAAAAGGATGTGGCTTGCATCTGTAGTTTCCTTTCTTCCTGAAGTGGTTATACATTATGACTGTTACTGAGCATTCCAGTAAAACCTCTGATTTAATCCTGAGCCTTTTGCAAGAATCAAAGAATGCAATGTAATATAAGAGAAGTAACTCTTGAGGATCATGTTGTCATTTTAATATTAGTTGGAAAGTTTACCCTGTGTCATATATTTAGTTTTAGATATTTTGAAAGGGACTGTGGAGACTAGGTTTCTATTTTTCCTGTAAATAATTTGTATTTTTTTATCCAAGGAAAGTATATTATTATTTTAACACTGACATTGTAATTTGAAACATGGTGAGTGCAAAGTTGCACATTTATATATTAAGTAAAGCATGAAGCTTACAGATATGCTTTGTGAGATTATCCACAACAGACTTTCACAATTGCAAACATGCCCAACAATGCCAAAGATTCTATATTTATTCAAGATCCTTCCCCTTCTTAAGGCTAAAGGAATACTGTTATCTCAATGGAGTAATTTAAGTAGCTATTACAATCACCAGTATCTGATGTAATAGAAAGTTGACAGTGTATATGGGTATTATGGTAACTTTAAAGCTATAAAAAGCTAGTAAAATGATTGCTAATACTTTTCCTCTGGCACTAAATTCGAATTCTTTAAACAGAATGATTTATAACAGGAGTCTCTCAAAATTAATCCAGGCAAAGGAGAAAATTGCCTAAATGTGATATTGCGGTGACCTGTGAATAAAATGCTAGACATAGATCTAGTATGCTGAATTCAGGTCCCTGTTTTAGTTATTAATTAAATGCCACTATGTCTCATTTATAATTTTCTCATATGTGCTTCCCTTGAGCTTAACAAAACATATAAAATACCTTAATTAGGAACTTGAAACCACGGTCTTTCCAAAATAACTCCTATAACCGTTTTCTTTTAATTACAGCCAAGTGATATTGCCTGCACTTATGTCTATTCCTTTTGACCAAGCCAGAGTCCTGTTCACTTAAGCAGCAGAACTAAAACATTCTCCAAACAGGATTCAGTTCAATAACAAAGGAACAGTATAGAAAAATCCTTACTTTTTCAAATCTTTAAACAGAATTACTTAGGAATCCTGACTGAAGTCTCCCCTTCTACCAAATTTTGATACAGAAAGTACTATTAAAAATATGAAATATCAAAGTGCACACAACAATCCACAAAGAACAAGTCTCTTTGAAGTTCCATAAATGACCAGTATGTCCTTTATGGAACAGCCTATTCAGAGGTCTTGAAAATAGAAAACAGAGAGGGAGGGAGAGAGGGAAGAGGGAGGGAGAACATCTGGAGGCTAATTATTTCTGGTTTAGAATATTATGCTATTATTAAACAGTCTTGTTAAATTAAAATGAGTAGGAAATGGCTTTTAAAAATTCCAAAAAAGATTAGCATCTTACAATTAGTAGTAATATATTAAGAAACTACTACAGGTAGCCCTCGACTTACAACAGTTCACTTAGTGACCATTCAAAATTACAACAGCACTGAAAAAAAGTGACTTGATCATTTTTCCCACTTATGACTGTTGCAGCATTCCATGGTCACATGATCAAAATTCAGATGCTAGGCAACTGATTCATACTTATGACGATTGCGATGTCCCGAGATCATGTGATTCCCTTTTGCAACCTTCTGACAAGCCAAATCATTGGGGAAACCACATTCACTTAACAACTGTGTGACTAATTTAAGAACTACAGTAATTCACTAAACAGTGGTGACGAGAAAAGCTGTGAAATGGGGCAAAACTCACTTAACAAATTTCTCATTTAATAACATAAATTTTGGGCTCAATTGTGATCATAGGTTGAGGACTACCTGTACTTAAAAGCCTACAATTAAAGATATTCACATATCATGATAGATTCCCTTATTAAAATGGAACACAAAAAAATTTGTAGAAAAAAGGTGCCACCAAATACCGTATTTTTCAGAGTATAAGACGCACTTTTCCCCCCTAAAAGAGGGTGAAAATTTGGGTGTGTCTTATACACCGAATGTAGCCCCGCCCACCCGCTGGCCCCCACCCTTTGGCCTCTGTCTCCCAGCAATTTACCTCCTTGCAGCAAACAGCCCTTTCTAGCTTCAGCACAGCCTGATTAGCACAAACAGCTGATTGGTTGGATCGGCCTCCCAACCCTCAGCTGTTTCAGGCTGCAGGGATTGCCATTGCCTATTGCCGTGTGGGGCTCCAGTGTTTGCTGCAAGGAGGCAAATTGCTGAGGGGCAGATTTTTTTTTTCTTGTGCTAATCAGGCTGTGCTGAAAATGAAAATGAAACTAAAGCAGGCTGTTTGCTGCAAGGAGGTAAATTGCTGGGAGGTAGAAGCAGAGGCAGATTTTTTTTCTTGTTTTCCTCCCCCAAAAAGGTAGGTGTGTCTTATAGTCCCTTATACTCTGAAAAATATGGTAATCTTCTCTTCCCTCTCATTTTTATTACCTTTTTGTAAACTAACATCATTTCAGTTTTTCCTATTTCATTTCAAGTGTTTGATTTGTTACTAGCACTGTGCATGCCAATATTTATCTTCTATTCTTTTTATATATATATATATTTAGAAAACCTTTTTTCTAGATATCACATATCAAACCAGGAAGGATGAGCAATAGTTTACTGATTGTTCCTGAAGACAAACAGCATTATTTCCTCCTATATGGTCTCCCTCTCCAAACATAATACTCCATACTGATTCCCCTTATATATAATTTTTCCTTATCAAACCCTTCTCTTTATCCATCCATCCCTCTGGCCCTTTTTTCAAATGTGTTCAAATACAATAATTTAAGTATAAACAAGCTGAGAAGGAAGGTTTCCACTTTTAGACAACTAAGCAATTTTCCAGAAAAAGGAGTCTTGGTAAGAAAATATATGCACATGCATATACTTATACAAATACAACGAACCAAATATTGATAACACTTAAGAGCAATATTTCCTTTATCTAAGCAAATTCATTGGGCACACTCTCCGGAAAGGCCTCTGGACTTTTATGCGATGATGCAGCAAATAAAATAAGAAGAAATCAAGAAAAATGTTAAGAGTCTATACTTTTTCATGAAGATAATGCAAGCTCAGAATAGAAGGCTGAAAATTCTAAAGTATATTTTTTTTAATTTGCAATCAATCCAGGAAATTTTTATAGTTGAATAGGTTAAAATATAATAAGCTACCTTTTGAATGCCATTCTGTCTCTCACATATATTATTATAGGCATGCGAAAAGAGACAACTTGGCACCAAATAAAGATTTTTAACAAGAGCTCACAGTTCAAGCACAAAAAGTAGCATAGAATTGTCTGGAGCAAAAAGGCAGCAGTGCTGGAAAATCAATAGTCTTGACTTTTGAATACAAATCTATTTGTTTCTCCAGAAGTACTCCCAACTGGCAATAGGTTTCAAATAATAGAAATAAAGTACATAGGGGTAGTTTATCAATAGCACTTGATTTGCAGCAAACTTCAACATTACTAATTTCACCCCAAGTGCCCATTAGGTATATGATTCAGCTCCTATGGGATGAGATAGAACAGGATCAGTGGTTTAGAAGGAAAAAGTCTATGTGAATTTTTAGGTCCTTTCAATGCTATCTCAACTTTCTTAAGATAAGGAGGAAGAAAAATTGATGAAGACTAGTCTGTGAAGTCAAAAACCACCCATATTCTTGGATGTTTTAAGGTAATTATTATAATCACAAAAATGAAACTCTTAACACTATAAAATATTACTTTAAACTCAAAAAGCATGATATATTCTAATTGGCTTTCACTAGCCTAAAGTATCTTCTAGATCAGGGGTGTCAAACTCGATTTCATTGAGGGCCACATCAGGATTGTGTTTGACCTTGGGGGAGGGAGCAGGGTGGTGGTGGCCATGGTGGGCGTGGCCATCGTGATGTCACTCATGTCGGGGGT
This sequence comes from Ptyas mucosa, assembly GCA_012654045.1. NCBI lineage: Eukaryota > Metazoa > Chordata > Lepidosauria > Squamata > Colubridae > Ptyas > Ptyas mucosa. Next base: position 14,973,705 of record WNWU01000020.1, read on the forward strand.
ACCTGTGGTGGCCCAAGCACCCTGCCAGCAAAAACGGGCTCCCGAGCTTTGTTTTTGGCTGCGACAGCCTCCTGCAACCCTCAGCTCGCGAAAACAGAGCTCAGGGGGCCGTGTGCAGAAAAAACTCTCTCCACGGAACCAGTCCCTGGTGCCCAAAAGATTGGGGGCCACTGCTATAGAGGTAGACTATAAATAAGTGTAATGAAATAAGGGACTTATTTCTACAAAATATAATTGGTTAAAAAAAGTGATTATATAAATGTAATAGAAATATATATGTATTCGAATATTTGCATTAGACAAATATACATAGAATCCTAATTATTTATTTTTATGACTTTTTCCTTTGTCGTATTTCTTTCACTTTTTTGTTAAAGCACTTTTAATGTGTTCTGTTTTTCCTTCTCTTTGACAATGTATATCTCAGCCTAGTGTTTTGCTCTTTTTTATTAATTACAAGGCAATAGAATGTAAATTAAAATTTTATTGTGTGCTTTGAACAAAATTTTCTTTTGGACCTAGGATTTCATAAAGCCCAATACTGTACTTTAATTATTTAGGCTTAATTGTTATAGTAATGCTCCCAACATAGCTTTACTGCCTGTCAAGTGTTAAGCTAACATAAGAAGCTTGAAGGTTTAATTCTACTAAACCAATCTCTATTAACATGACTTTGCAGCACCATACACAAAGTCAGGCTATGGCTTTTTAATGACTGTTACAAAATGTAGAATCCATTTTTTAATTGTAAAAATAGAACAAAAAGAATAAGAAAGATCCTACAGAAGCTAAAGCCCAGTTTTGATCCAGCCAAACTCCCCAATTAATTTTACATACCAGAGTATAAATGTAGAGATTTTTTACAAAAACCTTTATTACTACTGAACTCTTGGGACCTTGGCATTGTACAAATAGATCTTGTACAAACGCTGCCATTTTAACTTGGTATGCTTATACATCTCAAGTTTACCTTGCAAGTTTAAGCCTTAAAAAAGCAAACAAGCTAATCCTACAGCAGTAAAATGAGTCTCCACATTGACTGTGGGTTTGTGCTTTTTTACTCAAAAGAGGGAGTCCATTAAGTGACCCTGTGCATTATCCTGATTTTAAATTTTTATAAGCCAATTTAGAATGTGGCTGTTATTCCAACATATCACATAATATTTTTCCAAATAAAAGTCCACAAGGTTAAGGCGTTTGTGTAGATAATGTCTTTTTTTCCCCATGTCATTTCTCGAAGTTTTCTAATAAAAAAAATGCACATGAAATTTAGGTCTCATTTAAGAGAAGCAAGTTAAAATATTTCTGCACTGATGAACTTTAAAAATAGCACAGGTTTGAACAAAAGTATGGGAAATATTAATAAATCATGTGTCCCTGCAGGCAGTCTATAATGCATGTATCCTGAAAGGTCAGTTCTCACCATGACTATGATTACAATATGTGCTAGATTCCTACTGTAGCTTATTAGTTGTACTTGCTTTTGTTTTTAACTTTTACATTCAGCAGAGTATGAAATGAATTTATCTTTCCTTTAATTTCCACCTTAGATTACCTAGTGCAACAAAATTCTAATTTCTCTGATATTATTCAGCTCAACTTTATTTTAAGCTGAACAACGTTCAAGCATAGATCTAAAGCAAGTTTCTAATAAGTGGCAAAATTAATAGTTCTTTTCCTAGTAAATGTCAAAATGAATAGATTTAGTAAATAAACTATTTATGGACAGGTACTACTAATTTAGGAGCAAGAATGAAGATACTTGAATATACATTTTCCATTTGCTTTTTTCCATAATCTGACTATTCTTCAGACTATAACTGAACTATTTTGAAAATATTCATAAGGGTTATGAATATTTCAGATGTTTCCCATAAGTTTAAAAAATAAAGAATTTTACTTCTCCAGAGTGACTAAACTTCTTTAGACTGAAGTAAGAAATATAAAAATGATGCTTCTATGGGTCCACATTAATGTATGGGGACTGCAGAAACATAAACAATAAAAATAATTTAAGAAGGATGATGGAAATTGCCAGTGACTATATGAAAAATGCATCAGAAGATGCAATTCATCCAGGACTTTGGAGTTTCTACCTCCTGCTATTCATTCTTAACTCTGCAAAAACTTTAGAAAGAGTGCAGAGAAGAGCAACAAAGATGATTAGGGGACTCGAGGATAAAACATATAAAAAACGGTTGCTGGAACTGGATATGTCTAGTCTTATGAAAAGAAGGATAGGGGTAACATGATAACAGTGTTCCAATATCTAAGGGGCTGCCACAAAGAAGAGGGAGTCAAACTATTCTCCAAAGCACCTGAGGGTAGAACAAGAAGCAATGGGTGGAAACTAATCAAGGAGAGAAGCAAGAACTAATTTCCTGACAGAACAATTAATCAGTGGAATAACTTGTCTCCATAAAGCGTAAATGCTCCAACACTGGAAATTTTTAAGAAGAGATTAGATAACCATTTGTCTGAACTGGTGTAGGGTTTCCTGCCTAAGCAGAGGGTTGGACTAGAAGACCTCCAAGGTCCCTTCCAACTCTGTTATTCTATTCTATTCTAAAAAGGATAGCGTCACATGAGAATTGTACAGGTAGTCTCAACTTACAAACATTTGTTTAGTGACCATTTACAGTTACAACAGTGATGAAAAAAAGTTACTTACTACCAGTCCTTGCACTTAAGATCATCACAGCTTCCTCATAGTCACATGATTGCAATTCGGGTTCCTTGGCAACCAGCATGTGTTTACGAGTTACAGCATCCCAGAGTCACACAGTCACCATTTGTGATCTCCCAGGCCAGCTTCTGACAAGCAAAATCAATGGGGGAAACCAGATTTGCTCAACAGCCATGGGATTCGCTCAACAACTATGTGATTTACTTAACAACCACAGCAAAAAAGGTCATAAAATTGGGCGCAATCACATGATGACTCACTTAACAAAAGTGACAAAAGTTCCAGTCCCAATTACAGTCATTAAGTCTAGACTACTTGCACTTCATTAACTCAAAAGGTTATAAGAAAGTCTGCATCTTATTCACTATCCATAATTACATACCTGAAAGAAACATCATTCTTGAATAACAAATATGATACTAGAAGAGATACATTGACAGAGAAAATTATTAATTACATTAATAATGTTTTATTATTATCCTTACACAAGTTCATATTCACACATTTCTGAAATATCATGGAAATATTAAAACTATTTTACAGCTCCTCAACCATGTATATATTGCTATCCCTCATTGCAAATATCTAGAGACTTGGGAAACCTGACATTCCAAAAAGCAGGGAAAACTATAATCACAACTGCAGAAACATTGCAATGCAGAAAAAAAAAAGAATGAAGCTACGATTTTAAATCAGTGATACTATTCTACCAGTTTATCATTTGCAAACCCCTCCTTTGCAATTCAGCCATCTGAATATTACTAAATTATTTTATTTAACCATAGCTCATTGCACTGTCAATAAATAATATTTAAGATCATATATGCCTAAACATTCTGAATTTTTGAACATTTAAGCTGTCCCCCATAAAGATTTTAGTAGTCTCAAAAGGAAAGCCTATTTTGAAGATAACCCTGTCCCAAAGGCTCATCTAGAAAACAAGCTTGTCTTGTACAGGTCCCAACTATAAAACGTACTTCCTATGGAAGTATGTTTTGCCTAGAATCTCTGAGTGCTTAGAAGTTGATGGAAACATATAAAGCCGATTTGGTGTAAGGGTTAAGGCATTACGCTAGAAACTGGGAGAGTGTGAGTTCTAGTCTGCCTTAGTCAAAAAGCCAGCTAAGTGACCTTGGGTCAATCACCTTCTCTCAGCCCTCAGGAAGGCAGCAAGGGCAAACCACTTCCAAGAAACTTTGCCAAGAAAACTGCAGGGACTTATCAGGCACAATTGAATAGAAGAAAAAAATATTCTGAAAACCTTTAATTGTCCATTTATTTTATCATAATTTTAATCAGGATTTTAATTGTAATAGTTATCATTTTAGCTTAACTTTTATTATTTTTTTATCATTGTAAGCTTCCCTGATTATTATTCTGATAAAAAGACAGAATATAAACCCAGTAAACCCAAAAGCTATGGTGACTGTGTACTTTATATGTATATAGATATACAGTATATTAATCACACAGAAAAAGAGTAAACAGAAGAAAACAAAATGACAAAAAAGCATGAGTTAAAAACTAATTAAATCTAGTTTACACTAAAACCATACACTATGCCTCTCTGTTAGTTTGTATCCTTCTCCTTATTTTCATTTTATCCATACACCAATTTGTTCTTTAAACTTCTTGTCTGTCTGTCTGAGGGTCTCATCAAAAAAACCACTTTCTAAGACTTTCCTTTTTCTCAAAGCATTCATTCTTCCTCGGTGTATTTGTTTTGCCATTGTTAAACAATAACCAATAACAATAATAAACAACAATCCTTGTTTACTGTGCCTATATGGGGAAACATCTCAATGTATTTCTTACACAGCAGTCACTCACTTTTGAATTTAGTTCAGCACCCTTTCATTTTTTACTCTATACCTTTGATCTATCACACATTTCAAAATTAACCCACTCCTCAATGCATTCAACATTTAAGTTTCTTGTGACATACTCAGTTCTCACATCTAATGAAGTAGGAATAAGCAAGCTGTTACACACAGCCATTTGCTCTTCTTTTCAGAAGCACTTTTTTTATACACAAATATCCACTACCATTCTAACAGCATTTGGATGTCTTAAAATGTCTCTCTCCATTTTTCCCATTCTTAATCAGCATTCTATCAAGATATACCAATGAATCTACTTACTTTGTTTTTACTACTTATATATAACTTGCAAACATTCATTCTATTTTCCCTACCAAACACAGTTGTCTTTGTCTTTTGACAGCTTAATTTTCGGATCCATATTCCTCTATGCATCAACCAACATAATTCTAACATAACCCCAGGCTTTCCTTATACATTTATCCATAAATATATTAAAGAAACAAGGGAATATCATACACCATTGTCTTAGTTCTTAAGCAGTATTGAACCTTTCACTTAACATTTCTATTTGTTCTCAAATATTTTACTTCCATCCTATAGTGCTATTAACATATTCAGTAATTAACCTCTAGATTCATTCAAACTTTCCAAAATGTGAGTCTATTTGCTTTATCATGTGATTTATCTAAATCAACAAATATATAATAAGCTTCTTTTTCACGTACATACATTTCTCATTTTGGCTTAAAAATAAACCTGAAAAAGAGCCAGGTTATGTTTAATAAATTCACCAAAGAAAGAAAGAAAATTATATCTGGAGAAGAACTAGCTGTACTAGACCACTACCTACCTTGGCCAACAGATCTTAATGGAAGGTGATACAATAAAGGAAATTGAACGGCATGTTAAATGTGGTTGGCAGGCATTCGGCAAGCTAAGCCTAATTTTCAAGAACAATCTCTCCCTATGCCTGAAAAATTTTCAATCAGTGTGTGCTACCTATTCTAACATATGCCAGAGAAACATGGACACTAACCTCAGAATCAATACAAAAGCTATGAGTGGCACAAAGAAGCCATGGAAAGATACATGCTTGACATGATAAGACAAGATAGAAAGATCCTGGATTAGACAGGAAACAAAACTATACAATATCAAGAGAGTAAAAGAATTGAAATGGAAATGGGCTGGTCAAATAGCAAGAAGAACTGATGACAGGTGGACCATGGCAGTCATAGAATGGATCCCACTTGATAAAAAGTGTGGACAAAAGAGACCTAAAACAAGATGGATCGAGAACATCGGCAAGCATTGCAGGCCCAATTGGCAAAAGAAAGCTCAAAACATGCGGAAGAGGCATTCATCCTGCAGTGGACAGACAATGGCTAGAATGACGATGAATGAGGGCATTTATCATCAACCCATCAAAGATCAAAAAGTGGTTCACATAACCTCACCTTGGCATAATGCTCTGCACTGTACACCAGGATGTTTGTCATTGTCACCTCTTGTACTCTTCAAATCAAAATTCTGACGAAGCTTTTCCTTGCATTTTTTAAAAAGTTATCCCACTTCCACCCTCATCATTTTTTTTATTGATCTTGCTACATTTTTCTTTCTATAGGATATGGCTGTCATACCTAGGCTGAACAATTTGGACATTATCTCTTCTGGCAGAATAATCAAAGGCAGCTTTTAGTTTTTGTATGAAATTGACAAGGGTTGTCCATTAGAGAATCATTACTGTCCCTAATAGGAATTGCCATTTTGGCAGCTCCGTCTCTCAAGACTGCAAGGATAAATCACGCCTGAGTGCAATCTGTGGAAAACTTGCTCTTAAGGAAAAGTATAGCTGACTGATGAAAATCTTGCATCTGTTTGGGGATATGTCATAGTAGTCAGGTAATGAGCCCACAGAGTGAAGTAACACGATTAGAGGAGTAGAAATGGCAGGAAGCACACCCAGGGCAACTACACTTGATTGCTGAGCTTGCTCAAATAGCAGCATCATTTGGGTAACAGCAATAGTCCGTTAACTCATCTGTGCATCTTTGAGACTGAAATAAAATACTGGTAGCCTTTTAGCACCTCAGCTGTACTCCCAGACTGCCATGGAATCAGTCACGAACAGGCAGCAAGGTAGCTGAACTAAGTATGCTTTAAAATCTTTAAGTTCCCTTATAAGAAATGAATACACTGACAACTTATTCACAGGTTTCTTTCATATACATCTGAGTTCCTGTTCTTATCGCTGCATGATCTTCTCCACAGAGTTAATCGGGATAAAGGAGAAAGTACAAGGACCAATGAAAAGAAGATGGCTCTGCATTCAATCCTTTAAAACAGGTCTTCAAATGTGGCAGCTTTAAGACTTGTGGACTTCAACTCCCAGAATTCTGGGAGTTGAATTCCACAAGTCTTAAAGCTGCCATGTTTGGGGACCCCTGCCTTAAAATATGAATGCAGTGAAGCAGAAAAGTAGTTGGGTTTTTCCCTTAGCACTGCTTTAAAGCAAACTTACCCCACTCAGTCAAACTTAAATATATACAATCCTACTACAAAATACAGCAAAAATTGTATCCTTTCACCTCAACCACTAAAACCAAATTAGAAGCACTGATTGTAATACCCAACAATAATCTTTGGGGATGATAAATTTCTACCTGTACTTTTTTTTTGAAATTGCCAATAAATCTATCCATTAATACAGAAAGACTCTGTGTCATTGAAATAAAGGTTTTATTACTTTATAGTCATTACTATAGTTTTGCTTTCCATTGGAAGTATATTACAGTTAGTCCTCAAGTTACGACCACAACTGAGCCCAAAATTTCTGTTGCTAAGTGAAACATTTGTTAAATGAGTTTTGCCCTATTTTACAACCTTTCTTGCCACTTGCCATTTGCTTGTTGTTAAGTGAATCATTTTATTTATTTATTTATTTATTTATTCGGCTTATATGCCGCCCTATCTCACAATGGACTCAGGGCGGCTCACAATAATAAAAACAAGCCACAATATAAAATAAAGTCTAAAAATTTAAAAGATTTAAAATTAACCCTTAAACCCGCATTATCAGTCCAGGTCAAGTCCAGAATCATTGCAGTTGTTAAATTGCAGTTAATAAATTAATAACATGGTTGTTAAGCGAATCTGTCTTCCACATTGACTTTGCTTGTCAGAAGGTTGCAAAGGATGATCACTAGTTGCCAAGTATCTGAATTTTGATCATGTGACCATGGGGATGCTGCAACAGTTGTAAATGTGAAAAATGGTCATAAGTCAGTTTTTCAGTGTCGTTATAACTCTGAATGGTCACTAAACGAACTGTTGTAAGTTGAGGACTACTTGTATCTGCTTAAGAAATTTCAATTTCTGGCTGGTTATTTTGTTTATCAAAACACCTCATTTACCTGGGTAACCTTCAATGGATAATGAAGGAACAAGAATATAAAATTGTTAAAATAAAAACACTGCAAACAGATTTTTCTTTTCCATATGCTTTAGAAATCAATCAGAGTAAATGTGACTCAATTCTTATTTCAATAGCCCTTTGTAAATTAAAATCCAACACATTCAGGACTCTAGTTTTAATGAGGTAGCAGAGTTGAGATATAATTCTACATTCAAAGCACAATTCCTACTGTCTATAAAAAAAACTTTGAATAAATAATAGATCAAAGAAGTTTCATTTTGATAGCCTACAAATGCCATGGAGCATGCTGGGAAGAATAAACCCTTTATGACATTACAGAATTCTGCTAGTAAATATATTACAATTAGTCAGATTTATTACTGAGTTACTTTAAGTATAGATTTTGTCACAACCAGTAAGACATTGAAAAAATCCTCTATTCAAATAGCTTCAATTTCCTTGTTACTAAAATTATTTACAGGTAGTCCACGATATACGACCCCAACTGAGCCCAAAATTTCCACTGCTAAACAAGATAATTATTAAGTGAGTTTTGTTCAATTTTACCTTTTCTCCCAGTTGCTCAGTGAATCACGGCTGTTTTAATTGAAATTGGCTTTCCCCCTTGACTTTGTTTGTCAGAAATCACCTGGGGAGGTTACAAATGGTGATCACATGACCCTGAGCAGTGTAACTCTTACAAATACATATCAAGTTGCCAAGTATCTGAATTTTGATCACATGACCATGGGGATGCTGCAATTGTCCTAAGTGTGAAAACTGATCATGAGTCATTTTTTCAGTGTATTGTAACTTTGAACACACACTAAATGAATGTTGTAAGTCAAGGACTCTGTATTAGCAAAATTTTAAGAAAGTATCTCGTGTATAATGATGAAAGGCCTTTATATATCTCTGCATGCCATGTGTTTTTTTGTGCTCAATCAATTTCAGAAATTAATCAGTTCAGCTCTTAGTCCAAAGGAAAATCAGTGATACTGCAGGATGAGCAGCTGCCCATTGACAGACATTCCCATCTCATCTTGACCCTCCCCTTTTGAGATTAAGGTCCTGTCTCACACAATGACCTGTTGTGTCTTTTTTATCTCAAAAAGCAAACACAGCAAGAATAGATAAAGAGGTGGGGTGATGTTTAGTTGCCGTTTCTAGAACTGCGCTACTGGATAGCTGGAAGGAATACAATCCAACTCAAGAAGAGGAAGGTGAGGATATTTGTAGGATGCCATGCAGTATTGTTGCTACATAATTGAAATGGTGACTGCTCAAAAGGAGTCAAAGACACTGTTTTTCATTTCTCTCATCTGATCCCAAAGATATTTTCTCAAAAGTAAATCCCACTTGCTGGAATGGAATGCTTAAATAAAATACCCAGAGGATGTAGGTCATGACCTGACACTATTTGGATATTTATTAAGAGGTGTGTATATATATGTATAAATCAAGCCTCTTCCTGAATATGTGGATTCTGCCCATCTTTCTATTGGAATAGGAAGGAATTGAGAAACGTTCACTTTTGGTTCTGATTAAGCACTGCTGGCTATGTTGTCCATAATTGGAATTGTAGCTAATCGTGAATACAGTTGGTTGAAAGCTCATTTGAAACTTATTAAAGTACACTAGCTTGGACTACACAAGAAGCTGTGTGTCTTTTATCTTTAAGAAGATAAATATACATTCCCTATCCCCTACTCTCCACTGTGAGATGGGAGAGGAGAGAGGAAGAACGTGGAAGCACAAAATGAAACTACTTAAATTCATTCACATCTTGTTAAAATTAAGTTTAGTATAACACAAATTTCAAAATAAATATCATCTAGTAAGCTGCATGGCAACAAGCAATTGAGAATATATCATATAAAATTAAATAAGCAACAATTATAGCTAGGTAATGCCTCTGGATTAAGAGAGCCAAATTCTCTGTTTGCTACTTTGATCTGTCCTGAGCACTCACTGCAAAACTGCTGCAAGCTCCCTTGCTATTGTATTTGCAATCGCAAGTTGTACTTGGGCCACAATATAAGGCAGATTTTGCTATATACAAAGTAGTTCTAATTCACTTAGTTATTGCAATAATAGCCTACTTGCATAGTATAGCTGCAGTTTAGCAGCCATATAAATTATCTTAAATAAATAAAAAATAAAAATAAAATAAATATGTCATAACAGCTAACATGCAGACTGTAAGTCTGTAGAGATTCTCAGTCATCCAGGTCATGGTTGTCCCAAAGCTCTTTTTCAGGAGGAAACTGGACTTCCTCGTTTTTTTCTTTTGAGAACATTTCGCTTCTCATCCAAGAAGCTTCTTCAGTTCTGACAGGATAGTGGGGAATGGAAGGATTTATATTCCTTGCAGACAGCTGTAATTTGCATTCTTTTAGAGGGTCACTGAAGCACTTGGAGATTTATCTGTGTTCAGGGTCACCTACATGTTACTGTGCAAAATAACAGCTGTCTGCAAAGAATATAAATTCTTCCATTCCTCACCATCCTGTCAAAGCTGAAGAAGCTTCTTGGATGAGAAATGACACGTTTTCAAAAGAAAAAAGCAAGAAAGTCTAGTTGTGTCCTGAAAAAGCACCTTTGGGACATGCAGATTGTAAGTATAATATCACTTCCAAAAGCAATGTATTTTATCCAAGATTCTCTTCAAATTCTAAGATTCTAAAGCTGTAAAAATCTACAACCCTTCCAATTTCTGTATTAATTGAAACTGATTTTGATTAAACATATAATAAATACAATATGGTATTCAATGTACAGCTAACAAAATAAAGCAGTGAGGTTTATCAGAAATGCAAACTCCTTGACATATATTCACTGATTATTCTCCATTAAAAGACAAAGTACAACTACTTAAATCTATCTTAACTGCATTCATGATTTGTTTATTAGCATGCACTGTAGCAATTTAACAAATTTTCAAGATTAAAGAAATCCCATGGTTAGAAAAACTTTGTGACTTCACTAAGAACAAGGTGTATACCCCAAATTTATTTTGTTCCAAATAAAAGCTTCTGCTAGAGATCATTACCCGGTCTTTCATCCGCCAACTCTGAGCCAGTGATTTGGAGCCCTCAATTTTCTCACAGTGCCTCTTCTTCATAAAGGCCAAAGGCAAATTCCAGTCCATCATGTCTGACTCATCTTCCTCCCCAAGGCCCAGGAGGGGTGACTGCAGCATATCAGACTCCATTAAGAAGAGTAGAGATCAGCGTAACCAGTAGAGGAAAAATCACTACTCCAAGGAAATATTTTAAGAGAACTAGATAACAAGACACTATGTTAGTTGTTTAGCTTTATGTTTTATAAGATGCTTTTTTTCAAAATAGATGCATGAATGTTACTGTTAAACTGTATGACAATGTTCCTAGTACAGCAGCTGGGAAATTCCTGTGCAGAATGGGTAATCTCAGGGCGTAATGTAATCACTATACAAGGGGAAACTATCTAGTAGTCAATGATCTGTTGTTGTCTAGATGCAACAATGATCACAGATGTGCACATGGATCTTTTTTATCCCTCTTCAGAAACAGGATATTATCTCAATATTCAAGAGATATAGGGGTGATCACAGATAACTCTTTTTATTGAAAAAAAGTTCCTGCCCACAATACAATGATTTAGTTTAGGAGAAGACTATCAGACAATGCACACTTGAAACGGAGTTTGATATGATCGGTCTAAAAGTATTTCAGATAGAAAACATGGCTTTCTATGTAGCTCTGTAGCAGAGCACTTGGATCAGAGCTAAAGTAGAAAAGCTGCAGTGATACCACACTTGGCTTTCTTGCTCAGAATAAAGCGGATGCCTTGCGCTACATACTGTAGAGAAATCGCAGGAAAAGCAGAAGTTGAGAAATCAGGGCTATCCAAGTTGGGAGAGTCGGATAAATTTATCGCTTCTCAAGCAACTGTGGCAGTGCAGTTCAACATATACTCTCGTTTAAGACAAAAGATTTCTTTTCTTAATTTTTGATGAATATACTGTGAACTTCAGGGAGTCGATCTGGATTCAGACGTGAAGACTCTGAGCGCGGGATTCTTTGCACGGCACAGCTACAAAAAAGGAGAGGCTTGCACTTTGATCCCCCGTGTTAAGGCAAAGCTAGCCAACGGGATAAGGATGAATTCGGAAAGAAAGGAACGGTTTGGCCGGAGGCACCACTCTCTGGTCCAGGCTTGACTGTATCTCTTCTCGGAAAGCAGCTCGCCGCCGACAAGATCACCCCTCGGGGATCACTCCGGACCAAGCGATGAGATAAGACTCTCCCTCCTGGGCCCGTTTCCGACAGCGTGCAGCCAGAGGGGAGTAATCGTCCTACCCCCGCGGAGGTGCCTGCTTTTTGCGCGGTTGCAGCGACGGGCGCCCAATTCGACCCATTATGTTCCCCGACTCGGGCAGCTGGTGGTTGCTCTTCGCGAAGAAGTTCCCCAAGTAGCGGGGTTTGGGAAGCTGAAGGAAACTGTTCCGGAGAGCCAAATTCTCCTCAGCAGCACACCAAGGAGGCAGCCATATTGCCGAGGACCAGAATGCATCGCAGCGACGGGCCTTCAGACGGCTCAAAATCGAGTGAAACGCGTTTCGTACGGGCTAAATCAAAAGTGGGAGGGGTAAGAAGGGCCGAGCGTGAATAGGTTGCCTAGTAACCTGCTTGAGCGGTCTCCGTGACTTTCAGTGTGTGCGGGACGCCGGGACAGGTTGCCTTTTTTTCTCTCCTTGAATGGTCGTAGTCATCCGGAAATTAGGCCAGATGAAGAATTTCTGGTGTTTGAAACCTACTCCATGTTTTTAAGAAAGAAAAAAGAAGAAAAGTTCCAATAACTTATAACTATTTCCAATATATTTTGCCTCATACTATATTAATTTATTTGTTTTTTTAATTAGTTTTTACTGTTTTAACTGTGGTTTTATATTGTGTAAGCCACCTTGAGTCGCCATGGGCGAATAGGCAGCAATATAAATTCAATAAATAAATAAATAAATTGGCCTCATAAAGTACAACCTATCTGCCTTTAACTCAAAGGGTATGTTATTGCCCAGGATAGGGCAGATCCTGTGGGTTAAATAACTGAAGGAAATCAAACAATGGAGCCTTGGTGGCGCAGGGGACTAAAGTGCTGTTAAATAGCACTTAGCTGCCAGCTGCCTGCAATTACTGCAAGTTCAAATCTCACCAGGCTCAAGGTTGACTCAGCCTTCCATCCTTCCAAGGTAGGTAAAATGAGGACCCAGATTGTGGGGGCAATAAGCTGACTTTGTATAAAAAAGAACACCACTTGGGGGGCCAAAAGCCCTACTAAGCAGGTATATACCGACCTGAAGACATGGCTGTTCCAGCATTTTCCCTGATCTGCTACAAGATTTTATTTGTTTGGGGTTTTATATTGGCTGTTTTTAGGGTTTTTTACTGTTATATGTTTTAACTCTGTACGCCGCCCCGAGTCCTACGGGAGAAGGGCGGCATATAAATTTAATTAATTAATAATAATAATAATAATAATAATAATAATAATAATAATAACAATATACAAATGTATGATGGCTATTGCTTAACGCATTGTAAGTCGCCCTGAGTGTCTGGAGAAGAGTGGCATATAAATGGAACCAATAAATAAATAAACAAAAGCCAGTACTACAAGTAGCCCTTGACTTAGAACCATTCATTTAGTGACTAAAGTTACAATGGCACTGAAAAAAGTGACTTATGACCGTTGTTCACATTTACAATCATTGCAGCATCCCCATGGTCATGTCATCAGAATTCAGACGCTCGACAACTGGTATGTATTTATGACAGTGGCAATGTCCTAGGGTCATGTGATCATCCTTTGCGCCCTGACAAAGTCAATGGGGAAGCCAGGTGCACTTAACAACCACGTTACTAATTTAACAACTTAGCCAAATTATTTAATTCGCTTTTATTCTATTTTTAAATTTTTGTATCTATGTGTTTTATTCTGTGGCTGTTCACCGTCCTGAGTCCTTTGGGAGGAGGGCGGTATACAAATTTAATAAAAACAAAAACAAAACAAAACAAACGACTACAGTGATTCACTTAACAACTGTGGCAAGAAAGGTTGTAAAATGAGGCAAAACTCACCTGTCTTGGTTAGCACTGAAAATTTTGGGCTCAATTGTGGTTTTAAGTGGAAGAGTACCTGTATAAATTTAAAATTATACAGAGCCTTCTATCTAAACTTTCTATAGTTACTCCACCCACATTATCTTCCATCTTTGTTGTTGTTAGTTGTGAAGTCGTGTCCAACCCCATGAACAATGTTCCTCCAGGCCTTCCTGTCCTCTACCATCCTCTGGAGCCCATTTAAGCTCACGCCTACTGCTTCAGTGACTCCATCCAGCCACCTTGTTCTCTGTCGTCCCCTTCTTCTTTTGCCCTCAATCTTTCCCAGCATTAGGCTCTTCTCCAGTGAGTCCTTCCTTCTCATTAGGTGGCCAAAATATTTGAGTTTCATCTTCAGGATCTGGCCTTCTAAAGAGCAGTCAGGGTTGATCTCTAGGACTGACCGGTTTGATCGCCTTGCAGTCCAAAGGACTCACAGGAGTCTTCTCCAGCACCATAGTTCAAAGGACTCAATTCTTTGGCACTCAGCCTTTCTTATGGTCCAACTTTCACAGCCATACATTGCAACTGGGAAAACCATAGCCTTGACAGCTTTTGTTGGCAAGGTGATGTCTCTGCTTTTTAGTATGCTGTCTAGATTTGCCATAGCTTTCCTCCCCAGGAGCAAGTGTTTTTTTATTTCTTGGCTGCAGTCCCCATCTGCAGTGATCTTGGAGCCCAGGAAAATAAAATCTGTCACTACCTCCATTTCTTCCCCATCTATTTGCCAGGAATTGAGAGGGCCAGATGCCATGATCTTAGTTTTCTTAATGTTGAGTTTCAAGCCAACTTTTGCACTCTCCTTCTTTACCCGCATCAAGAGGCTCTTTAGTTCCTCTTCGCTTTCTGCCATTAGAGTGGTATCATCTGCATATCTGAGGTTGTTGATATTTCTCCTGGCAATCTTAATTCCAATTTTTGATTCATCTAGCCCCACCTTTCTCATGATGTGCTCTGCATATAAGTTAAATAGGCAGGGCGACAGTATACAGCCTTGCCAGACTCCTTTCCCAATCTTCAACCAATTAGTGGTTCCGTGTCCAATTCTCACCTGTTGCTTCTTGATCTGCATATAGGTTTCTCAAGAGACAAATACTCTTGAGAAGAGTCAGGTACTCCCATCTTTTAAGAACTTGCCACAATTTGTTGTGATCCACAGAGTCAAAGGCTTTAGCATAGTCAATGAAGCAAAAGTAGATGTTTTTCTGGAACTCCCTAGCTTTCTCCATGATCCAGCATATGTTGGCAATTTGATCTCTAGTTCCTCTGCCTCTTCAAAATCCTGTCTGTACATCTGGTAGTCCTCAAGCCTAGCTTGTAGGATTTTAAGCATAACCTTACTAGCATGTGAAATGAGTGCAATGGTGTGATAATTTGAACATTCTTTGGTGTTGCCTTTCTTTGGAATTGGAATGTAAACTGACCTTTTCCAATCCTGTGGCCACTGTTGAGTTTTCCAAATTTGCTGGCAAATTGAGTGTAGCACTTTTACTGCATTGTCTTTTAAGATTTTGAACAGCTCAGCTGTAATACTGTCTCCTCCACTAGCTTTGTTGTTGCTCAGATTTCCTAAGGCCCATTTGACTTCACATTCTAGGATGTCTGGCTCAAAGTCAGTGACTACCCCATCATGGTTATCAGGGACGTTAAGCTAGTTCTTGTATAGTTCTTCTGTGTAATTTTGCAACCTCTTCTTAATCTCTTCTGCCTCTGTTAGGTCCCTGCCATTTTGGTCCTTTATCATGCCTATCTTTGCCTGAAACATTCCCGTCATATCTCTAATTTCCCTATTCTATTGTTTTCTTCTGTTTCTTTACACTGTTCATTTAAGAATGCATTCTTAAGTCTTTTCACACTATCCACATCTGACTTGGTATGTTTTGGGTTCTAGCATTATGAGGAATTGAATTAAAATGTTCTTGCTCTTGTAATCCATCATTTTCATTTTCCAGTTCAAATATACTGTATAACAGACAGCAGTAACAATCATAAAGTTTTATCATGTCTGTAAAAGAGGTTCTTAAGTGAAAAGAATGCTATGTTTTGTTTTGACTTTTTTGTTGTCATTCTTTCCATCTTGAGTTACTAACAATGGAATAAGTGTTTTTATTAAGCATCAGACATGAGAGTTATTATCAGTTTGGAATATGTTCTCTTGCTCTACTTCAGCAGCAAAGAATTTAAACCAATAAGGAACATTTCCCCACATTTAGATAGCATCAATTGTTTAACTTAAAAAGATAGAAAGAAAGGCAGAAATATCTACTAACAGTACAAGACAAACTATGATACTAAACTTCAGCTAAAAAGAATAAAAGCAGAAACAATATGCCCAAACTGATAAAGAAACAAGTGTCTTGGAAGAGCCACCTAAGAAAGGCAATCCCCTCAATAAGTTTTGCAATGCATAAGAAGGGCATATTTTTACTTGTTCCTTTCCAGCTGTTGTTAGCAAAATTGAATTGGTATATGTCCTGGATACACGTATCAAGGCTCAAATAATTTTGTATTAAAATTATGCCAGTTTGACAGGTTGATACTGTATAAGATAAAATAAATTAGGTACACTAAAGAATATTTATGTATATTTCTCAATGTGTATTTGAATATTGATGTATATTATTTAGTGTGTATTTGAACATGACCTTTAATTTTCTACATAACTAGGAGTTAAATATCTTGCTATGAACCCCCCCCAACCACTTCACCTTTCTGAGATCTTATTGGAGCCACATAGACACAAACTGGAAGATTCATGTGCTGCAACTTCATGTCATAAGTCTAAGAACCATTGATTAGAGTATGTGCGGTCAAGTTCTTAGAGGCCCTGAAGCAGGATTATATATAGGTTGGTTGCTTATGGAGATGAAGAACATTAAATTTCTTCCTGTCTAGTCTGGATTTTATAACATATACCAGGCAAAAACATTACTTCAGATCTGTTGATTTTATGATACCAGGCTCTTCCACCTGAACTGCTGACAGTTCAGAGATCAATGAGTTAAAAAAAACAAATGTAAGGATGTGAACTGATAACACTGTTGAATGCTAAACACACGCAGCCTTGACATGAGTCAAGCAGCCTGAATGATTTTTTCCTTCTACAATTTTAAAGTGATATTTTCTCAGTTTCTTATGGCACAAGCTGTGCCATCCGATCCGTCTGATGCAGATCATGCCAACACTGGTCATTTGTGCCTCAAGTGCTCCCTCTGTGGCTCTGGCACTTCACATCAAACTTTCAGGGGCAGTGTTGGCTGAAGTACCAGTTCCAAACAATTCTGAACAAGGCACTGCAGTAAAGCTTTATCATGAGGAAGCAGCTGAAGAGCTGCTTCCACCTCATCTAGATATGTCTTGTTTAATAAAAAAAAGGGACTAGGGGTGACATGATAGCAGTGTTCCAATATCTAAGGGTCTGCCACAAAGAAGAGGAAGTCAACATATTCTCCAAAGGGGACTTCCGGTGGGACCGCGACATCACCGGATGCTTCTTTCCGAAGCGCCAACCCAGGGCTCCATAGAACCGCAAGAGCAGCGACTATCAGCTGTCTTGCGGTTTGGAAACTTTCCTCCTGGTAAGAGGGGGGAAAGTGAGTAGACGGGTGGGGTAGAGCTCCCTAAGAGTGCCAGATTTTACCCATAATCTAGCGCTCGAAGATGAGAGCTCCCCACTAAGCCTGTCAGTCCTCCGGACCCTGGATGTCTCTGCTTTGCAGAGTTAGATGTCGTGGCCATCCCAGCAACCAACTTTAAATAAATATTTTTGAATCGAGCTGGCGGAGCATAAGTAGCAAGAATAAAACAGCAAGTATTTTCTTTTTTTTTAACTCCAAAGATTTACCTTCTTTAAAAGATTTTCTTTATGTAGAGAAAGTGAAAGCAAGATGGCGTTTGAGTTTCAACGGGGCATGAAGAAGTGAAAGTTAAAAGCAATTATTGATAAGCCCCTGTTTGGAACGTAAAACTCTATTCTGAAAAGTGGATTAACCAAGAAAGGAAGCAATTATAATAATTGAAGCAGTAATATAAATTATAAATTGCAAGGGGTCTTTTTTTTTCTTCTTCTTTTTGATACTTTTTTTTCCCTGTCCTTTTGGAAGGGAAAGAAGAAGGGGGGCAAGATGGCTGGTCTTTTTGAAAGCAAAGAAAGTAAAGAAGGGTTAATTAACCCTCACATATGGTCTGATTTTGAGTAAGCTCTCAGCTGAATTACCTCTGCTTTATTGGGAAAAATTGATACTTTATTTCAAGCTTTTCAAGCTGGAAACAATGAAATACATGGAAATACTGAGTTGCAATCTAGCAGTGGGGGATTGACTGAAGAGCTGGGAGAAGGAAAAAAACAACAACAACAGCCTACAGTATTTTTGGAGAGCAAAATGGATGCTTTGCAGAATAAGGAGCAAGAAATTTTGGGAGCTGATGAGACTTTGGCTATACGAATTCTTTGTTACAAAGTCCAACCTGCAGTTAAAGAGCTGCTTTCAGAAGAAGTTATACTTTTGAAAAATTTTATAATATGCAATCCCAAAAAATGCAAGGTTATGTTGGAGTTAAAAAAGGCAGAGGAATTAGAATGAAGAAAAGAGTTCGTAAAAAGGAAAAGAAGAAAGACTGGAGACAAGGAAAATAACCCTGCTTGATGAGATGATGGTCCTTAAAAAGTATTGTTTAAGTGCTTAAAGATCTTGAACTTTTGGAAGAAAACATCCAACAGCTTAATGCCAGTTAACTAAGCAATGAGCGATGATGAGGAGGTAACCTACAGTTGTATTGGAATATTTTGAGAAGAATAAACAGATCACTGCAATGCTGGTGTGTTGGGTTGTGAAATAAGCCTTGACCTGAGTGATTTGGAATATTTTATTAAGGACTGTAATAAATTTGGACTTAATTGTAATTGCAGAAGTTTTAATGAATATAGTAAATTGGAGTTTTCTGCTTGAAAGTAATAAATATAAGGCAAAAGGACTACGGGCCTAGGGCAATTGCAGCTGATCTGGTGGTTTCCCTAATACGTCTGATGAACTTATTAATCTAATTTTTGGCTGGATTTGATGGATATTATTTGATATACAATTACAAAGTCATTCGGGGGGGGGTTCATATAAAGAAGTATTTTTTATTTAGGTGGGTAGACGCAAATGAAGACATTCTAAATGCTGTTGGAAGACGTGAACATAAGAAGATTAACAACTGGTTTAATCTAGTATGAAGAATTTAAATGTTTGATATAGCTACTAAATGATGTTTTTAGTTGATTTGTTAATATGTACTGATAAACTAATAAGAGGTTTGATTACTGCTTTTTAGCTAGAAAAAAAATTTTTTAAGTGTTTTAACTATAATTGGACCTTAATGGTTTAAAAGTGGAGGACGGAAGAGTTTATATAATATTTTATTTTAAATTTGGGGTTTTTGAATGAGGTTTCTTTTTTTGTTTTCAATGAAAGAAGTTATAAAATATCTTGTTAAACTGTATAGATTTAATAATCTGCTAAGTATGTATTAGTTAAATTGAGTAACGATAGGTTTGATTAGGTAATATTTAACTTATTAACTGCTGCAATTATAAATGGATACTAATTCTGTTAAATTAGATGAAATAAGAAGAAAGAAGACTTGCTTTCCTTTTATTTACTTATTTAATGATTATGATAAGTGAGAGATGGAGTTGAATTTAGGGGATTCAAGCTGTATTTTATATTTTGTATTTGCTCTGGGAGGTCGGGGGGGTGGTTGGGGAGGGGGGGGGAAATGTATGTAAAACTTTTAAAACTTTTTCAATTAAAAAAAAAACATATTCTCCAAAGCACCAGAAGGCAGGACAAGAAGCAGTGAATGGAAACTAATCAAGGAGAGAAGCAACCTTTGAACTAAGGAGAAATTTCCTGATAGTGAGACCAATTGGAACAACTTGCCTGCAGACATTGCGGATGCTCCAACACTGGAGATTTTTAAGAAGAGATTGGACAATCATTTGTCTGAAATAGTACAAGGTTTCCTGCCTGAGCAGGAGATTGTGGTAGAAGATTTCGAAGGTCCCTTCCAATTCTGTTATTCTGTTATCTGTGTTTCCCTGTGGGAAGGGAAGTAGCTCTTTAGCCACTAGTGTGTAGAAGGAAGAAGTCTATTTTAGCCACTTCCTACTCCTACTCCCACTTTTTATGTTGGAATAATTTCTGCCATTTCCATATTGAGTAAGAATACTTTATTGCTTCCATGTGCAAAAAGCCCCCAACTACCAATTTGTTCATGCAGTTTTTCACTCAACCTGAACAACTATATTTATCATACAATCCTCACATGAAAATAAAGGTGTTGATCAGACCAAGATTGGTTTAATCCAAAATTCTGCATCCAGCAATGAGCAATCAGATAGCTTTGAAATGTGAAAGCAAAGGCCCTAATATATTGTCTGGCCAAGGTATCTGGTACCTAAACATTTACAGCTACTGCATACGGAAGGCTAACACATCTTGTCATTTTTATTGCTATATATCCATTACTTTGTCTGGCATGTAATATAAAAGCATGAGAAGAGCGAGGTTGGGTTGGATCAGATTAAAGGCCTGTTTGTTTATCAAAGTTTTCTGTTCCCACAGTGTGTTTTGACCAGATGCCTCTGGCCTCATGCAATATCACGAGCGCGATAGCACCTTCCCACTTGTGTTCAGCAGCAAATGGTATTATTCAGAAGCATCTGCCTCTGATGCTGGAGGTGGATATAAAGTACCCCACAAATTTGTCTACTCTCCTTTTAAAACTAACCAAACAGCCCACATAACATGTTACTATAATTAATTTCATTACATGAGTAAAATGCCTCCTTCTCTTTGTTCTATTGCAAGAAATACCAGACAACTGTAACTTTTACATTATAAGTAAACAATTCTCTGTAGCTGATCTCTGTCATGTTACCTCCAGGTCACCTTTTTAGGAACAAAAATCTAGTTTTCTTCAACAACAACAACAACCCCCCCCCAAGTTCTTATATGAACAGTAATCATGAAGATTCCAGCTTGATTCACTAAATCACCAGGAATAAACTTGAGAAAGATCGAGCCAAAAGCTATTGAAGAGGTCCTTATGTTTATTGCTTAGTATTCATGCAGTTGCTTTAAGAATGCACATGAATGCCCCTATGGAAAGAATGACTGTGCTCTGTGTCCAGAAGTGATATGTATTAATGACTACTAAACAATTACCTTTATATTTAAATGGCATCCATTTCAGAGTGCCAAAAAATTGCAATGAAAGATTGGGCCTAATGTTCATATTTACTTATTCGTTTTGAAACTATTTGAAACCTGTTTTCTCATTTACCTAGCAACTCATGACCTGTACGTAGACATTAGATCCCAAATCCGCAGCTCCCAAAAATTCTGTTGGCAAACCTTGGCAACAAAATGTGAATAAACAGAGATGCAATTTCTTATGCATTAGTTTTTATGCCTTTCATTCAGAAGTTTGGGATTAAGTACATAGCACTCTCCCACTGTTTTTTCCCCATAATAACTGAGTGGTTGAGGAAAGAGAGGGAGGGAGAGAGGGAGAAGGGGGAGAGAGGGGGGGGAGAGGGACAGAAGCTTAAGTCACTCAGTGAGCTTCTGTGGCTGAGAATGGACTTGAATCTGAGCCTCCCTGGTGACTGTCCGACATTTTAACCAGTACCCATACTAGCACAGTTGTCTGCTGTTTTTATGTAATATATCTTTATTTCAAATCCAATTCTCTCCGCAAAAATTTCAACCCCACTTATCTGAATGATATCAAGTTCAAAGGGGGAAAACTGCTTTGAAGCAGATGAGGGTGTGCATTTAGCCTAAACCAATGGTGGCTTTTCCTAGGATTGTATAGCAGCTGCAGACATTTTAAAGAGTTGCTAAGAACTGCAAACTAAACATCCAGTCACATGCCAAAATATCTTTTTTTTCCCTTGCAGTCTGAACCACTGTGCAGCTCTACTTGTAATAAAACTGCTTTATAGGATTCCATTATAATTTCTCACTTCAGTGTCTGAGAATTTTGAATGTGTATTTGTATGTACAACAAGGCAAGTCATATCAAATGCTTATTCTTTTACAGAGGATTGTCCATCACATTTTTAAAAACTAGTACCGGTATATTCTATAGGAATTCTGTGTTTCATGAAATACATGGAGGTTTCTGCAAAACAAATGAGAGGTGCTTGTTTTATTGTACATTACATGTATTTTGCTATATTTCATAAGGATTAAGGTTTATCATTCTTTGAAAGATTCAAGAAGAGATCCCAAAAGTTCAGTTGCTTTTTGAAAATGCTTTTGGGACAACTGCGACCTAGATGACTGATAATCTCTATAGAAATTCAGGAAGAGGGAGCCAATACAGCAGGAAATAAGTGAAAATGTTATTTTTTTAATTGACAAAATTAGTTAAACAATTCTCAAATATTTTATTAATTTTGCATGCAGCCCTTCCATTTTCGCTGGCAGAGGCACCACAGGCTGGTCCTTTGCTGTTTCCAGGGCAACCCAGCAGGCCCAACCTAAGCACTGGCGGGCCAGAGCCTTGAGTTTGACACCCCTGCATTAGATGGTTAGGATAGTAAAATCAAACAGAGATTGTGAAGAACTACAAAATGACCTCTCAAAACTGAAGCAGAATATTCCATAAGAGAAAATAGATGCACCTGAGAAAATAAAATTTGCCAAGGATTGTAGAAGAACAAAGGCAAATTATGAATGGACCTAGAATGATAAGGGAAATTTCATCAGCAATTTCATCAGAGTAAACCAGAAAAAGTACTTGAGCCAGATGGACTAGTATCGGGTGAAATCTAAAAATTTTTGCTACTGGTTCTGTGGGTATGGCTTATTTGGTGGGCGTGCTTGGGGGGGTCATATGACCAGGTGGGCATGGCCAAGTCGACATCACTTCTTTGCACTTTTTTGACCTACAAAAAGAAAATATACCAATTATTTAATGCAATTAATACTTAAATAAGAATAAACGTACACAAAGCAATAAGAGGTACACAAATACTTACATAAGAGCAATAAAAGTGTTGTCTTCGATGTTGCTTCTTTCCACCAATGATAATAATGACCTACAAAAAGAAAATATACCATGATATACAAATTTAACCATTTAATACTTAAAATAAGAATAAAAGAAGTACACAAAACAATAAAAAAAATAAAATACTTACATAAAACGGTTAGTTGTCTTTAGCTAAGATGTTTCCACATAGCTATTTCAGTGACACTCTCCTCACTTCCACTTTTCTTGAACTTGATGCGTGGATCATTGGCTGAGTGATGATGTTCTCTGAACCACTTTTTCACTGCAGGAATAGGGTCCCATTTTGGAAGAGATAGGCCAGTAACGCTGATGGTCATGAGGTTGGTTAAATTGGAAAATGTTAGGCGACTTCTGCTCTCTGAACATATGAAGTTCATTTTCAAAAAACCCCTTTCCACATCTGCAGAATTTACAGCAATTGTTCTGACAATATCTTCTGCTTTTTTAATATTGTCAGGAATTGCATATCTCTTCGAATCTTTTAACACATTTTCAACAAAATCTCTATAGTCGTTGATGTTAATATTGTAATCGAAAATGTCACCAAATGTGCGCAGTTGTTCTTCAGCTGCTGTCCATGGAACAACTACTTCCTCAAAATCCCAGTACTCTGGCACCAAAAAATGTAGAAACTGTAATTTATTTGTAGTGTCTTGCAATTGGCTACCAGTTTTTAAATCTTCACAGTCCATCAGTCATTTCTGCAAATTTGTTATGATGCTTCCTAAAAGTCTTTCCTGATGAAGTCTAACGAATTGATGATTTTTTACAAAGTTTATATTTCTGAAGGTTTCTGAAGTAATTAGTCCATCAACTTTTCTTTCGTATGGGTCCTTTCCCTTTGTAAGCAGTTCAAATGCTTTCATTGATCTTCTCACTAGTTTTTCAGCCTTTATGATGTCCATATTGCGTGCTTGAAGTGCAGTTGAAAGAAGTGAGATTTCTTCCAGAATATCGATCATCAATGCCAAATCATTTAAGAAATTTTTATTTTCCAGATGGGCAACCATACCTGAGTATTTTGCATTCACATGAAAATATTGATATAGCACTGGATAAGCATTCCACACAGCTATGGTTGCCCTTAAACTACAGGCAGCCCATCTTGGCCCAAAAACTCGACCAATCCTTATGATGTTAATGTCAAGTTCTTCAGATATTTCATCAAGTTCAATTCGGTTCTTATTGGATTGCTGAAAAATGGAGCATAACTTATCAATAAATATTTTTAAATGATTTTTTTGTTTTATTTCCTTCATGGTGTCATCTAAAACAAGTTGGAGGCGATGATTCAAGCAGTGTCATATGTTGATGTTTGGAAACTCTCTTGCTATTCTGGTGCTCACTCCAGATTTTCTCCCAAGCATAACACTGGCACCATCAGAGCAGAACGCTATTAAATTTTTTTGCAGGTAATCCCGGGTAAACCCAACCTTACGTAAACTTTCAAAAACTGCAGAACATATTGTCTCCGAATCTTGTTTCTTCAATTCAACAAGCTTAACAAAAATTGTTGGTGGGTCCTCTGAGTCCTCAACTTTTACAAACACTATCAAAACTGGTTTGCAGGATACTGTTGAGGCTTCATCAATGATCAGACATATTTTCAAATTCTGTTCAATGATGCTGGTAAACATTTGGGTTTTAATTTCATTTGCAATGCACTCAACTATTTTCACAACTGTTGGCCTTGAATGCAATCTTACTCCCAGATCTACTCCACTTTCAGTTTGTAATTCTATCAATTCCTTTATGCTTGAAATTGGTCTGCATGCTTTTGACAGGCTGTAAACAGTTTTGAACATTTTAGAAGTGGTGCCATATTGCCTTTATACTTCTTTTTGCCATAATATTTATTGTCTCTATTTTTTAAAAAAAACCAATATTACCCTTCGTCCTAACCTCTTATCTTAACCAAATTCAATTTTTCTCTTCCATTCTATATTGTACCCCTCAAATTTAAGATCTAACCTAATATGATTCCTAGTATTTCCTTGTATTCCTTTATTATAATTTCTGGTGTTTTCCATTGTCATCTATTTCAATATCCATCATCTTAGTACAAATTAATTAATTATGTGGTGTTACAATCATTCATTTCTTATAAGAATAACAAACCCAATTGTTTTATAGCATACATTTCCTTAAATAATACAATCCAACATTTCAATTAATTAATATAGCTACCATATTTTTCGGTGTAAAAGACGCACCGGAGTATAAGACGCACCTTAATTTGGGGGGGGGGGAACAAGGAAAAAAGTATTTTACCTCTGCCTACCAGCATTTTGGCACGGTCTGGGGGGAATCTGCCTGGCAGCTTCGGGGAACAAAGCGGGTGCCATGATTTGCAGCTGGTCACCCCTCTGGCTGCCCAGCAGGCAGCTTAGGGCAGGCAATGGCCGCAGTGACTTCACTCCCTTGCAATGTGAGGAGCTGCCGCCTAAGCCCTCTGTGCCCAGGAACCAAGCAAGCCGAACGAGAGCTCCTAAAGAAAAATGCCCCTCCTTTCCAGCCACCACTGCCCAGATTCCCTAATGCAATAATCAGAGCCACATTTCAGGCGGCGGGCGGCCAGTTCCCCTGCAATGTGAGGAGCTGCCACCTCTCTGCGCCAGGAGCCAAGCTGAACGAGAGCTCCTAAAGAAAAACACCCCTCCTTTCCAGCCACCAGAAGGGAAGCAGATCCAGAAAGCTGGCTGGGGAATTCTGGGAGTTGAAGTCCTCCAGGCTTAAAGTTGCCAAGGTTAGAGACCCTTGGTCTAAAACGCATCTTATTCTACCCCCTTTCTTTTGCGCTCTTCCCCTAGTGCGAACGCCATTCACACACATGAGAGTCAGAGGGAGAGAGAGAGAGAAAGGATGAGGGTCATAGGTATCTGGCGGCTCCATCACGTGTGAACAGCCCCTTAATATTCAGGGCATGCACAGTTGCTCGCTTGTTTCAAAGAAGCAACAATCCCCCCCCCCACACGCGCGCACACTTTCCCAACCACAGCCCGACAAGTTCGCCCTTTTGCAATTCTTTGCAGCAGTGGCTGGAAAGGAGGGGCGTTTTTCTTTAGGAGCTCTCGTTCAGCTCAGCTCCTGGGCGCAGAGAGGCAGCAGCTCCTCACATTGCAGGGGAGTGAAATCATTGTGGCCATTGCCTGCCCTAAGATGCCTGGTGGGCAGCCAGAGGGGTACCAGCCGCAAATCGTGGCACCCGCCTTGTTCCCCGAAGCTGCCGGGCAGATTTACCCCCCCCCAGACTGTCCCGAAGAGGGTTGTTCCTCAGGCTGTGCCGTGATCCAGATCCCTGCCACCTGGAATTGCCCAAAAATGGCCAAAGGGTGGGAGCCGGTGGGTGGGCGGGGCTACATTTGGTGTATAAGACGCACCCAGATTTTCACCTCCTTTTGGGGGGTAAAAAGGTGCATCTTATACACCGAAAAATACGGTATCTTTTTTTCTTTATATAATAATCATAAACTAAATAACTTTCCCCATATATTTCTTTATATCAATTCCTGGAATGTAAACATGAATATTCCAATTATTACAATTTCCAAACAATCCAACTTCTTAGAAAGTCAATTAATTATGTAGCCATCTTTTCTCTTTACATGATAATAATAAACCAAATAGCTTTCCCCATATATTCTTCAAAACCACCCTTTAACCATTTCTACTTTCACCACAATATGCAATTAAAAATATTTCAATTATTACAATTTCCCTATTAAATTTGAAGATATTCTAGCTGTTATCCTTTAATTTATTAAACTTATTCATATTTCTAATACTTATCATTATCTAGGTTCCAGAAATGCAGATAACAATGTTCCAATTATTGTTCAATTCATATTTCAATTCTAAATATCTATAACGTATTCCTCTTTCATTTCTTTCTCCTTTTCTCCCTTTCTATTTTTATTTTTGCCTTTTTGTTTCCCCTTTTTTTCTTTTGTGCTTTAAAATCTTGAACTCTCCTATTTTGCCCTATATTTCCCATTATTTCCCATCTCTTTTCCCTTTTTCTTATTTTCCAACTGTTAATCTCAGTGTAATCATTTTGTATTTCAAAGTCCTGGACTCTTCTATTTTGCCCTGTATTTCCTGTTGTTTTCCACCCTTTTTCTCTCTTTCTTGTCTTTCCACTGTTAATCCCAGTGTAATCATTTAAATTTTTTATATTCTTTCTATTCCACCCTTCTTTCCTTCTTTGTCTCTTTCCACCCTCTCTGTTTTTTCCATTGTTAATCCCAATGTAATCTCTAAAAGCCTCCTTTTTATTGTTACTATCCACATAATCATTTAATTTTCCACAGTCAATCTCGTTGTCTTTATCTTCTTCTTTATTTTCAATCTTGATGTCTTGCTTCTCCGTCGTTATTTCCTTGTCAGCTTGAGTATGCTCTATCACAATTTTTGGGTCCTCAGGTTTCAGTTCTCCATATAACATTATAATTATTTCCCTTATTTCCATTTTCCATGATGAATATATCATTTTCATCATTTCTCTAATTTCCTGTGCCATTTTATTCTTTCTAGGTTGGTATTATTCCAATTTAAAAGTTCGTTGTATTCCTCTTCTTTTTTTTTTATCTCCAAAGTGAAGCCGCTTGCAGACAAAGAAATCCTCCCCAAAAGTTCCCATGGCTGTTATCTCTGTTAAAGTTCAGAGTTTTCCAAAACAAAAGTTCCAAATTGCAATGTTCTTATTTCTCCTGAAGATGTCTCTCTACAATCCATAATTCCAATTAGCAGTCTAACAAAGTATCCATTTTGTTTCAATCCAGGTTAACAGTCTTTACTAGTTTCTCTTTTCTTCTTTTAACCTTGAAAATGCCAAATCAATTTTATAATCCAGTCCAAATTAAACAATAGGTTCTTCCCCTCTTTTTTTTTTTAGTACAGCACTTCTATTGCAAGGCTTAATTTCCAGTTTCTCTTTTGTTTTTCTTAACATTCAAAGGAAAAGGATCTGCTTATTTTCTTTCCAATCCTTTAGCCAATTTTGGGGTTATTTCTTCTAATTTTTAAAATTCTCCAAGTATTTTTATTCAAAAGTCAATTTTCTTTTCGGGTTTTTGTCAATTCAAACATCTTCTTTTCTTTTCCCCATGCCCATTAGCCACTGTTTTTACCCTGGGGCTCTTTTAAGTTTAAAAATCTTTTTCTATTATTTTGCCTATGAATTGGCTTCAATTCTCATCTGGCTTCAAAACTCCATTCCAGTTACTACTCCTGCTCAATTCTTAGCCCAGTTGCCCCAGCTTCTTGGCAGCTGCAATGGCCGCCGCAATGGTCGCCGCCCCTGCTGCCAAGTTAGAGAGAGTTTCCTCTGACCTTCGAGGAACTTGCCTGTTCCTCTTGGTCTTCCGAGGTGCATCTCTTTCTTCCCCGTCCCTACAAGATGGTTCTGGTACGAAGACCCCTCGGCAGCAGCTTGTCAGTCGGGTTTTTACGGAGCTCGTCAGAGCCCACTAATTCCCTGACTGTCTCACCGCGACACTTCCAGTCGAATCCTATCCAAGGCCACTTCTGATGGTGGTTGTGCAAGTTTTGGTTTCTTGGCCAAGAAACCGATCAAAGTCTGTTGCCTTTTCATCCTTTCTGTTAAAGGCGGCTGCTACTGCAAAAGGGAAAAAAAGGAGCTTTGTTAGCTGAGGACATACAATGTAAAAGCACACAAAAAGCTCAAAAACCAACTTTCACACTTTACACACACACAACACAAAACAACACAACTGACACACATTTTGCACACACAATGCAAAAGCAGCAGCACTTCACCCAAAATGGTCCCTGCAACAGGCAGAAACCTCGCAGAGCCACAAAAAGCTCAAAAACCAACTTTCACACTTTATACACACAAAATTTCACATACAGCTTTGTGTGTTTGTGTAGTGAGAGTGAAACACTACAGAAACACACAAAATCTCAGAAAGATGCACAAATATTTTATTATTTTATTTTATTGTATATATATATTTAGATAAAAGCAGCTAAATTTAAAACTTCCTAAATTTTAAATGGCTATGTCTAAAAAAAATATTCCTTAAAAAAACCCCAATTAACTATTTTTTAAAGCCCCCCCCCCAAAAAACAGTTACTTACCCAATAGAAGGCACAAGGCAGGCAGGCAAGCAGATTCTGTTGCTCGCTGATGAAATTGATTGCAGGGATTGCTGCAGGCAAAGTAAGGCAAGCGTTGCGACCAGCGGCTCGGGATTCGGTCCGAAGAGCGAAGGCAAGCAGCTGGAGGCTGGGGAGAAAGTGAGTGGTTATCTAGGTGGCTTAGCCAGGCCAGGCAGGTAAGCCTGGTGACCCATGGACCCGGTGGCTGCATGAAGTATGCAAGGTTGGGGATTGGGGGGACACGCTAGGCAGCAACTGGCAATGCTTACCTTTTTTAGTGAGCATCTGTCAGTGAGGCGTCTGAGTGGGGTGCGGCAAGGCGTCTGAGCGAGGTGAGGCAAGGCATCTGAGCGAGGTGAGGCAAGACGTCCGAGCGAGGTAAGGCGAGGCATCCAAGAGAGGTGAGGAAAGGCATCCAAGTGGGCAGGCGTCAGCGAAGTAGCTGGGCTGCATGGAAAATGGGAACTTATATAGGCCGGAGGTGGGGTGGGTGGGCCTGAAGCGCCGAGTGGTGGGAAAAGCGAGTGGTGGGAAAAGCGAGTGGCGGGAAAAAGCAGCGAGCAGTCAAGTGGGTGACTGGGCGATTGGGTGGACATGGGTGGAGCCAGGGATTATTGCTACTGGTTTGGCGAACCGATGGCCATCATTGCTACTGGTTCGGACGAAACAGTCCAAACCGGTAGCATTTCACCTTTGACTAGTATATATTATATATGTTTTGAGGATGAACTTTTATGCCTTTACAAGACATATAAAGCCTTTACAAAACATGATGAATTCTATATACAAGGTAGAAAAACTTGCTATATAAAGGAGAGGACTCTTTAGCAAAGAATTTCAGACCAATATCATTGATGAATAAGGATTATAAACTGTTCATAATGAGTTTAGCGGAAAGATTGAAAATAATTTTGTGAGACTTTGTTCATTCAGATCAGTGGTTTTTATCAACATGTAATCTAACCGTATCTTTCAAGACATTTGAAGGTAAATGTTAGATTAATTAATGTGTGGATATTTTGGAATATTTGGAACAACATAATGAAAAACAAGCTGCATTTATCTTTCTAGATGCAGAGAAGGCTTTTGACAACTTAAACTGGACTTTTATGTTTAAGGTTTTTGAAGATATGAGTTGTGGGGATAATTTTTTAAAATGGGTGAAATTAATTTATACTTCACAGACAGTGCAAACAATTGTTAATAATGATTTAACCAAACCATGTGAGTTTGAAAAAGGAGCAAGCCAAGGCTGCCCATTGTTTCCTGCTTTGGATTATTTTAGTTCTTGAATTATTAAATCAAGATATTAGAAAAGATGAGAGGACATGAGCACAATGATTAAAACAGAATAATATAAAGTTAAAAGGTTTTGCAAATGTTTTTGCTGTTGATTTTAGCAGACCCCTTAAAGAGAATTGAATTTATAATAAAATTTCTATATAGCTGCCCTGAGTCACCTGCTCAGAAGAAAATTTAATAAATAAATAATGAGTAAATTAAAAGAATTTGGTGCCTTAGCAGGTTTCATGATTAATAAATAGAATATTTTCTTAACAAGAAATATGAAGACATAAAATCAAACAGATTTGATGTAGAAAATTGTCAGGCACTAAACACCAAGAAATACATGTTGTGATTTTTCTAAGCAGATATCTTTATTGTTTCTCACCAATAGACAGAAAATTTTGATTAACTAAAGCAGACTACTTGCATCAAAAAATATATACCATGGGAATTATTATGGAGGAGCTGCCCAAGCCCTATGTCTCTCACACAAACTATCTAAACTGTGTTGTCTCTTTCTCTAAACTACACTCCCCCCACTCCTCGAAATCCAGACAATATTTCATCACAAAAACGGCTTTTTTTAATGAGAAGAAAGTAACATCTTTGGGTATAACTATGACAAACATGAATTCTACCTAACAATGACAAAATAATTTCAAAATAATTATGTTAAGATGTGGAACGAAGTTAAAAAAGATATGTCAAATGGTGCAAGGTACAGTTGTCATTGTTAGGTAGAATTTCTATGATTAAATGAGTGTTATACCTAGAATGCTATTTCTGTTTCAGAACAATACCTATTTTGACAAATGATGTTCTATTTAAACAATGACAGAAGGACACATTTAAATTTGTATGTCAAGGGAAAAAACATGAGTTAAATATAATGTGCTAAAAGATGTGAAGGAAAGAGAAGGATTAGATCTACTGAATTTAAAACTATATTTTTGCTGCCCATTGTTCAACTTGGATGAAAGAGTTGATATTATTAAGGAGTAGAAGGATATTAGATTTAGAAAGTCATGATCTGAGATTTTCGATGGTATAAATATTTATGGTATGCTAAAACTAATGTATGAATGAATCTAGACTTTAAAAATGATTATTTAGCCAGGCTATACTTAAAATGTGGAATAAATATAAATTTAGATTCTGCCCAAAAATACATTTGTGGATTTCAGCACAAAAATTATTTTGTAGATGAAAAATGAGAAGTAAATACACAGGGTTAATTTACTGTGATGTACTAGAATTCTCTCAAAGGGATTGTAAAGCGAAATCAAAAGAAAATCTGGCAACAGAAGGATATCCACGTCAACAGGCATTTTTATGTACAATTATCAGAAGGTTTTAAAGTGAATAAAAGATTTTATAGAGAACATTGTGCCCCAAGGTGAGATCTGCACCCTCCCTTTTGGCCTTGTGAAAGGGCCTGATTGGGCCATGTCATACTGAAGGTGGTTAATGAACTGAGATAAGAAACTCCCTCACATCTTACTCCCTTCCTTGCCATCTTCATTAATGTTTACATCAATTTAAGTGTTAATATTCTTTTAATGTTTTATCTTGTTATGTTTATTGGTTGTAAACCACCTAGAGTCATCTCTAGGAGAGATGGGCAGCATATAAATTAAATAAATAAATAAGATTGAGTTTGAAATAGGATTTTATACGAATGATGAATATGTTATTCCTAAAGTGTGCACATTTTTGTTGAAATATTAAATATGAGGCAGAAGAACAAAAAATGAAAGTATGTATGAAAAATGGGCTAAAAATTTTGGTTATAATATATAAATGGATCGATGGGGAAATGTGATTGAAAGGAATGGAATTCACTTTATATTCCAGATTAAAGAGAATTTATCAATAGCATTTGTCATCAGAGTAATTATCTAGTATATATAAAGGTTCCATCTTAGGCCCAGTACTTACAATATCTTCATAAATGACTTAGATGAGGAAATAGAAGAGGAACTCATAAAATTTGCAGAAGACACTTAGTTGACAGGAATAGCCAACACCTCAGAAAACAAGCTCAGGTCCAAAAAGATCTTGACAGTCTTGAACAATGGGCTCTATCCAACAAAATTAAATTTAATTTGAAGACAAGCAATATTTTACACCTGGGCAGGAAAAACCAAAGGTACAAGTAGAGATTAGGCAAAACCTGGTTCAAAAACAGTAACTGTGAGAGGGACTTTGGAGTCCTAGTGTACAATCACTTAAACATGAGTCAGCAATGTGCAACAGCAGCCAAAAAAGCTGATACAATCCTTGGTTGTATAAACAGAGGCATAGAATTATAATCATGTGAAGTATTAGTACCACTTTATAAAGTCTTAGTAAGGCCACACCTGGAATACTGTGTCCAGTTTTGGTCACCACATTACAAAAAAGATGTTGAGACTTTGGAAAAAGTTCAGAGAAGAGCAACTAAGATAATTAAAGGTCTGGAGACTAAAACATGAAGAACGGTTGCAGGATTTGGGTTTCGCTAGCCTAGAGAAAAGAAGGACTAGGGTGGACATAGTAGCAGTATTCCATATTTGAGAGGTTGCCCCAAAGGGGAGGGGCTCAATTTATTTTCCAAAGCACCAGAGGGCAGGACAAGAAACAATGGATGGAAACTAATCAAGGAGAGAAGCAACCAGGAATTAAGGAGAAACTTCCTAACAATGAGGACAATTAACCAGTGGAACAGTTTCCTTCAGAAGTTGTGGGTGTTTCATCACTGGAGGTTTTTAAGAGACTGGACAGTCACTTGTCTGAAATGATAGGGTCTCCTGCTTGAGCAGAGGGCTGGACTAGAAGACCTCCAAGGTCCCTTCCAGCTCTCTAGCAATAGCATTTAGACTTAAATATTGCTTTACAGTGCTTTACAGCCCTCTCTAAGTGGTTTACAGAGTCAGCATATTGCCCCCAACAATCTGGGTCCTCATTTTACCGACTTCGGAAGGATGGAAGGTTGAGTCAACCTTAAACCTGGTGAGATTTGAACTGCCAAATTGCAGTCAGCAGAAGTAGCCTGCAGTACTGCACTCTAACTACTGCGCCACCGTGGCTCATTGTATTCTGATTGATTGATTGATTGATTGCAGATATTTTGAATCTTTGCTAAAATTATAAAAAACATGAAATAATATTTTACCATGTTTGGTGGAGATGTAAAAAAACTAAATAGCAGATACAAATACCGTATTTTTTGGAGTATAAGATGCACCCTTTTCCCCCAAAAAAGAGGATGAAAACCTGGGTGCGTATTATACTCTGAATGTAGCCCCGCCCAGCTTCTCAAACAGAGGCTTCAGAGGCTGAGAAAAGCATCAGAAAAGAAGCTTCAGAAAAGAAGCCCCCAAACAGAGCTTCAGAAACTTTTTTTCTGAAGCTCTGTATCGGAGGCTTTCAGAGGCAGGAAAAAAAGTTTTTTCTCAAATGGAGTTTCAGAAGTTTCAGAGGCAGAAAAAAAAGCAAAAAAACCCAAGGCACATCGCTCACAACCAAGGAACCTGTTGCTAAAATTCATCTCTGGGAACAGCTGATTGGGAGTATTCCAGGAGGCCGATCCACCTGCCAATCAGCTTTTTTCTTATTTTCCTCCCCAAAAACTAAGGTGTGTTTTATACTCCGGTGCGTCTTATACTCCGAAAAATACGGTACATATGTTAATCCATAAACTTTTAAAGATTGAAGTACAAATGAAACCAGAGATTTTTCTAATGGACAGATAACTAAAAAAAAGTTGTAATTTTTAAAAATATATGATAACAGTGAAACTACTATACTACTGTATATACTCATGAGTGGGAAAATTTGACATTTCCTGCAATAGCGGAATGGCTGGTGAAGATGATGGAACTTATAGAGATGGCTAAATTAACTTCTTTGATTACAGAAAAAAAAATCTGTTTATGGCTGACTAGAAACTCCTTATAGACTTTTTTGCAGAAAAAAAATGCACTCTTGATTTGTGGTTCTGATGATTAGAAAAAAATTGGATAATGAAAAAAAAGATTTAGGTTAGGTTACTATTACTATTGCTACACAGATAATTAAAAAAATGAAGGGTTTTTTGGTAATCATAACATAAAAGACAATATTGTAATTGTTCCTATATTTTCTGTAGAAGAAATTGGAGGCTTTTTCTCTCTATTTCTTTTGGTTTTCTTCTATATTTTTTCTTTTCTTTATTTTTTTGTTTGCTTTTTTATCGTTTATTAGCATGTGTTAGTTTTTATGTTCTTTGTAGATCTTTAATTAAATTTTTATAAACAGAACAAACGACCTCTCTAAACTGGATTCACAATTGCAAATACAATTCAGTATGAGCAAGTATAAAATAATCCGTGCTGGCACAAACAAATATTGCCTATATATTAATGGAATTTGAATTGGAGTGATCAACCAGAAAATGAATTTTGGAATCATGGTAGACAGCTTTGTGAAATGTCAGCTGGTGGGTAGCTGTTATAAAAAGGCATATTCTGTGCTTAGAATCCTTATGGAGGGAATTGAAGGTAGAAATTTTATTTGTTTGTTTGTCTGTTTATTAAATTAGTATAGCCATCCATTTCAGAAATTTGACTCTGAGCGGCTCACAACAATTAAAACAACAACAGATATAGTAAAAAAATAAGCACAGCAGCATAAAACTATTCTAAAATAATAATTTAAAATTCAGTAAAACATAATTATAGCCTGGGAATATGCAGCATACATCCATTTAATATAGCTACTGCCAAGGTTCACCACTACTGCCAGACCCTCAGGCATGATGGCACAGCCAAGTTTTCAACTCCTTCCTAAAAGCCAAAGGGGTGGGTGCCAATTGAAGTTCTAAGGGAATGATGTTCCAAAGGGCAGGCACCATGGCAGAAAAGTTTCTCTTCCTGGGTCCTGTCAAATGGCATTCCTTAGAAAATGGGAATTGTAACATGCCTCTCCTGCCAGATCTAATGGCATGGGTAGATATAACTGGCAAAAGGCAAACTAATATCCTAGTCCTGTTCTATAGGGCTTTATAGGTCATTACAAGCACCTTGAATGGCACCCAGAAGCACACTGGTAGCCAGTGCAGCTTGTGGAGCAGACATATAGTGTGTGCTATTCAAGGGATACACATAACTGCCTGTACTGTCAGATTTTGCACCAGCTGCAGCTTCCAAATGCTTTTCTAGAGCAGCCCCATGCAGAGTATGTTATAGTAATCCATTCAGAAGGTAACCATATGACAGAGAGCAGAGTTTCCTGGAGAGGAAAGAGCACAACTGGTAAACAACATGCAGCTGTGCAAAGGCCCTCCTGGCCCAAGCTGCCACCAGCTCTTTGAGTTGGAGTCATGAGTCCAGAAGGACCTCCAGACTATGTGCATCAAGTCTGTTTGGGGCAGCGCAACCCCATCCAGAGTAAGAGGTGGTAAATCCCAAATCAGAAGGCCCCACAACACAAAGCCTGGGTCGAACTGAACCTTGTTGTTCTGCATCCATACCCCAACCTCCAGACATTGAGACAGGACAACAACAATAACAAAATTCAGTAATGACACCATAAAAGTTATGTTAAGACTGTGCATAGAAAAGTTTGCAATTTTTGTTATAGAACCTGTGATAGAAAGGATATCCCAGAGCTAGGAAAGCTAAAAAAGGGGCATCCAAGCAGTTTCCCACAAGCAACTTGGAACGAAGGAGAATAAAGAAGATACGATGTATAAAACCATGCATGGCACACATAATATGGAGATAAAGAAACTTTATTCCTCTCTCACAATGTAGAAGAACTCAAGGTTATCCATCGAGACTAAATGCAGAGAGATTCTGGATTGCCAGAAGGAAATGCTTTTTCTCACAATACATATTTAAACTGTGAAATTTTCTGCCAGCAGTTGTAGTAAAAGTAGCCAATTTGGATGGCTTTAAAAAGTGACTGGACACGTTCACAGAGGATTAGACTACTGATGGTGATTAACATTAATGGCTGTTTACTGCCTTCTCAATCATAGGCAGCTAGCATGAAAAACTGATTGCTGGGAAGTGACAGAGGAAGGAGACAGTTGTTCTCAAGCTTATGAGCTTCTGAAATGCATCCAGTTGGCCACTGTGTGAACAGAATGCTAGATTAGATGGATCTACAGCCTGATCCAACAGAATGTTTTTGTGTTCTTACATATGATCTGGATATAACACTGGAATTTATCACTTCTTCACACCCTTTACCCTACAGTTTTGCAAAATATAGACCTTCATCTCAAGATTAGCTGAAGTCTGGTAGTGGAACGGTAGGTACATTTCTAACTCTAAATGTACTACTGACCTAATCAACGTGACTACCATATGTTGCAATGTTGAGCATACCAGACTTGCTTAAAGAGCAAAAACCAATCTAGTCTTGGCATTTTTTCTGCAAGAACATTTTACATATGCAAATTATTTTGCACATGCTTCAGGGAACAATGCTACAAAAGAGAACCTCATCCAATAATGATGTGAAGCATTTTGCTGGCAATGGTAGCTTCCATGCCCAACCAGATGGCTTAGCATTATTGAAAGTTTCTTCTAGTAACTCTTCCTGCATTCACTTCTCTGGCAAGAATTATTTTTGCACTATCAAAATTAAAGAATATGTCCTTGATAGGGTTGCCAACATGTAAATCGTAATGAAAAAAGATACTTGAAACTGGGGCTCAGTCCTTGAATCCTTCATCAGAGCTTAGTATAGAACAAGAAATAGAAAGAAGAGGATAAATTCAATGTTTTTTGAATGGATCCATGAATAAATCCTAATGCAATAGTTGTACATTCAATTATTAAAAACGTGGCTACAAATTAAGGTATGGACAGATTTTTTTCCTTTGCTTTTCTGGCATTCTTGCCTGACGGAAATAAACAGTCAAATCTAGTCAGAGATCACCTGTAATTCTAGACTAACCTAATTAAACACTTGAACAGTTGATACAAACAATCATTTATTCCACGATTCAGGTACTACTTCTTACCTCAATTTTCCCATCTATTCAATCATGAAATAGTTAATAGGATGCAGTGTAATTAATGTCTGCATAAAACAACCAAATGCAGGGCCAACACAGCCTACTGTATCTGCATCATTTAGCTTAGGAGTGCTCTTAAGGGAATAGTGTAGAATATTAATTATTTGTCTTTTCTCACATATCCCAAGCACTACCTGCAGTTATCCAGCAGTGACATCCCTATATTAAATGTATGTATCTAGCCTGGCTTGCTGGATAAAGAATGACTTAGGCAAGATGGACAGCTACACAATTTGAGCAAATAAATATGTATTTATTCATATTTAGAGACTGGACTTTTATAACTTGCTTATGAGCTTCCCACTAAGCTTCTTTATAAATGGAGCAGATGGGCCTCTTGGTCTCACCTGTGAGGCTTTTCTAACTGTCTTAATTCTTTTCCTGAATAGAGTCGTCAGGAAATTGCTTTGCGGACTTACCGCTGAAGCTGAGACAGAGCCATTTCTGTGATTGGAAGCATCTTCATAAGATCACCCAGCATTATTAAAATGATATAAAATTTGCCCTCATTTTGCTACAATGATTGAATGACTCTAGAAGACGTTACAAATCACTAATGGGGAATGATCTGCTTCTGAATAAGGATTCAATCTCCCATCTGTATTTCTCACTTAATCATAATATAAAGTTTCTATATTGTTTTATTTTCTACAAGGGAAATTATTTTTAATGCATAATGGGAACTACTTCTAAAAGACATAGTCTCGCAAATCTAGGGAAAACACTCAGATATTTTATGTTTTAAAATTAAACTTTGCCTTTTTTGGACACCTGTGTACAAATTATTATTCATAAACAATTTTTAATATAAATACCTTCCCAGAAAAGACAAAGTAAAGTAAAATATAACAACATGTTAAAGGCTATAGAAAACGAGCATACTATCAGTTTGTCTTTCAGCAAATTTGTTTTGTGATTTGCTGTGCTCGCTTAGCAACTATTTTGTGAATAGGCAAGCCCCTCATAGCAGCCATTTTGTGAGAGCAGTAATGATATACTCTTAATAATCCAAATGT
The DNA here is from genome assembly GCA_012654045.1 of Ptyas mucosa. Classification (NCBI taxonomy): domain Eukaryota; kingdom Metazoa; phylum Chordata; class Lepidosauria; order Squamata; family Colubridae; genus Ptyas; species Ptyas mucosa. The sequence goes on from WNWU01000020.1 coordinate 15,012,315, forward strand.
GCCTAAAGGCCCAAAAGTGTTGCTTGTTTTGTCTTAGTTAATTGGTATAGTGGTGAGAGTGCTGGTCTAGAAGCCAGGAACCTGGGAGTTCTAGTCCCATCCTAGACATAAATGCCGGCTGAGTGACTTTGGGCCAGTTCTCTCAACTCAAGCCACCTCAAAAGGTGGTTGTTGTGACAGAAATGGGAAGGAGTTTAAAATGAATGTATTTTACTTGAGTTATAAGCAAAGTAATAAAAGTGGAATAAAAGTCTAATAAATAAAGTACCTTTCTAGTCTATTCAGAATGAAAACGCACAAAGTTCAGTTGGAGCGTACTTCCTGATTCAGTCTTACAAATGGTCCCAAGACACAGAATCGTTTTTACATAATTCATATGTAAATAGAGCATTTCAGTGAGTTTTAATTGAGCAGTTCATATTAGTTTCTCCTTTTTAATTTCACATGTAATAACATTTAATCATGTAAACCTGAAGTCATACATAGTAGATCAAATGTTAATTTATGGGTTTTACTGATGTTATTAGGCCTGTGTCTATAGCTGTAACATAATCCAGGACAGAGTTTTTGTCCCACTGATTTCAACTGAGAAGAATCAAATATGAGTTTATATCTTTATTGATATGGTAGAAATATAGTCTGATTTAGCTGGAAGTGTCAGGTTGAAGGATGCCAAATTAGACTGATCTCTTGTGCAAGGAAATCCCACTTCATGGGTGATATAGCAGACAGTTTCTCTTTCTATATTCATTAGCAGAGTTCCAATAACAGTAGCACCCATAGCAGGATTTATTTTGTATCTCCTAGAGATGGATAAGGTCATACAAAAAAAATCAGTCTTCCAAATGATCTAATCCCAAGACGGATAAATAAGCATTTAAATTGTACCCAGAAGTAAAGGAACAAGCAATGAAGTTGATGTAAAGCAAGAGCAATATTCTAACTACATAGACAGAGAGTAACACCTCAGGCATTTGAAAGCATGGAAAGAAATTAAGAAAATTAATTTAAAAAACCAAGGTACAGACTCATTGGCAATTGTTTTTCTGTGCTGCTAGCAGTTGAGTAGAGCAAAGGAAGGCTTTAGCAAGGACTATCCTGTGTATAATAAAAAATTGTAAGTTACTCTCATGTCTTTGCTTTGCTTTGCCTGAAAAACTGTTTTGCTTTTGAGGCTATTTCAAAGCAAAGTGTGCCAGGTTCTCGTTACTGGATTCAGCCTTTTTATTTAGAGCTCTCTGCTTATAAATAAAAAAAACAATGCTCTAATTTCCTTTGTCGTTTCTTTTCGGAGACCTGCCCTTTACAACACACATATTTCCGATTCCATGTTGAAGGAGGTCAGTGACCCAGTAACCTTTGATAATGTCATGAGTAATGAGAATTTTTTTAACTACTGCAGTGTATTCCCATAACAAATTTTCCTCCTGAGTTGTTAAGTCATATAAATTAGACTGTATGCTGTACAATAACAGAGCTGTTGCTTATTCACATGTTTCAAAGGCTGCAGTAGATTTTTTACAATATCCTGTTTTTGTAAAACTCAGCAACCTCTTAAATCCACATGCAGCATATGGTGCAAACATGTGCTGCTTGCATCCTCTCTGTTAACCTAATACTTGCCCTTTTGTTTATAGACTATAGTACATCTGTAGAAACATAAATCTTTCTTAGTGTTAAGCCTCAAGAGTAAATTACCTCTACATATATAGGACCTGTGAAAACAAAAGTATAAGAGAAACAGAGTGAGGCATACTCTATCCATCCTCAGAATGGAATGGTCTATTTTGGATCTTTTCAAAAATTCAGAAGATTTGCAAGAAAACAAAGGACACATTAAAAAGAGAAAAGCAAAATGTGTTCGCCTTCAAAATCAGTGCATGTAAGGGGCTAACGATCATCCTTTGAACATCTTTGTTAGTGCCTCTTGCCTCTGATGTTCCTTTCTGATTGAGATCTGTGCTCCCCATAAGCTGGGGAATAGTCCATGGTCTTTAACCTGAGGCCTTCTTCCATCTAAGCAAGACAGATTCTGCCAATGAAGCCTAATCCTCATTTGCAGTCTTACCTTGGACTGCACAGCCCTCTAGCTATGTCTTGCTACAGGGATTTCTATGTTTAGTTCTGCCCTCTTGCTGGTCTAGGTCTCGATGTCCATAAATTTAGTGAAAATAACTATCAGTTGCACTTTGGAGGAGGGGAGAGAATGGAATGGAAAGTATTTATGACTCAGTTGCCTGCCCCTCTGAAAATTTACTACTATATATGTCTTGGTTAATTTAATGAAGACACACAACTGAAGAATCTGAAGGAATGTTTATCAATTACTTTTCTAGTTAAAAAGTAATTTTGCAGTGACTCCAAATGGTTTGGTCTATTTTAAACCACCCTCTAAACTGGACTGTGCATAATATACACATGATTCATGTGTGTTTGGGCATGCACCTATGGGTGAGTATATTTGAGCAAGATTTTAAGCATTTTGGGACTCTACCAACTAAAGCAATTACATTAACATTTAAAATTTGAATTAATTCTTCTGTCTGACATAAGGTAGGCATCAACATTATTGTATGGGATGAAGATTCCTGGAAGAAGGGATTGAATTGTTTGTTGGCTATGATCCAGTGAAATAATTTGTTTAAATAGCAAGACTCTTTATTAAGCAACTATACATGATCATAAAAGGCATAAACATATTCATAAAAGACAAAAACTATAAACAGATGAGGCCCTGTTCATAAGCTAAAGGAAATACTTGGCGCTGCAGAATGATTCTGCTCATTTATTTTATTGATTTCCATCCTGTTCTATTTTGAGGCATTCACTTTTCTAAGTCAGCTTACAAACTGGTAGAACAAAACAGAATGACAGAACACCCTATGAAAGCAATGCCTGATGATGGTTTTGGGCAATGAATCAGACACTGTTACAACTTAACCGGCTAGTTATATGAGGAACGGGTCTTTGCAAGGGGTTTGCCATTTTGTATTGACATAACCTCCTTATTTGTAGATAAACATAGAAATTAATACCTAATTAATTTGCATATGGAAATTATATGGATTGGTAACCACCCCAGAAGTCCTGTCCAATGTGCCTCCTAGCCCATGTAACTGTTACCATGGCAACTACTCAGCCTCTCAGGCCTAATAGCCCCATAGTGTTGCTTCCCAAAGAAGGGAAAGAACAGGGAATAAAGATGAAACATCACTTTAACCATTAGCCAGAAAATACTGTTGTCCAAAAAGAAATACCTAAACAAATGGAGGAAAAAAACAAGGCAATCTTTTTCTCCTCACACATCTATATATAATTCACTCATTTATCCATCCAATGTTGCAGTCCAGACAATGAAAGAAAATTGGTTGTTATGGGACCAGCTTGGCAAAAACAGTATTTTTTTTATTTTTGTAATGGCTACATACCTTCTAGTCTTTGACAAAGAATACAGGTGCATTTGTTTGACAATAGGAAAGAGAGTAGTTCATGGTTCATAAGGGAACAAAAGGAATGCTGTTTTCTTGTCTTTCCCAAAATGATAGATTGTTTGTTTCTATGAAGAATTTTAGAAGCCAAAAGGTTCAATATTATGAATATGCTTAATTTTAATTGTCAGCCCCAGAAAATGACACACATTCAAATGCCAATCCTTTTTAGAATTACAAGGGCAATCTATCAATACTGAATTCATAGAAACCATATTTATTCAATGCATGTTTATCAGCAATACAGTTCCATGGACCGTGGCCCTTCTAAAAAAAAAAGACAGTAAGGTAATAGAAATGAAGGATTAAAGCTTTCACCATGATAAATTAGATATTTAATCAGATTGCTGAAGTTGCTCTAATACAGATAGTTCTTGACTTACAACCACAACCAAGACTAGAGCTTCCATTCTAAGTAACACACTCATTTAGTGATTCACATCCAATTTTGTAATCTTTTTTGCTATGGTTGATAAGCAAATCCATCTTTCCCCATTGACTTTGCTTGTTGGAAGCCCGCTGACAAGATCACAAATGGTAATCCGGGATGCTGCAACCATCGTAAATACATACTGGTCAGTGCTGAGTTGCTACTGGTTCTCCCCAGTTCAGGAGAGCTGGTAGTGGAAATATTCATAGGGGAGAGAACCGGTTCGCTATGAATGTCAGTTTGGCCCTCCTCCTTGCCCCCGTGGTATATCTACCTTTATTTCCTATGTTTTTTGGTCAGCTGTAAGGTGCGGCTGAGGGGATTTATTTATTTATTTATTAGTTCGATTTATATGCTGCCCTTGTCCAGAGACTCAGGGCGGCTGAGGATTGCCATGCCTCAGCTGTTTTTTTCCTAATGAGCTTGCACGAAGCGTAAGTTCGGTGCACGTGCAAGTGAAGCGGCCATGCGTTTGGCGATCGTGCGCAAAGTGCATGCACGATGCAAACCGGTGGTAAAACAAATTAGAACCCACCACTGATACCGGTTGCCAAATGCCTGAATTTTAATCCTATAACCATGGGGATGCTATGACGGTCGTAAATGCAAAGACTGCTTGTAAGTCATTTTTTTTCAGTATCATTGTAACTTTGAGTGATCATTAAATGAATAATCGTAAATTGAGGACTATCTATGATATTGAAGTTCTAGTATTGGCAAATGATGCAACAGAATATATTGTTTCCTATCAGAGTAGGACAGAAATGTAATACTTCTATAATATATCTTGTACGATTGAGCAAGTTGCAAAAATCAATTACCACTGCATGAGAGATAATGAGTAACTGATAATGAGCTGGACTGAGAACTGCAGCAGCTGGAGGAGCATGGGCTTCCCACTCCAGTAAAATATCTGTTATTCTCTATCGCTTTCTCAATAACAAGTAATTTGTTCGACCTCTACATCATCTACTTGCTAAGAGTATGTCCTATCTTGAGCCAAATTATTGATTCATCTAGCTCAATGTTGGTGATTCAGAAATTCAAAATTCCTAGTCAAAGTGGTAACAAAAAAAAAACCTGACTCCAAAGTGCAGTTACTTTAGACTGATCTAGAAATGCCAATAAATGAATCTGAGATTTCCTATATGCAAAGCAGTTACTCAGCCACTAGGCCTGCTTCTTGATATACAAGATAAACTCCCACAAATCGTGTCTAAATCTCCGTGAAATAATAGCTACATTCCTGTAGGGTTTTTTGCAATAATATCGGAGTGATTTATCTCTGCCTTCCTTTAAACTCACTATACCAGAAGGTAAAACAGATATATTTAAGTAATGCAAGAGCATCTGGAATTTGCATAGTGCTGAATCAATTCTCCTGCTTCCCATAACTTTGTCTGAGATTGAAAGCAGAAATGTTGGGGGTGACTGGAGTTCTATAGAGAATCTATTGTTCTTGTCCTATTATCGGCAGATGTCTTTTCTTTGATTGTGTTTGGGATTAGTTTTGGGTGATACGTTGTAAAGGAATTTAGAACTGACCTTGGAAAAGGTACGAGAGAGAGATTAAGGATAGGAAGAAAAGAGTGAGAATTTCAGAAAAGATAACACAGTCCTGAGAAAGAGGAAAATGTGAAATATATAATTGGAATTACAATCTAACACATTTGAAGGACTCAGATTAGAAAAGGATCCATAGCATAATCTTTTAAACCAGTGGTTCTCACCCTGGAGCCCCTTTAAATATCTTTTGTGGCCATGGACCATGGCCACAGACCACCAAGACAACTCAAGATTTAAAGCAATAGACTGCATCAAATATTTATTTCAATTCTCTCATGAAGGGCCTTCAAATTTGGAGAGAAGGGGATCAATGCACATACTCCTATTATAATATATTTATAAAACAGCTACTTTCATAGCCAATTTATACCTCTGATTGTTTTTAATTGAGGCAATAGGTTTAAAAAGCCAAGTTTCACAAAACAAGCATGGAATATTAATTAAGATTTTGTTCTATTTCCCATTCCGTCTTGCTGTCATTCATTCACTCATTCAGATTTAATTGCAAAAAAATCATAACATTTCTTCAAGCCTTTGTGGACCCCCTGTGATGACATTGCACCTCCCAGGTGTCCGTGGACCACAGGCTGAGAACCACTGCTTTGAACAACAAGTAAACAATAACATATCTTCACTGTGGAGAAAGAAATTCAGTTCAGAATTTGGGATAATATAACAAAATACTACCTGTATGCTGCAGCCACCCCTCCAATGGCTCAGTTCACACATTGCCCTTAAATTATAATGTGACTTGCTTTTATTTTAATTTAATGTTCTATGGAAACCCAGCTTCTGTCATTTATGAACCATAGTTTATGTGGCATTAAAGTGTGAAGTCTAGCCAATTACAGTATAAACTATAAATAAATAAATAAAAACCATCATTAAAAATATGGATAAGCAAGACATGCCAAACACATCAGTAATTAATAACAAATACAAATTAAATAATCATCCAGTTGAGCTGTTTATTACAGGTAGTCCTTAACGTACTACCACAATTGAGGCTGGAATCTTCCATCATTGAGGGAAGTGCTTGTTAAGTGAGTGTCACATGATCACTTTGCTCAGTGATCGGAGTCCCAGCTTTCCCAATTATGGTTCAGCAATTGCATGGGTCATTAAGTAGGGGGGAATATGTGACTCGGGGGCAAGGGAGGCCCAATGCAGTTTACAGGCCGACTGACACACAGGAAGCTACCATAGGCCAAGAGGCCCAAACTGGCTACCGCATGGCTCACAGATGCACAGAAATCTGGAGCCATTCCTTTAATAATTCAAGAGGCTCCTTGCCCAAATCAAACAAATTTGTAGAATGGCGCAAAGAAGACTGCACCTCACATTGGTTAGGTGCACCTGGCAGGAGCAATGAATGAAAAATGAAAAAATAAATGGAGCAATTATTGCATATTAATGGGCCCTGTGGTAGCTGGTATAGGGTTTCTGGGCATGGTGGGGTGAGCAGTAGGCCCAGTCTTCTAGGGCCACAGCAGTAACTGTTTGCCCTGCTGGACTGGGTGTGTGGGGGAGATGTGGGTGTGGCAGTTGCAACACCCCTGTGGTTGGTCTCATTTCCATAGTTTCCTGTAATTTTTAGCATTATGGGTCAGTGGTGGGATTCCAATTTTTTTTACTACTGGTTCTGTGGGCGTGGCTTGGTGGGCATGGCAGGGGAAGGATACTGTAAAATATCCATTCCCACCCCACTCCAGGGGAAGGTTACTGCAAAATTCCCATTTCCTCCCAATCAGCTGGGACTTGGGAGGCAGAGAATAGATGGGGGCGGGGCCAGTCAGAGGTGGTATTTACCGGTTCTCCGAACTTACTCAAAATTTCCGCTCCCGGTTCTCCTGCTGCTGAATGTCACCTCTGCTATGGATATGCTCTATGTCAGTGTTTCTCAATCTTAGCCACTTGAACATGTGTGGACTTCAATTCCCAGATTTCTGGCTGGCTCGGGAATTCTGGGAATTGAAATCCATATATTTTCAAGTAGCCAAGGTTCTCTATAGCATGGACAAATGTTACATATGAAGTCAATTTACTGGAATTAACCACAATGAAGCCAAGGGTGGGTGAGACAGGTTGCCCGTATCTATTAACAAGCAGCTACTCTGCAGGACTCTATGTAGCATGTAAGACAGTAGGACCACATTGCTGAACAAGATTTAAATTACAATAATGTACCAACAAGAGCATAAAAAAAAAATTCAGCATGCAAGCCACCTAGGTGTTTGCAGAGCTTTTCCCATTGTTATGTTAACTGCTCCTGTCTTTGATGGCAAGGCAAGGTCATAGCTATAAATGGACTTTATTTTTTAATGGGTGATGAAAAGGGCATAACATTTACTTCTGTGAACTTCCATCTGGGGATCTGTGAATTAGCCAAACCCAGCAAATATCAAGATAAAAAAGAAAAAAGAATGTTTATAGCTACAGCCTTATTGCTGAGGCCAGCAATCACCTTTTTGAAAGGACATGCACGATGAGGTTGGAACAGAGATGATTCCTAATTTGGCAGTGCTAAAATGAAATTAAAATAATTCACTTTCCTCAGATGGAGCATTGCCAAATATGCAGCTCAGTTCTAGCGTGCTTTTTGGAAATAAGCCCTTGCATTAATTCAGGAGTGATTATTCCTGTTTTAAAGGTTAGAGAGTACATTTTTTTCTTGTTTGAACTATGCTCTTCTTGGACTTGTTGGCTCATTTGCCTGTTCGATAGTTTGATTATTTTGTGAATTCAGCATTTCTTTTGGGGAGAACTCCTAACTCATTTTTTGATATTTAAATATATTTTATTGGTAAAGTATAACAACTAAAAGATGCTTTTATTCTTTCGAGAGGCAAACCTGGAGTAGAACTGCTTATTACGGACACAGTGAAAAATATCTGCAGTGATAAAACTTGTGGGGAAAGATGCCATAGGGTAAGGCCATTGAGAAATCGAAATTTAAGAGACAAGTTTTAAATAGAAAAAGGAAATGATTGATTTTTGCTATCACTGCTTTGTTTGTTATAAAAATAATAAGGGAAATTAGTTGTTAAGCTTATGTTGCTGAAGATTCTCAGTCATTCATGCAGAGTTGTCTGGAAGTTGAGTCATGGCAACGACTTCTTTTTTCCTTTTGATTTTATTAATTAATTAATTAATTAATTTGAATTAATTAATTAATTAATTTATAATAATTGAATTTATTAATTCAATAAACATTAAAAACATTAAAACTCATTTCACTGCTTATCCAAGTAACTTCTTCAGTCTGAACAAATTGATTAGGGGGACCCCATATAAATTGTCCAGGGTAGTTTCATTTCTCACCTAATCTGAATAAGTTCATTAGGTGAGTAGGCAGAGAGTCGTTAAGGGTAGTTGCTCCTACATCTTTTCTCCTGGGTGGGTCATAAGTGTGAGCTCCCTGGTGAACTTGTGAAATGATATTAATCTTCTTGAGGACTAATGCAAGAGCAACATAAAAATTGGGGGACAGAATGAGTCTGGGGCCTCCACCTCTATTGAGGGAAGGACTTTCCTCTTTGGCATAAATGGATTCCTTCACTCCTCTCTCAAACTATCTATCTTCCCTATCCAAAATGTGAACGATACGGTCCTCAATTAGGTCATCTTAGTTGTTAAGCTATTTTGTTATTAAAAAATCAACAGCCCAGCCAGAACACCCGAAAGCAAGTTACAAACAATCCAAACTTGACTTTGGACAAAACATTTCATCAAGTAAAACTTGCTGCAAACCATAATCCTAAATTATTGAATTCAAACATGTTTATGAATCTCTTTTTAGGAAGCAATCTTGCCTGCTAGTACTGCTAATTTTTCTAAATGATATATAGTTTACTACTAGTTGGTGCTGATTTCAGAATCCAGCAAGCTATAAGAATGAAAATTGCTGAGTGCACTTGGCAATGAAACTTTTACTGTTATAGAAGCTAAATGGATTTTTTTTAAAAAGAAAAAATGAACTATACATGCAAGAAATTTGCAAAAGGAGATAACTAATTTTGATGTGGATTTATCAAAGTATAGCTATGCAGCACTTTCCCTGCCTTCTGCCTTCTAGATATGATGGATTGCCAAGGGCAGAAGTTAAGGGAATTACATTTTTATTAATATGTTGTCTTTCTAGATTATTTCTCCATTTTATTCCTACTGCTTTCGTCTCTATTTTTATACTGTAAAATTGTAGCAAGTACTGGGTGATGTAATAAACCCCACTGTACCTGCTTACATAACTTTGCACTGTATATAAACATCTTGTTCTTTGAATATTGCCTGTGCTCTGGAATAAGAGGAATACTCTTTGAAATATCACTCTAATGTTATTTAGCTTTCAGACAGGTGGGAATTTATCTAAATCTCAATAAGAATATGTCTTGCCTTTCTGTTCTGGTTGTTTACCCTGGCAGAAGGCATTTTTCTTTATAAATGCTGTTTTATAAAGTCATCATGCAAGATCTGCCACTATGTCATCATGCAAGTGGCACAAATAATTATATACTGAAGAAGATAAGAACATCAGAAGTGAGCTAACTCGGATCCAAACCTAACTAGCTCTCCATTCTAGTCTACCTCGCTGCCTATGAGAAGTTCAGGGTATAAAGTACCCTTGCTTGCTTGAATTCACCAGCAATATCCTGTTTCTGATATAGTGAATGAATACCCTTCATAACTCTCTCAACTTAAGCTTAAGTCCTAGTGATTACATGGACATGTATGTTTGTTAAGCACCAATACCGTAGTGGATTGTTCTTACCCTTTTCCAATATGTTTTTTTCAACTTCCTAATCTGGCCTATAGCCATGAGATCTCTGGATGGTTTCCCTTCCAAATATCAAGCATGATTGACATTGCTTAGGTTGTTTGTTTTGAGATAATCACAGTTGGTTTACTATCTTGGGGGTTTTCAAAGTTGATCCAGGCACAATGAAAAACAGTACATTTTGCTTGCTCTGTATTCTTCAGTGGAAGAAGAATGATGAAAAAGGGAGAAACAAATTCTTCCTATCAATTTTCTCCAGGCTAGACATAATTTTCTAGATGTTTCCATTGTCTTTTTTTTTTACAGCTGAAACAAAAGAACAACAGCATCAACAACAAAAAGCAGAAGACTTGTCAGCGAAAGGCTATTGTTCCAGACATTACCTTGACTTTATTTAATCATTTCATCATTTGCAAAAGTTGCACATCTTAATTTCTGCTAAAGAAGCCATAGATTCTTTTAGGGGAGAAGAAGATACTTTGCTTGCACAAGATCCTAGACTCAATCCTTGGCTACTTTAGCTAAAAATAAGAAATAGAAGGTTGGGAGTGACCCATATTTAAAATTCCTTACAGCAGTTTGGTGTGGTATTATAAATTGCACTGAGCTAGACCAACTGACACTATGGCAGCTTAACTGCCCATATGTTTATGATGTGTGTGTGTGTGGGGGGGTCTCATTTGCCATGTGCATGCATGGAAAATTGAAGATACTCCAGCTGCCATAACTCTCAAGCCAAGTAACTCTAGTGCAGAATTCTTGTCACTATCTATGGTGAATCTAACTCTCTTTTCAAAAACATGGTTTTAAATTATTTAGCACTGATTTATAAAGAACCAGTAAATTAGGGAAGGAATTAAAAATGTAGAAATGTGGTTTGTACAAATACATCAGGGATTCTGAGATGTTCTTAACTCTCCTCAAAGATACGGGGGTGGGGAGGGGAGAGTAAGAATAAAAGTACAAAATTTGTATAAAAAGGGTTGGAAACAATGTTTTTGTCTCTGCAAGAATGTTATAATGAAGATCCCCACAGCACATTAGATATTTTTGGCTTCTTTTCTCTTGTCCCTAACTATTTTGTATAACTTATCAAAAACTAAGCAGTCCAAACACCATTGCCAAGGAAACTAGAGATTGACTGAATAATAGGAAATTCATGTCCTTTCAATGTGAAGTATCAGTTATGTTAACTTTCTTAGAAAGAAGCCTTCATACTCAAAGTGCTTTTGAATTTTTTAAAAAATCATTTAGGGCATTTTCATTGAAAACCATGGAAACTGGGTTGAAGCCATAAAATATGGTTTAGGAACAATGCCAGGAAGAAAAACATAAGACACAAATTCAGTAAAATGAAAGAGGAAACAGTGGTGATGGGGGAATCTTCAACTTCTCTGCATCAGTTAGCGTGATACTACAGTGTTTAAACAAAGTTGTAAGTTAATTCTGCATAAATGGAAATTGTTTAGACTGATGATAAGTGTGAATACACATACACATACATATATATCAACAGCAAGATGGATTGCATATAAGTTGAATAAAATTGATAAAATTACCTCATGCTTGCTTTTTCAAAATGAAGATTTCTACCTTCACTAACTAGACGCTCTATTTAGCAATATACTAATTTTGAAAGGATGTTATTGTGATGGGTAACCAAAACAGCATATGAATTTTGTCACTTTGATCCACTATGCTATTTAATTATTTCCCTTCTTAAAGTAATTATGGGAGTGGTAATGTTCTACTCTAGACTTCTCATTCAGGAGATTTCAGCCAATCCTGAGGTTCTTCAGTCAAACATGGTTCAACATTTCATATATAATATGACAACCTTGAATTTGTCCCAATGACTATCTGGTCTGTGCATATAGCAAGGCATTTGGCATTTGAGTAGTGTTGGTGTTCCAAAGGTAGAGATACTTTATGTGACTCTATTGTCATGGGGGGGGGGGTCTATTCCCTTGTCAATGCTAGACTGATTATGACACTCCACAGGTGGTAGATTAATTTAAATGGTCATCCCCAAATGCTTGATGGATTCAGATGCTTCCTGAATTCATTTGTCAGAAGGATTGCCAGTATCTTGACTGTGCTATTGTTTAATGAATTATGAGAGCTTTAAAATCAATGAAAAAATACCAAGATGAATTAAAAAAGGTATGAATCTCAATGGAAACCCATTCCATGGTGGCAAAACCAGCAGATAAAATATAGTTCTCTGCTACTATTTTGTCTGCACAGTATAGACCAGTATTGCTTTTCTGTTCTGTGAATCATCAGGGAAAAGGGTGTTGGAACATTTGTTGACAGTTGATCTGCTTTGACTGGAACTCATTCTGAGCAAGTCCTGTTATTGTAAACTTGCCCACTGCATGATCTCTAATTTTGGTTTCCTTTGATATAGTAGATATGGCTAAACCGTAAGGACAGTCTAGTGTTACTATTAGTTTCCAGCTAATTAAATCAGTGAATATGAACAACATTCTAAGCTAAAGGAGGTGATTAATTCCATCATGCATGGAGGACATATTTCTATCTACACTAAGAACGGAACCTTTCATTGTCTCAAGAAAGCTAGGTAATTATAAACTAATCTCAATTATATCATTTCTGGCCAATTTGGTAATGAAAAAGCCACTTAGAGCTCTATTGGAATTAAGCAACATATAAGCCCCAGCAAACAAAGTAAATGTAAGTTTTTAAAAAATGTAAGTGAAAAAGTAAGTAAATGGTGGCTCCAGACATACATGATTCTGCACCCATTTTAGTTGGGCTTTTAACCATGATATGGAAACAGTGATTGCCTAAGTAGATAATATATCCCAGGAACCAGGGCTGTAAGGTGAAAGAAATATAGTCCTACTAATTTTTCTGGATATCTTGCTGGCTGCAAGAGTGGAGAATATACGTAGCACAGGGTTGAATTATTAGGTTCTCAGTGTTCCTTGGGTTTGCTTTTTTTTTCTTGCAGACATTTTATTACTAAGTTAATGAAACATCTGTAAGAAGAAAAACAAGCTCAGAGAAAGCCAAGAATCCAACAACTGTGCTGGCTTTTAATACTGTCAACACTTATGAATCTGCCTGGACTCTTAGCACAAAAAAATTCCTTTTAAAGATGTCTCTGTATTTAGAAGTTCATTGAGTATCTTTTTGAGTTAGAAAACTTATAGTAAAAGTGTTAAATATTCCCTTTCATACTGGCTTCTGAAAAAAAAATCTCAATATTCATAAATGTATTTTAATTATGTTGCTTTTGATTTCTTTATGCATGTTATTGTTTAGATAGCCAGTTAAACTACCCATGAATTAGAAACTTCCCTTTAGTCAAAATGACTCACAATGATATTCCAGTACTTTAGGATATTTGAGTGGGAGAAATACTTTTGATTAAAAGACACTAAGAAAGAAAACAAAGGGAACCTCTTGGAATCAGTCATCTGTTGCTTGCAAAGCCAGAACTAAAGGGTCATTTTAATCTCTTTGGCAGAACATGACATTTCCGTCAAGGAAGCTTTATATCCTAAAGTTAGTAAGTAAAATATTTATTAAGTAGAATATCTATTTTTAACTAAGGGTGGTTTCAGTTCTATTATTTATGTATCTAGAGCATACATATTCCATCACCTGCACTCTTGTAGGAAATGTGACTCAAAGCACTCTAGGCTAGAATTGGCAATATTGGGGGGGGGAAAGGGAGGGGCATGAAATACAAGCATTCCTTATATGGCAAGTATTGTCACAGAAGAACCCAGTCACAGGCCGTTCTCCAGTAGAGAAAGCACCAGGGGCCATGTGGGCAGTTACCTTTTGCTTCTTCTAGTCCCCCTTAACATTGACTTATAGAGAGATGACTTGAGGCATTTCAAGAAAAAGGAACACTGGTCAAAATAAACCGGTAATCTGTTGAAATGTAAAATTACCAATCCAGACAAACAAGGACCTTTGCAGCTTTTTTAATAGGTGAAAAATAAATATAGATAATTACTGGGGAGGTTGTGTGTGTGTGTAAATGTTACATGGTAATAAATTCAAATCATTCCTGCATTATTATTAGCTTTACCCTATGAGTGACTACCTATATATGCACTTTTGTGAGGGGGGGAGGTGTAAGGCTGTATGTGAGTCAGGTAGAATATATTGGGAGTTACACATGGGTGGTCAGGAAAACAAGGTTTGGTCAAAACAACAACAACAAAATGATGGCGCCTTAAATCCACCACTACCCATTCTTTCTACCTTACCAAATCTTTAAAACTTAATTTTATTTTCTTTTTTAAAGCCCAGAATCAGCAACAGTTGGGGAGAGCTGCTAAAACAAATTGTAGGAGTAACAATTTGTGCAAAAGTGAGATAACTGGTACTGAATGAATAATCATTTTGGAATAAGGAAGTTCAGAAGGGGTTAGTTCCTCCTTTTTGAGGACCACATTTAACTTAGTAAATTCCAACACATTCCACTGTGGCTTTTCAGTGGTTCAGAGAACAATTACTTCCCTTCCTTCTTTCCTTCCTTCTCCCTCTCCCCTGCTCTCTAGCAGAGTAGGTTGAACAGGCAACATTAGCAGGCAAGGAACATCAAGAGGTTTTACCTGAAATATTTTTGCCACTAAGTACTTAAGCTCAAATTCATTAATAAGTATCTAAATTCTTCCAGACAGATCTCTTAATTCCGGTATAGGTTTCATAGTATACTTCTTTCCCTTTTCTTTTCTTTGTACTATGTTATCATACAGAGCATATTGTGGAGCATAACATAGAGCAGATCTCAGATATGTGGTAGCATCTCTGAGAACACAAGATGAACAAATCTGCTTGGATTCATTCTTTAACAGATGCCGACTGAAGACAATTCTACACATGCGTTTGGGAACTCACTTTCTTTTTAGATCCAGAAAGTAAGGACTCTTTCTCAAGATTAATGTTTTTTCCTCCAATCTTTGACTCAGAAAGACTGTAAATTATGCTCTCCCCCCCCCCCCACCTCCCCTGTCCAACCAGCCTATCTCTATCACATTTTAACAACAAGCCAAGCAGCCTTGCTGCCTGTGCAGTTTTTACTTTGGGGGATTTTCAGACTAGTAATTGCTACATTCCTTGCTGTCCTTTTCACTCTTCCTCTGCATCATTTGCCTCCAGAGAATCCAACCATCCAGTGTCATTCTGAAGAGTTGATATGGTTGGCTAAATAGAAATAGAATAACAGAGTTGGCAGGGACCTTGGAGGTCTTTTAATCCAACCCCCTGCCTAGGCAGGAAACCCTACACCACTTCAGACAAATGGTTATCCAACATCTTCTTCAAAACTTCCAGTGTGGGAGCATTCGCAACTTCTGGAGGCACTGATTAATTGTTCTAACTGTTAGGAAATTTCTCCTTAGTTCTAAGTTGCTTTTCTCCTTGATTAGTTTCCACCCATTGCTTCTTCTCCTATACTCAGGTGCTTTGGGGAATAGCTTGACTCCCTCTTCTTTGTGGCAGCCCCTGTGGCAAGGTACTGTATCTTCAAGCCATCACAAGGAAGTGAGGATCACCCTTAAGATTCAAATCCCCATTTAGCTGGGTATTTTCGGGTCAGTCACAGACCAGCCTAACCTGTTTCATGGCTTGGGAGAGGGGCACAGGGAAATTATGCTACTTCAAACTCCTTGAGGGGAAATGTGGGATGAAATATACAGTAATACATTAAAAGTGAAGATGTAAATACAAATGAAACATGTTAACATACACCTTTTAGTTATTTAAAAAGTCTTTCCTCTTTTCCATAGCAGGAATGTTAAAATTTGGTAGGCATTATCAAGCAGAACTAGAACTAAAACTAGAAGTCAGCAGCCATTAACCACAATAGCCAGGACTGGATCTTTCAGTACTACTCTGGTCAAGACCGCGGTTTGTTGACTTGTCTTCTTGCTGCTGTGTTGTATGTAATACAGAAGAGGGAGGACTCGCACAAATTCATAAGTCCATCTTGAGAAAGCAAAGACTAGAATGGTGATATCTAACCCAAGTGCAGTTGAACATAAATTATTACTTAAGACCAGGGGTGAAATGCTCCTGATTCGGACCAGATCACCCGATCCGGTAGCGATGGCGGCGGGTGGTTTGAGAACTGGTAGCAAAAATCCCTGCCTCCCATGCCCAGCTAAGCCGTCATCAGAGACTTTCTTTTTTTACTTTTAAAAGCATTTTTTTCCTGCAACCTCTTCAGCTGAGGAGGTTGTAGGGAAAAAAAATTGCCTTTAAAAGCCTCTGGCGATCCCAGCTAAGTTGCCTGATCATCAGAGGCTTCTAAAAGCATTTTTTTCTGCAACCTCTTAAGGTTGTAGAAAAAATGCTTTTAAAAGTAAAAAAAAAAAAGTTGGCCACGTCCACCCAGTCACATTACCCCCCCCCCACCAAGCCACGCCCACAGAACCGGTAGTAACAAATTTTACATTTCACCACTGCTTAAGACTATCAAAGTTTTGGATCATGTTCTTCCTAGCCTGGATGCAGCTAATACAGAGGCTTCTTTCCCATCCCATACATCTACCATCTTGGAGAGTGAATCAAACATGCAGCCATGTTGAGTGTAGGTAGACAAATGGTCCTGTAAGGAAACACTATCGAGTGATATAGGCTCAGCTGATAGATGACTGGAGATCCTGTTTACAGAAAGCCTGTTAAGAAGCTGGGGAGGTATGTGTAATACTACATGTGGTGGTAGAAGAGAACATTAAGCAAGGGAGAAGGTACAGGCAGGTTACTGTTGTGTGACCAGCTTGATTTTGGATGGATTGAAGGTGTTGAGGAGTGCTTTGGCTGGCTAGATTGGTTGTGATGTTAGAAGAAAGAGATGGAGGTTAGTTTGGTCTTTTAGGGGGAAAATGAGGAGGTAGTTTCTGAAGGAGACAGAGAGCCTTAGATTAAAAATATATAAAATGGAGGAGACAGGAGACTAGAGTGAAGGAAGCAGCAGCTGATATTAGTGGTGGTGAAAATATGATAAAAGTGGGAGATATTAGCCTTGGGAAAATAGCGGAATGGATTAAGAAAGTGGTGGGAGATGTATTCAGACTGGTGCATTCAGTCTGTTCCGCTCTGAGCCTGCAAATATGCACAGCAAATAGAGTTGATGTTGAAAGTTAAAATTCTACGAAGATGAAAGCTTTATGGCATTTGCTGAGATTTACGATGGAAAGAAAGGGGTAATTATGGAAGTTCCATTAAAAGTCTCTTAGGCTAATATAAACTGTCCCTTGGGGGAGGATAGGGTTATCACATTTAAAGTTTGCACTTTACTCACTCTTGCAGGAGAGTTAGTTTCCTCCACAACTGTGCAATGATCATGAGCTTCCTGAGAAGCTACCTTGGCTATCAAGGGTTTCACACAAGGCCTGACATTCTTCCTTTGCATAAGCATTTTGCAGTCAGAACTTTAAGTACATGGTTAGACTGGATTGGAGTCAAGAATGTTCTGGTAAATGTGGTGGTTTGCATTAATTTGGGTCTGGTCAGTGTAACAGGCTACCTGTTCCAGTTTGCTGTATATATAGAGAGAGTCATTATCGCCCAAAGAACAGAGGATGCATGACTACTAAGCGAGTCAGAAATATTAAAAATGTATGAGCACCTCCTATAAAGCTGCTGATGAGCAAATCCTGGAATATTTTATTGCCCAAAAAGTCATTTCCTTGAGGGTCCACAATTTTAATTTTGATGGACGTGTGGGAGTAGCTATGAGGCAAAAATGGGGCCCAGAGCTCATCTTGATTAAAAATAATTTTTATGTATTGTTTAGTATGTAAGTTTTTTACATAGTACAAGTGGAGGGGTAAAAAACCTTAAAACTTCTCAGTTATTTTGAAGGCCGTATAAATATTTTTGGGGATAGGTGCTTTTAGAGGATTTGTGAATTTTAAAAAGCTTTTCTATGCAGCTAATTCTAGAAATCTTCAGATGGAATGCACATAATTTGGTGACTATTGGTCAAGAACGGATTGTCTGTTTGCTTACTTGTTTGCTTAGAGGTGTTACTTGATTTGATTTCTATTCAAGAGATATGATTTCTGGTAACCCTGGATTTTAGAATCCAAAATTGTGTTGCTCTTTGTAAAAAAAAAATAGAGCAGATGGAAGGGGCATAGGAGTAGCTATCTTTCTTAAGGGAAACATGAATTATATAAGAGTTTAATAATGCTGAAACATTACTGGAATGAATTTCAGTTGGAATTTCTATGAATAAATCTTCTGATCTTTCATAGATTTGTAGCATTTATAATCTGCGTTGTTCTCATTTGCATCCAACAGGCAATATGAAAAGACCTTATATACTCTAAAGAGATTTCAATAACCAATACATTTTCATGGAAGAATAATAAAAAGAATAGGAAGGGGGAAAGTTTAGTGAAGGGTTGGATTTCATATTTCTAAAATGATACTCTGCAATGCGAGGGGATTCTCCAGAAGGTTTTGTTATATAAAAGTCAGTTAGTGATCTTGGCTTTTTAAATGTAGGATTAAAAATTCATCTGGAAAGCAACCTCAAAACAACCATTGGGAGGGACACTTCAGATAGAAACAGTGAATAGCTACCACAGAAGCAACATGTAGTGGCCAAAATTGTGGAAACCTTTTGGGAAAAGTATATTTTCTAAAACTAGCTAACAACACCACTTTCTTTTGAGTAGTACCATAAAAATTATATATAAAATTATATATCAACGGAAAGATAATTTAATCAAGAACGTAATGCAATAACTTTTATGAAGGTTTTGCTATTAGAATAGCAGTTACAATACAAAGAAAAGTGAAACACGTAGAAAAAATGAAATATACAAAAATTATCACCATAGAAAAAATGAGATATAAAAAAATTATCATGTCAGTTAATAATTAGTTAGGTAACTTTTTGCATGAATTACAGCCTTACAACTCCCGTGGAGTGAACCAAGTCTTTTAGTTCTGTAGCTGTTATAATGTGAAACCAAGATCGAATGATTGCTTCTATTAACTGGGTTTTATTGCTGGGTCACTTCTGACTAACAAGTTTCTTTAGTCGGCTCCATAGATTTTCAATTGGATTAAGGTCTGGGCTATTCCCAGGCCATTCCAGCAGTGAAATATGATTATTTTGAAACTCCCCCCCCCCAAAAAAAGTGGTGTTATTAGCCATCAAACCTCAAAAATACACTTTTGAGCAATCATGGTAGGGTTAATTTTGGCATGATGGTTGACTGTGTGGTATGGTGTGGTTTGGGTGCTGTGTGTCAGAATATGAAGTTTTTTGGATAGCCGTTACGGAGAAAGATGTCAAGCAGCCATTTCTCTTCTGATTTTCTTAGTGTTGTGGTGCTGCAGTGTGTCCTGGCCCTTCTGAAGAGAATCTGGACACAGCTTCTTTTGTATATGGTAGGGTGGTGTTGTGGCCCGTCAGCGGCCTGTGCAGATTGTAGCTGATTCCGACAACGAGGAGGCTGGTGTGGTGCTGTGCCAGCAGCCTGTGCAGCTGGAGCTCGAGTTGGACAGTGAGGAGGCTGGAGAAGATGTGGTGCCAGAGGCAGGGATTCAGCCAGGGCCTTCAGAACCTCCAGAAGCTCCTTTAAGTGAAGAGGATGAAGAGGAGGAGCCTCTTCTCGATGCACGAGCGCGCAGAGCTGCCAAAAGGCAGGAGTGGCTCCTCAGGAGGAGGTTTCCTCGAGAGTAAGGCTTGGAGCTAATTGGCCCCTCCCTTAGCCTATTTAAGGAGGAACGCCACTTGCAGCAAGCTGTAGGGAACAACTTTAGTTCACTCTCCTTCGCGTCTGAATTCTCTGCGAAATTGCTTCTGGGCTTTCTGCCAACTCTAGTAAGACTGTGATTACCTTACCTTAGAATTCTTGTAGGCTGTTAAGACAGTTTATTAACAGCTTTTGATTGATAAAGACTGAGTTATTTGAGTAAAATAAGCTTTGTATAGAGTTTGTATGTGCTGCGTTCTTTGGGGTCCATAGCTGGGGCAGAGCAGGTGGTTGCTCGTGATGTGTGCATGGCTTGCGGTAAACACAGGTTTGCACACCCACACCTGACCCATCACAGGAACCACTAATCACACAAAGCCCTTTTAAACAGAAGAACACTGACACTGACATCCCCTAAACTCTGCTGAAGATGTTACTTAGCCTGTTAATGAAATGTTCGGAAACCAACCCACAAGCTCAGAGAATGAGCCTTCACCCTCATGGGTAATCATGTTATATAAATAGTAAGCAAGAAGTATGGTTTGGTATTATGATCAGCTTATAAAACCCTATCTATGTAAAGCACTTTAGGACATACCCAAATTGTGGTGATGTGGCTGGCCGTTGCAAGTGAATTTAGGATCCTGCTTTGTACATCAATGCCATCATTAATTTTTTTTAAAAAGTATTACTTTTTCCCTTATATATTAGTGTGACTCTAATTTTCAAATTGGGTAGGAATCTTCTTTTGCTGAACAATGCATTATAAATGATCTTCTCTTTGTTAGTCACACAGCAGGGAGAGGGAGAATCATTTAGGGCAGTGCCCTCCCCCCCAACCTCAGTGGAGGTGCCCATGGTACAGTAGCTATTGATTGATTTAGCATGCTTGTGATTCTATTGATCAAGGTGTCAAACTTGTGGCATCACGTTGCTGTCACGTGATGTATCACGATGATTTTCCCCTTTGTCAAGCAGGGGTGGGCATGGCCTGCGTGTGACACATCTGGCCCACGAGCCATCAGTTTGGCACCCCTGCTATTGATTGATTCAGCATGCTTGTGATTCTATGGTGTTGCTTCATTGCCTTGTGCTACCTGTTTACACTGTAACTCTTACAGATTCACCGAAATTACTTCTTTTTAGAGGTTTCAGTAAATCAAGGAAAGGAAAATATAGTATAAAATTTTATAGTATAAAATTTCTCTTCCTTCTACTAGCAAGGATCCTTAGCTCAGCTAAGTTGAACTGCAAGATGGGCAGCAAATAAATTTGTTAATAATAATAGTACCAATAATAATAGTGACCTTGTGTGCAATCCCAAAACAACTGGAACACCAGTTGAATACTATCGACATTGACAAAATCAGTCAATTGCAAAAGGCAGCTTTATTCGGAACAGCTTACATCCTGCTATGATATCTCTAACACTATCAAACATCCACATCTGCCTTTCCCAGGTCCTTGGGAAGGACTCACTAGGTGGATAAAAATGCCAAATCCAGTCTGAATATCTGGCTGACTCTGCAATGAACTAGAATAGTGAGCTCCCTACATTCTTCAGGATCACTCAGGTTTTGGAAAGGCCTGGATTGTTGCTATGAGTGCAAATGCTGCCAAAGGAGGATCCCAGAAGGTGGTTCTTACACAAAACTTGTTTCAGTATTTGCAATTTAGCAAAGGTCACTCTTGTCCAGGAGTAAATGTGTTGGTAATATTATTCATCTGGAAATTGATTTTTAAAAATAATAATAATGTGCAGTTATGTAAAGTTTTTCTGTTTTGGGGTATATTATAAAAGGCCTGTGGCATGAAAAGTTTCGTTAATAAATGAGCCTAACTAATTTATATAATAAATTATTATAAATTTATGGTGGTTTCAGGATTTCCTAATTGACAGAATATTGTATACTGGAGTACATAATACATTGTTTGAATTTGCAACCTGTGGTAAATGGAATCCCCTAGGGAAGTGTGGTTAGCTGCACAATCTTTAATATAAATAATAAATTATTTGCCTTCAATTCTCCTACCAGCTGTGGAGATAAATGAGCTAAATTGATTAAAAATAGAAAAATGGATCTAGCTGTGAGAAAACAGAATGAAGCTTTAATTAAATAGAGAAAGTAGGGAGACTTTGACTAGTTTGTAATGAAGGCAACTTAAGAAAATGCTGTTCAATTCATTCTTTGATAACGATGTTCTGTCTGGACAGCAATTATCATGGTCCTTGGCTGGTAGATTCCTCAGTTTTTTTCCTCCCGTCCACCTGTGCCAAGAAAGCAAACACCAATCCTATTCCATTCCAAGGGTGTTATCTTGAAGACATACGGTTTCCATGAATGGATTATTTGCATAATCATCCTCCATTGGTAATCATAGTATCTGAAAACTTCTATCTGGCTCACCTTCCATCAGAGTAATGGGGAAAGGAAGAAAATATTAAAGGGCTACAAGGGAAAACTGACAGGGAGGGAGGGAGGTTAAGCCTTTTGTTGGTTTGCTAATGTTAATAAAAAACAATTTCAGTTTTTTACTGGTCTACCATGGGAAAGTCTACAGGCAGTTTAGCACAAAATAAACAGAGGTGATGGGGCATTCTCACCATAGCACAGTAGCCATTTGAACAGAGCCATTTGCCTACAGTGAAACAAGCTCAGGGAGCGGACAAAGCAGAACAGTTTGCATTAGCAGAAATTGGAAAGCACTAGTTTTGATGAAGAGAAATAAAGATGAGTGGAAGTTGTCTATGTACATTCTTGTCCTCAAGCAGCCATTAGTAGGCTGCTGGGGTTTGTAGTCCATGCGGATGAGCCCTAGGATGGTGGCAAAAATGCACAGAGGAATTCAAGCTTAATTTTTATAATAAAAATTAATAATCCAATTCTAATTTTTTAAGTACATATAATTGGAAACATAATCCTAGTAGTCCTTGACTTACAGCCACAATTGAGCCCCAAATTTCTGTTGCTCGGGGGGGGGCAGTTTTTCAGTGAGTTTTGCCCCATTTTACAACCTTTCTTGCCACAGTTGTTAAGTGAATCCCTGCAGTTGTGAAGTTCGTAACATGGGTGCAAAGTAAATCTGGTTTCCCCCTTGATTTTGCTTGTCGGAAGGTCACAAAAGGAAATCACATGACCCCAGGACACGGCAACCATCATAAACATGATCCAGTTGCCAAGCATCCAAATTTTGATCACGTGACCATAGGCATGCTGCAGTGGTTGTAAATGTGGAAAGCATTCATAAGGCACGTTTTTCAGTGCCGTTGTAAGTTCAAAAGGTCACTGAATGAATGGTTGTAAGTCAAGGACTACCTATGATTAATAGCTATAGACCAGTGGTGGGTTCCTCCCGGTTCTGCCCAGTTCCGCTGAGCCGGTAGCAGTGACGATATGACATCACCGAACCGGTTCTGCCCCCCCCGCCCCCCCCGCGTTATTCTTACTTTTTATTTGGCCCCACCCCCAATCTATTGCTGCCTCCTGAGTCCCAGCTGATGGCCAGGGGGGAAAAAACTGTTTAAACTCTTGCCCCGGGGCTTCAAAGGGCTGCCCTACAGCTGATCAGTGTTCAAAGAAAACAAATGAGTAAACCGGTGCCTGCAAAAATAAATGGGTAGACCCATGCCTGCAAAAATACATGAGTAGATCGTACAGCTCTGCAAGCAGTTAAAAGCCTGGTAGACCTCTGCTAAATCCTAAATAATTGTCATATGGCCATCAAGCCATGCCCACAAAATAAGCCACGCCCACAAAATAAGCCACGCCCACAGAACCAGTAGTAAAAAAATTTAGAACCCATCCCTGTGATAGACCAAATATTATCTAAACAAAAAATAAGGTGTAAGACTTCAGTAGAACCTTTGTTAGTATTCTTGAGTGTTTTGGAGGGAGTAACAAAGGAATGGTTTGAGTGTGTGAAAAGAAAGTTGTTTAATTGGCATGCAGAAGGAGTTATTAGTAATCAAGAAAGTTGAGGAATAAAAATAGGTAGAGGCAATGGGGAATTTACTATCTCTGGAAGGGAGGTGCTATGTGTTATTTCCATTACAGAAATAATGCGTTTTTAGTTTAGATGTGATTGAATTGGTATCCAGCTCCTTTATAGGAAAACAGCTTTCTTTTCTGCATGGTTATGAATGCCCACATTGAGAAATATGAATTGTAGCAGGAAGACTTATCTATATAGTACACAGGTTTTACTGATGGTTCAAGGGGAGCAACATTAGGAACATGTGGCTCTTTCTGTTCTTACCATTAAAAGTTTATAAGAGGTTCCATTTCTTGGATTGCCTTCCAATTATGTCAACTGAATTAATAGCAGCATTTTTAGCTTTAGAATGGATTCACGATATCGACATTGGAAGAGTGGTAATATTGTTCGATTCTTCATCAAGGTTGATTGCTGATTTTAGTAGAGCAGTGGGATGTAAGAATGATATTGGTGAATGAAATTTGATTTCAGAACATATAATTGCAGCTATGAAGTTTTTTTTTTTCCTTATTCATATCCGTTGAATCCCAACATTTTAGAGGACGAAAAAGTAGGAGAAAGATTTGTGTCTTGCGGATGTGGGTATTGCTTTGCTTTGCTTTGCTTTTCTCTCCTTTGGTGATTAAATGTGGGCTTAAATGGGGGAAATTAGAGATGAATGGCAGAAGTAATGAGAGTTGGAACATACTGCATCAGAGCTTCTCCCTTCTGTCCTAATTCAGTGAATTTCCAGGAAGGTTACTGCCTTGGTTGGGTGAAGCAAGTCAGTCTTTCCTGGCTCTTATTGGTCATTGCACATTAAATTGGAATCTCTTCGAAACTGTGAGCAATGCAGCAGGATTGTGTAATGCTTGTGGAACAGAAGAAAACAATTGATCATCTCCTTTGTGACTGTTTGCATTGTAGCAACGACGGAAGTCTCTGACAGGTATTTCAGATTCCTTCCTGAAGTCTGATGCTTAGTGACAGTGATTCAACTTTGCAGATCTTGTGGATCTTTTTGTGAATGACTGGACTGACAGAAAAAATAGGGCCTTTCTTGGCCTTTCTTTCACATTATCCTGAGAAGATAATGGAATGAAGAAATGGTAGAATGTTGATTTCAAAATGGGCATACTTGCGTTGAGATTTCAGCTAGCACTGAAAGCCTTTAAATGACCTTGGTCCAGAGAGCCAGCCTTTATTCGACTAATTGTGATATAGGGCTGATAGTATAGTAAACTTCATATATTGTGATAAATGTGCACCTGGAGAAGGAGTAGGAGGGAAATCTCGGCAAGAACACCACAGTTTCCCAGAAAAGAGGTATTATATCAGAGTTTCTTGCAGCACACACAATCAGACAATTCAGCAGGATTCAAAACTTCTTTATAGATATACTGTATATATATATATAATAACACATAAGGCAAATATATAATACCCATGCTGGTTTTTCCAACGTGGTAGAGAAAAGCAATTGTAAGTAGGTACAAACACAGCCCAGGGACAGCAGAGACAAGACTTCTCCTATATACAGAACAGTTGAGCTAAGCCATGGCCAGCAGTGGTGGGTTTCAAATTTTTTACTACCGGTTCTGTGGGTGTGGCTTGGGGGGCGTGGCATGGGAAAGATACTGTAAAATCTCCATTCCCACCCCGCTCCAGGGGAAGGATACTGTAAAATCTCCATTCCCTCCCCACTCCAGGGGAAGGATACTGTAAAATCCCCATTTCCTCCCGATCAGCTGGGACTTGAGAGGCAGAGAATAGATGTGGGCGGGGCCAGTCTCCTTCACCTTGACCTTCAAACCACTACACCCCGCCGCAGGGAGGCGGAGCCAGTAAGATGGTTCTGCCCCAGGTGCCTGATGGAACCTAACAGGTTCCAGATGGAGCTGGGCCATTTCCTGAGGCTCTGGCACACGCCTCGACTAGTGACCTAGCGGCGTGGGGTAGGGCGGCTGCTGGAGCTCTGGATTGGGTTGTACCTTCGCGGCCTCTGACCTGGCGCCGATCTCACCTAGCTCCTTGATTTACCGAGGAGCTGAGGGAGATGAAGCACCGGAAAAGACGCCTAGAGAGTAGTTGGAAGGCCAGTCTTTCTGAATCCGACTGGACACTGGTAAGATCTCATATTAAGAATTACCTAGTGTCAATAAAAGCAGCTAAACATACATATTTTGCTGCTCTTATTGTATCATCAGATAATCGCCCAACCACCCTGTTTAGGGTGACTCGCTCCCTGCTCCATCAGGAAGCATGGGAGGACCCCTTGGAGGGTAGAGCTGAGGATTTTGTTCAGTATCTGCATGACAAAATCACTCAGATTCGGGAAGACCTGGACTCTGACTGGGTAGTTTCAGGGGGGATGACTGAGGCAGGTCTTGAAGATGTTATCTGGGATGAGTTTGATCCTGTGACCCCTGGTGACATGGACAGGATTTTGGGTGGACTGAATGCAACCACATGTTTATTGGACCCGTGCCCCTCCTGGTTAGTGCTGGCTTCCCGGGAGGTGATGTGAGGCTGGCTCCAGGGGATTATAAATGCTTCATTGGGTGAGGGCGACTTCCCTGCCGCCTTGAAAGAGGCAGTGATGAGGCCTCTCCTCAAGAAGCCTTCCCTGGACCCGGCAGTGTTGGCTAATTATCGTCCAGTCTCCAATCTTTGCTTTGTTGCGAAGGTTGTTGAGAGTGTGGTTGTGCGACAATTCCCCCAGCACCTGGATAAAACGACGTATCTGGATCCGTTCCAGTCGGGCTTCAGGCCTGGGTACAGCATGGAAATGGCATTGGTCGCATTGGTTGATGATCTCTGGAGGGCTCGGGACAGGGGTTGTTCCTCTGTCCTGGTCCTATTAGACCTCTCAGCAGCTTTTGATACCATCGACCATGGTATCATGCTGCACCGGTTGGAAGAGTTGGGGGTGGGGGGCACTGTGTTGCAGTGGTTCTCCTCCTTTCTCTCCGACCAGATGCAGTCTGTGTTGGCAGGGGGACAGAGGTCGACCCCAAGGCTTCTCATATGTGGGGTGCCACAAGGGTCAGTCCTCTTGCCCCTTTTGTTCAACATTTATGAAAAGCCGCTGGGTGAGATCATCCATGGTTTTGGGGTGAAGTACCACCAGTATGCTGATGACACCCAGCTGTACATCTCCACCCCG
Organism: Ptyas mucosa; assembly: GCA_012654045.1. Lineage (NCBI taxonomy): Eukaryota > Metazoa > Chordata > Lepidosauria > Squamata > Colubridae > Ptyas > Ptyas mucosa. Next base: position 15,039,418 of record WNWU01000020.1, read on the forward strand.
GACCACCCCAACGATGCCCTTGAAGTGATGTCCTGGTGTATGGAGGCCGTGCGGATCTGGATGGGGAGAAACAGGCTCAGGCTCAACCCATCCAAGACTGAGTGGCTGTGGTTTCCGACATCCCAATATAGTCAGTTGACACCATCGCTGACTATTGGGGGCAAATCGCTGGCCCCCACGGAGAGGGCTCGCAACTTGGGTGTCCTCCTGGATTCACGGCTGTCTTTAGAAGAGCATTTGACGGCCATGACCAGGAGGGTCTTTCATCAGGTTCACCTGATTCGCCAGTTGCATCCCTTTCTGGATCAGGACTCCCTACACACAGTCACTCATGCCCTCGTCACTTCCCTCCTGGACTACTGTAACGCTCTCTACATGGGGCTCCCCTTGAGGAGCACCCAGAGGCTCCAACTGGCACAGAGTGTGGCCATGCGGGTGGTTATGGGAGCGACATGGCATTCCCATGTAATACCTCTCCTGCGCGAGCTGCACTGGGTCCCGGTGGTCTTCCAGGTGTGCTTCAAGGTTTTGGTTACCACCTTTAGAGCGCTCCATGGCTTAGGACTTGGCTATTTATGGGACCGCCTACTACCACAAACAGCCTCCCACCGCCGGTACACTCCCATAGAGAGGGGCTCCTCCGGGTTCCGTCGGCCAAACAGTGTTGACTGGCGGCCCCCAGGGGAAGGGCCTTCTCTGTGGGGGCACCCACTATCTGGAATGAGCTCATCCCAGAGATACGGAGGATCCCGGATCTGCGCACTTTCCGCTGCGCTCTCCAGACTTTCTTATTCCAGCAAGCCAGCCTGGCCTAACCTTTTCCCCTTTTCTTTTAAATTGAAATTTTTAAATCTGTTTTTAAATTATTGGGATGTTTTAAATTTGTCTTGGGCTAAATTGTTTAATCTGGTTTTACTTCTGCTTCTAATTTTTGTATTTATGTATTTTATTTTGTGCCTGTTCACCGCCCTGAGTCCTTCGGGAGTAGGGCAGTATATAAATCTAATAAAAAAACAAACAAACAAACAGTCAGAATTTTTACTATCGGTCCTCCAAACTACTCAAAATTTCTGCTACCGGTTCTCCAGAATTGGTCAGAACCTGCTGAAACCTACCTCTGATGCCCAGGCTCCTACCTGTCTGAACCACCAAACAGCCCCCATTGGCTGACCTTGTTGCTATGCCTATTCCAACTCATGAACTCTCTCACACACTGACATAGTACATTTCAGAGAGAACCCAAAATAAGAGACTGCACAGTCCTAAATTGGATAGGAAAGGAGGAAGAGGTTCAGGGTAGCCACACCTTAGAATCACTCAGGATATATCTATTCAGTTAGATGACTATAGCTTTAGTCTGGTAAGATTCTGTCTATCAGGTATAAGCAAATAAGGAATTGGACTTGATTGGATTTCACAATGACATCCATTGGGCTTGGACCTGACATATATGTTATCTTTTTTCTCCTCAGAAGAACAGAGGGAACATGTTAACTATAAATGCCCGTTTGCCTCTTTCAGGAATTCTTATACGTACCAGAGCACAAGGACAGATTATCCAGGGCTGATGGTAATGCTCTTTGGATCCAGCCACAAAAAGGGTCATCTGGACCCTTCTCTTGTTTTGTTCTCAGGCTTCACAGTATTGGAAGTCATGTTTAAAAACAAAGGGGCTAAGCACCGTAACTAACTTCAGCTAGGTCTGTGCTGAAGTGATTTTGTGCAATTGTCTCAGTATCAAAATGAGAAGGGTTAATTTAACCTTTTTGCAATGGAATGAAAGCTATGGAATTAAAAAAAAACCCAAAGGCATGATGTTTTAGTTCTACAACTAAAACTTACTTAGCTGAAGAATGTGTTGACAAGGTAGTACATTTATATATGCCCTTGTGATTGCAAGGATGCTGAAAATTGGTGTTCCACTACCTGGACTGAAAAAAAAGATTTGAGGCTTTTCTTTCTCAGAGAAATAAAAATGATTTTGTTTTGCCACTACTACTGTGTCCCCAATCCGTTTCGTAGCTGCCAAGCCTGATACGTGACACACACACAGTCAATACCCCTAGCTTAGAGCATAATAAACAAATGGACACAAGAGTCCGGAAAGAGTTCTGAGCATTAATGGGTTTACAGAATTTCTAGTGCCATGACTGAATAGTGAAGTGCTTTTAATGCAGCTTCCTTCTCCAGAACAGCTATCTCTGTTCTTTCAATCAGACCTTGGTTAGGGTTTTTTTTGTCCTATGTCTAAAGAAAAGCAGAAAGCCATTAAATGACATCCTCAGCATCCACATTGGTGAGTTCTGGTAAAAATCTGGATGGTGACACATTACAACTTGGTGACCAACCTTTTCAGGCAACCATGATTTACAGGATTGAAGGCATGTAGGCTATATATTATTAAAGATTCATATATTATTTTCTATTAAGTTGTGTACAGTACCAAAACAGCAGGCAGTAATATAAGAGAGTCTGTACAATAATAGCAATAGGACTTAGACTTATATACCGCTGTACAGTGCTTTACCACCCTCTCTAAGCGGTTTACAGAGTCAGCCTATTGCCCCCAACAATCTGGGTTCTCATTTTACCTATCTCGGAAGGATGGGAGGTTGAGTCAACCTTGAGCCTGGTGGGATTCAAACTGCCAAATTGGAGGCAGCCGGCAGTCAGCAGAATTAGCTGCAGTACTGCATTCTGACTACTGCGCCACTGCAGCTCACATCAACGTTTTGAATGTTCCAACACTGGAAATTTTAAAGAAGAGATTGGACAACCATTTGTCTGAAATGGTATAGGGTTTCCTGCCTAAGCAGGAGGTTGGACTAGAAGACCTCCAAGGTCCTTCCAACTCTGTTATTCTGTTCTGTTCTATTGTTATAATTGAGTATAGATTTATGAAACTGGTACTATGTACAGCTTCAGGCAAAGAAGTCATTATATGCTTATATAAATTGTTCCACGTGTCTGGAAAGAAGATCATGCCACCAATGTTCAACTACTCTACTGTAACTACTACCACTGCCACCACCCCTACACTAGTGGATACAGTGGTTATTAGTTCTATGGCATCAAGAATTGCTACTCTTGAATACTAAGCACCATGTTTACTATGGTAGATAGAATGTTTTCTAACTTAAAATGCTTGTAAAAAACTAAAATTATGGAATTAGTTAAGGGACTATATACAGAAATAGCAGAGACTTCATTTTTTGTTGAATGTTTCATTGGAAATGTTTATTCCACACAGCAACAGCTGGGCTTGGAGGAAAACTGAATATTTGAAAACAATAAAGAGCTCTGCAGATCCCCCCAAAATGAATTATAGCCTGGAGTTTGGGGTATAACATGAATAAGAACTATATGTAAAAGTATAGAAATTCTGGAGAGTTAATGTTGCTGTTAATATAAGTGCAGACACGCTGTTCTGTTCTAAATTACTTGGAAGTCAATTCCACTAAATGAGAATGAGACTTACATGTAAATATACATATGAGAGCAGCCTTATGGGAAATTTATATAAATAATAAGTGTGCAATTCTGAATGCCAAGTAGAACTGATTAAATTTTGACTATTATACAGAGAGAAAGCTGGTTTGGTGTAGTGGTTAAGAAATCAGGCTGGAAACCTGGAGATCAGGAATTCTTGTTTTGTTTTGGCCATGAAACCAGCTGGCTGACCTTGTGTCAGTCACTTTCTCTTAGGTTCCAGGAAGAAGAAGGCAACACCTTACCGCTTACAAAAATCTTGCCAAGAAAACCGCAGGCATTAGTTCAAGGAGTCGCTAGAAATCAGCACTGCCTTACAGGGACACCTCCCCACAAAATTATAAAGAGATCTTCTGTATTGATGTACTATTCCACGGGTACAAAAACTCTATAATATAATAGCTATCTTTTGGGACTGACATTTAGGGTTGAGTCTCTGAATTGGTGGGTGACACAGGACAAGTGTGGAGGATAAGTGTGTCATCCTATACTTTGGAACATCTTGCAGCCAGAGGTGAGATCCACCCCCATCCTTTGGGACTTCCAGGAGGGCCTTAAAACAGTGGCTTGGCTGGTTGGCTTGGGGTCACTCTACAATGAGGTGGTTGGTGGATCCCACCTCTGTACCACTCATGCTCTTGGTTCTTATTTTTCATTTAATTCTTGTTAATTTTAATGTTTTTTATGTTTATGATTTTATGTATTGCATAGTGAGATAGATGGCACTTAAATGTTTTTATTATTTATTCAAATCCTGGAGACTCTGAACAAAGATGATATGATCTTGTGAAGTGAAATGGATACATACATGCAGCAAAGTGAAGATGTAGATTTAAAGTGAGTGAAAACATGAAAATGTGTCTCAGAAAGTATGAATCTGTGTCATTTAGATTGTTATGGATGTGTACAAAAATAGGAAATCATAGACTAGTCATATTATATTCCAAGTGATTGTGGAAGAACCATAGGGAGTTTGGGGGAAAATGAATACTTTCTCAATGAATATGATCCAGGAGTGGGAGGGGGGAGGATGTTCTTCTAGATTCTCCATGAATAGGTAGGTAGGAATAAGATGAACAAAGATGGGACAACAAAGTATGAGTCCTGTATGGAAGGTATTAGAAGATAAGTCAATCTCAGAGCGAATGGAAAATAGGTGTATAAAAAAGAGAAGGTACTGGAGCTGTTTGGAATGGAATAAAGGATTTTTTAATATATATATAGAGATGGCCTCAGAAGACAATACCTCTAGTGTCGAGGAGAAATAGAGAGAGGACCATAGAATCCCAATAAAAGCCTCACCTCATCCTACCTGCATTCAGTTTCACTTTTTCTGCTGCAATTACCATCTTGCCTGGAGAGCACCCTATTCAAAAATGTAAGGGGTGGAAATAGAATGATGAAGAGAAAGAGGCAGTTGATGGGGGAAAATGCAAACAGAAAATTTGCAGCAAAATGAGAATAATACTGTATGTAGAGAGATAAAAATGTTTATACAGAAAAAACTATAGTTGCAAAAAATGGAGTCAAATGAAGCAGGGAACAACTGAGATTAAGAGGCAGAGAAACTGCAAAGCAACCTTGAAGGAAAAAAATGATTCAGAAGTGCTAAACAATGAGCTTCTGGCAGAGTAAATGGAAATAATAGTAAGATTTATAAAATTATCTGGAGTAAAACTAAAATTAAGGAATACTGGAAGGAGTATTTTAAAGATATATATGGAAACGCTAGTGATATATCAAAGAATAGACTTGATAGAAATGTTGTAGATATTATTTTACAGGAAAATTTGATGAAAAGGAAATAATAAATGCTGTAAGAAAGTTGAAGAATGATAAGGCTGCAGGTGTAAGTAGTTAATCTGGGAACAATTAAAATATGATTATGGTGTGCTTATGAAACTGTGGTTTTGTAATATCTGTACGAGGACTGCATCAGTGAGGATAAATAGAATGCTTACTGAATAGTGGGGAATAAAATAGATATGTGTGATTTTGGTTGTTTGATACATTTAAGGAAAAATAGATAAGGAATACTTATGCTGATATTAAAGGTATGTTGGTTGAGGACATAAATATATGTGCATCGATTATGCCAGTGCAAATAACATAATTATGCAAATGTTAGATTTTATAATTTGAATAATGAATCTATAAAGAAACAAAGACAAAGTTTTGTTTGGTAGAGAAAATGAAGGAATGATTGCAAGTTATTCACAAAAGCTGAAAAATTAAAGGAAATAGATGAATCTGTATCTTGTTCAAATGTTTCTAAATATGGGGAAATGAATGGAGACTTTTTAAGATCTGCAAATGCTGGTAGAAAGGTAGGTAATATGTGATATATTGTGACAGATGAATGTTTGTCTAAAAAATGAAACATAACTCTGTATAAAAGTGCTTTTGCCTACTTTTTTTTAAAGTGAAAATGAGAGTTAGGCATGGCAGAAAAAATGTAAAAGAACATTGAATGTAATGGGAATGGATGACTTTATGGAGTGTTGTGTGTAATAAAACGAGAATGGATAGGATCAAGCATAAATGGGTGCTCAAAGAATGTGGATTGAATATAAAATGAGTAAACTATGAAAATGAGTAAACAGTATGAATAAGAGATTTGGAGGGATTTGGTCTTGCAGAGGAAATGAACATGGATTAACTATAAAAGAAATGTATGAAAGAAGCACGAATGGGTTATGAGGAAGAGGAAGACCAAGAAAGTTGTGGTTGGATGGAGTTGATGAGATCATTCAAAAAAGAGAGGGGAGAAGTTTAAACAACAAAATGTAGTACAAGAAACACTGAACACAATGAAAGCAACAATAATTTCAAAGATAAAAAAGTATGGAGAGCTTTAGTTAAAAAACATTGCTGTAAACCACATTGCTCCTTATTTCATGCCTTTGTCTTACTATTGTAGGGGAGGGGGGCTTTTTCTATACAGTGCTGTTTACTCTAAAGGGAATAGCATGATGGATACATATGTCCTTATGAAAGAAATAAAGAAAATAAAGCACCAAAAAATAAAACAGGAAACATCAGTTTAAATGTCAGCAGCCACAGGTAAACATATTTCACACTGAACATGTTGTGATATGCTATACAGATGATAAGATGAACACTGCTCCTTTCTAAAGGGCTCAAAGCTGCCTTCCTCAATTCTGTGACCCGTCAGAGATGTAGGGACTACAATACTCCAAATTGTCAGCCAGTTGACCATGTTGACTAAGGAGTCTGAGAAACGTAATCCCAACATTTCTAGAGAATACCATATTGGGGATGGCTGACTTCAGATAGGAAAGAGGGTGTGGGGAAAAGGAGAAGTCAAGGATCAGATAAGAACTAGGAATTCATTAGGTAATTAATTAAAAATAAAAATTCGACTTGGGTGGTAGCAAAGGGAAGGACTGTTAAGATGATGTTTTATCTTGAGTATCTACCCCTTTCCCCACCCTTGCTCTATCCTATCCTATCCTATCCTATCCTATCCTATCCTATCCTATCCTATCCTATCCTATCCTATCCTATCCTATCCTATC
>WNWU01000020.1:15046455-15123270 GCA_012654045.1 Ptyas mucosa
CTCCTTCTCCTTCTCCTTCTCCTTCTCCTTCTCCTTCTCCTTCTCCTCCTCCTTCTTCTTCTTCTTCTCCTTCTCCTTCTCCTCCTCTTCCTCTTCCTCCTCCTCCTCCTCCTCCTCCTCCTCCTCCTCCCAAGGAAATCAGGTTTCTTATATCTCTCCCTCTCATGGTTTTGGCAGTTTTCTCGACATAGCTTCAGCCTCTCTACCCTCTATGACTTTTTTTTTTTGTTAAAAAAGAGAATGCAGCAGTTTTAAACCACAATTTACATTTTTAATGAAACTTCATAACTCCGATACCCAAATGTGATGCAATATTGATAACGAGTTCTGCACCCAGCAAGCAGATTGCCCCAGAAAGCTTCTTAAGATCTTATGCAATACATAATAAAAATTATTTGTAATAAAAGGATCCAAGTCCCTCTAGCATTGCAAGGCTCTGGCTTATGTAAAGAACCTCCTTGCTTTATTACTTGGCTGCAAATGTCAGGCACCAGGAAAGAAAGGGACTTTGGGGAAAGGGACAGGGAGAAAGGGAAACCATCATCGATGTCGATCTGGAAGAGGAACTGCAGCAAAATGCAGCAAACTTCAGACTGAGATCTTTGCCTGCTGCCTTCCAGAGCACAAGAGTGACCCATCTTAAAGGCACAGAGGGCCTTTTTAAAGTGGCTGTTCCCATGCAGGGTGCACTATTGCTGAACCATACACCCCAAACCTGATTATGCTGCAAGCTCAAAGTCCTTGAGGCTTGCTTACTTTAGTGATTTTTTTCTTCTTCTCCCAAAGACATCACTCCAAAGTCATTGTGTCAAGCAAGCTGTGAATCTGGCTGGCCGCACTGAATTGGTAAGAGTTGCAGAAAATTTAAGCTTTAAATTTAAAAAAAAACCATCAGCCTGGATTAAAGCTCCAATCCCTAGTGAAATTTTTACAGGAGCTTCTTTTCTTGGCATTTCTAGGCCGCTTATTTTAGCTCTTGAGTTCCTGGCATCTAGGGCAAAAATATATCATAAGCCATTAGTGGTAAAGTACAATAAAAACAACTGTGGACTGATACAGCGAGAAAGAAAAATATATGCAAGAGCTTCAACAAAGGGGAAAAGAATACCCAGACCTTATCCAAATCAGCACAACCTTGTGAAATTCCTACAGGAATCTGTATGGTTTAATAGGATTGAGAGTTGAGTCAGATCGGCTTTTGGGGCACCTTCCATCTCAATTATTCCACAATTTCTGTGAATGGGCTTTATTGGTTCGATGTATTTATTTATTGGTTCGATTTATATGCCGCCCTTCTCCAGAGACTCAGGGCGGCTTACAATGCATTAAGCAATAGCCTTCATACTTTTGTATATACCTGCTTAGTAGGGCTTTCGGCCCCCCCTAAATGGTGTTCTTTTTTTATACAAAGTCAGCTTATTGCCCCCACAATCTGGGTCCTCATTTTACCTACCTCGGAAGGATGGAAGGCTGAGTCAACCTTGAGCCTGGTGAGATTTGAACTCGCAGTAATTGCAGGCAGCTGGCAGCTAAGTGCTACTTTAACAGCACTTTAGTCTGCTGCGCCACCAAAGCTCTATCAATCTATGTGGGTTGTCTGAAGCATATATACCGGTACCTGGTCAGAGCTTTGGGAAATCCTCTTGGTAAAGCTGCCCAGCACTTTGCCCTTATTAATGTGGGGGTTCTCTGATATGCGTCATTGGCTGCTCTTAACAAAGGTGCTAGAACTGTGGCCGGAGACACTTTTGGGAAAGGAGAACTATTGCAATAAGAAAGAAAGGGCTAACCTTCCAATTTAGCATCTAGAAAATTGGGCATCGTGCTTTGAATATGAAAATACTGTGCTTGAAGAAAGGTAGAGAGGGGAAGAGCAAGAGGACCGAGCAGTTTTGGAAGCATCTTCAAGTCCCAGGTGGCCTGCTGAGAAATGAAAGGTAGGGCGCTGATCTATCTGCCAGAATATCTCCACTGATAATCAACTGTACGCACACAATGAGTCTCTAGCGATCTCATTCCTGTGAGTTATTTTGGAATACACTGCACTTCTGAAGCCCTTCACTAATTAGAGAACAGAAGTCTATTTAAACAGCAAACACTGTCAATACCAAGTCACGCTACAGTTTTAGAAAAAAGCAATACATTTCTGCACCAGAAAAAAAAAAGGCAGGTGCTTCAAGTTCACCTTTGCTGGGTGGAAATTTGTTCCACGGGAACGGCGTGGAATTCCCTTGAACAAGGGGGCAGCTTTTGAAAAGTTTTGACCTGTGTTTATTGGAACAATGGACACTAGACTCTAAATATTGATGCAGCCGTCCCTTCAGCATCCTCCCTCTTGCTGTGCAAAATAGCTTTTCCTGTTTTGCTGTCAGTCAGGTTATTTGGTCTTGCAGCAAGTAGCTAAGTTCAGGGTTGGAATAAATATAATACTGAATGAGCCTTTCAATAGCACTTTCTGAAGGTCAACGTGTCCGGCTACGATCACTCAGCAAGGCAGGCCAGGTTTGGAAAATCTGGCTGAGAAGCAGTGACCTTCCTAAGACGACCTCCTGTGTTTATTGCTAAGATGTTTTATTCTTGGCTCTCTCTTTTTTTTTATGGTTGGCCACCCTGAGTTTGTTTTTATTAGAAAGGAGATGTAATAATTGCCCAAATAAATACATAGATCTGAAATCGTTGTTATTGATTTAGACATCTGACGTGATCAAAATGGCTAAAACAAAGAGGGGAAAATCAAATTCCAAAATGAATGTGAAAGCAGTCTAATTAAAAATCAAGACATTGAGAATAAAATTATCATTAAAGCAATTCTGAGTAAGGATGTATGTCTTTATATGAGGGGGGGGAGAGAGAGAGAGAAAGGGAGAGAGAGAGAGGGAGGGAGAGGGAGAACAGGAGCCCAAATCAGACAATTTATTTAACAACCACTTGTTTGAACTAACAACAGCACTGAACAAGTGGTAGTTATGACCGCTCATCATACTTATAGCCATCACAACATCCTCGTGGTGATGTGATGACCATTTATGATCTTCTTTCCTGGTTTTCTGCAAGCAAAGTCAATGGGATAGCCAGAGGACGGTTGCAAATGGTGACCGTGTGTTGTCCTCACTTAATGATCCCTTATGATTTGCTTAACAACAGCAATCAGGAATTTACATCACTGAGTGGTCCAGTGACGTGATGTCACACTTTACAACCACCTCACTTAGCAATAGAAATTCCGCTCCCAATTGCCATTAAGTGAGGACTACTTTGCAGTATGTAAGGAAGTATTTACTATAGTTCGGTGACAAAGACAAGAAGGAACTTTCTAAATAACTAATCAGCAGATGTTTACAAATGGAGTACCTTCAAATTTGTTCTTCCTGCATATCTGCCATCTACAGAGTTTTATAGCAAGGGATGCAATTCCCTCAGGCAGCCAGTTCCTAGGCGACATAAAGCTTTTAAGATGTAAACAAAACCTTACATTGAGCCCCCAGATCAATTGACAATCAAACGAGTTTTTCAAAACACCCATCATATGACCCTGATATTGTGTATCAGTAGCTGTTGAATTTTCCACCAGCTGAAGTGTCCAGATACTTTTATAAGGTTGCCCCAGGTAGATAGCTATTGCAGTAGCCTAATCAATGCATGGATAACTGTTGCCAACTTTAGTTGGCTGAGTTGGTTATAAACTGATGCAATAATAGCCTGACTAGGTGGCTTAGTGGGTAAGACACTGAGCTTGTCGATCAGAAAGGTCAGCAGTTCGGTGGTTCGAATCCCTAGCACAGGTCTCCTGTGTGAGCAGGGGGTTGGGCTAGATGACCTCCAAGGTCCCTTCCAACTCTGTTATTGTTACTATAAGTGTGCAAACCCACTCATTGGCCCCACTGTTATCTGCAAAACCAGAAACAGATGGATTTCTTGGTTTACAAGTCACGCCTTCAGAGATTCCTTTTCCTCAGTTCTCAGCTTTTATTGTTTACACTGAGTACCATTTACATTAGATTTTCTTTTCCAGATAGAAGGTCTCGTCCAATGGTCTCCTATGTGTTCAACAGCCAATTCTCCTTATGAATGAACCACTTACAAATTCTAGTCTTATACATCCCTCTCTTATTCACAATCCATTTCTTTCCACTAATCTTCACAATGAAAGGAGAATGACTCCAAGTGAGATCAATTGCACCTGGCTCATCTGAACTACAAAGAAAAGCCAGCTGGAAACCTGTTCCCTTTTGTTTTAAATATAGGGAGAATTATTAAGAAGCAAAGGAAAAAAAACCACCCCACTTTTTTTCTACAGTGTCTAAATTCTTTAAAATAACTTCATATACTTTGGAGGGGAAAAAGAAAAAAGAAACTACCTGAGAAAGATGTGACACCTTTCAAGTTCTTCCTATTGTGAATACATTTGTCTAATCATGGGACAAGAATTTTCATTGATTATGTTAGATTCACTTTCTCACTTGCAGGACATTCCTGCCATAGCATAGTTATTACTGATAGCCTGAACAGACGTTTTGCCACATTGGCTTAAAAGTAAGAGATGGATGTCCAGATGGTCTGCTGATGCTTGGGATTCCATCTCCCACGTTCCCTATTAACTCAGCTTACTGGGATTTATCTCCAAAACATTTGCAAAGTATCATCTTGCTACACTTTTATTCTTTCATAAAATTGCTTCAAATATAATTCTTCTTGTGGCATGAGTTCTGCATCAAAAGATGCATCAAATTGCATATTGAGAAGAATATTGTAAAATTTCATATTGAGGAGAATATTGATAACCTCACCAGTTACATGCACACAATCTAATCATGCCTGGGGAATCATCCTTAATGGCTCAACAAGTTAATGTTGGAGCTAAAGGTAGTCTGTACCTTATGATCACAACTGAACCCAAAATTTTCATTGCTAAGCAAGTCAGTTGTTTAGTGAGTTTTGCCCCATTTTTACGATCTTCCTTGCCACAGTTTGTTAAACGAATCATTGCAGTTGTTAAGTTAGTAACATGGTTGTTAAGTGAATCTGGCTTCCTCATTGACTTTGCTTGTCAGAAGGTTAGAAAAGATGATCGCATGACCCTGGGACATTGCAACTGTCATAAATACATGTCAGTTGCCAAGCATCTGAATTTTGATCACATTGTCATGGGGATGCTATAAGGCAGTGATGGCTAACCTTTTTGCCATCGCGTGCCAAAAGCAGGGGGAGCGTGGGGGGTCGCAGGTGCGTGTGCCCACATCCATAATTCAATGCGCCCCGCCCTCCCGTGCATGCGCACATGACCCCCCTACACTTCCCCCTGCTTTTGGCACAGTGGGCCCGGTAGACCCATTTTTCCCCCTCCCCAGGCTCCAGAGGCTTTCTAGGAGCCTGGGGAGAGCAAAAACAGCCTTCCCCATCTCCCCAGAGGCCTTCCGGAGGCCAGAAACATTCAGTTTCCTGACTTCTGGTGGGACCGGAAGGCTTGAAAATCAGTTGGCCGATGCGCACGTGTGCGCTGGAGCTGAACTAGGGCAACACTTGCGTGCCCACCAATATGGCTCCGCGTGCCACCTGTGGCACCCGTGCCATAGGTTCGCCATCATGGCTATAAGGGCTGCGTAAAAAATGGTCACTTTTTTCAATGATGTTATAATTTTGAACAGTCACTATATGAATGACTGTAAGGCAAGAACTACCTATACCCAAAATGATAGAACAATCCCTGTCCCCATGGTATCTGTATCCAATTGGGATGTTTAAAAATGACAAAATAACAACAACAACAACAACAACAACAGTTCCTTGAGAAGATCCAGGGAAAAGTAGATAAGGAAAAGACCTGGCTGACCAGCGGAACACTGAAGAAAGAGACAGAAGGCTTGATTCTTGCAGCCCAGGAACAAGCCATCAGAATAAATGTAATCAAAGCCAGAATAGAAAAATCTGCTGATGACCCCAAATGCAGACTCTGCAGAGAAGCGGATGAAACCATTGATCATATACTGAGCGGCTGTAAGACAATAGCTCAGACTGACTACAAACAACGTCACAACACAGTCACTCAGATGGTCCACTGGAACTTGTGTCACAACTACCATCTGCCTGTAGCAAAGAACTGGTGGGATCCTAAGCCTGAAAAAGTGGTCGAAAATGAGCATGCAAAACTGCTGTGGGACTTCCAAATATAGACTGACAAAGTTTTAGAACACAATACCCCGGATATCACAATTGTGGAGAAGAAAAAAGTGTGGATCATCAACATTGCCATACCTGGTGACAGCAGAATCGACGAGAAACAACTTGAAAAAGTCACCAGATATCAGGACTTGAGAATAGAACTGCAGAGACTCTAGCATAAACCAGTACAGGTGGTCCCAGTGGTACTCGGCACACTGGGGGCTGTGCCTAAAGACCTAGGCCAGTGATGGCTAACCTTTTTGCCATTGTGTGCCAAAAGCATGGGGGGGGGGTCAAGAGCACGTGTGCCCACACCCATAATTCAATGTGCCCCATTGCACGTGCGTGCGAACCCCCTGCATGGCCCCTGCTTTTGGCATATGATGGCACCGTGGGCCCAGTAGGCCCATTTTTCGCCCTCCCCAGGCTTCAGAGGCTTCCTTGGAGCCCGGGGGGGGGGGCGAAAATGGTCTGCCCCACCCCCCAGAGGCCGGAAATGGCCCATTTCCCAAGTTCCAGTGGAACTGGAAGGTCCATTTTTTTGCTCTCCCCAGGCTCCAGAGGCTTTTTAGGAGCCTGGGGAGGGCAAAAACGGCCTCCCCCCCCAGGAGGCCCTCTGGAGGTCGGTGGGACTGGAAGGCCCAAATATCAGCTGGCTGGTGCATACATGCGCAATGGAGCTGACACTCGTGTGCCCACAGATATGGCTCCGGGTGCCACCTGTGGCACGCATGCCATAGGTTTGCCATAACGGACCTAGGCAAACACTTAAAAACAATTGGCGCTGACAAGATCACCATTGGTCAGCTGCAGAAGGCCACCTTACTGGGATCTGCTCGCATAATCCGCCGATACATCACGCAGTCCTAAACGCTTGGGAAGTGTTCGACTAGTGATTTGTGATACGAAATCCAGCATGGTTATCTCGTTTGCTGTGTATACTGTCGTTTTTGTGTATATAATAATAATAATAATCCAGACAGACAGGCACCTGCCATATAACACCTTGGACCTAACAGTTGTTGATAAGAAAGACAAAAAAGTCTGGATAGTGGATGTGGCAGTGCCTGGAGACAGCAGAATAGAAGAGAAAGAACTGGAGAAAATAACAAAATTCAAAGACCTACAAATAGAAATAGAACGACTATGGCAAAGGCAAGCAAGGGTAGTACCAATAGTATTAGGTGCCTTGCGTGCAGTCCCAAAACAACTGGAGCAGTACTTGAACACCATAGGCATTGACAAATTTTGGTCAATTGCAGAAGGCGGCTTTACTTGGAACTGCTTTCATCCTGCGATGATATCTGTAACACCGTTAAACATCCATATTTGCCTATCCCAGGTACTTGGTAAGGACTCGATAAGTAGACAGAAATGCCAAACCGAGTCTGAACATCTGGCTGACTGTGGTAATAATAATAATAATAATAATAATAATAATAATAATAATACACTAATAATAATAATAATGCAATAATGCATAATAAACCTGGAATTAGTGAAGATCAGGAGTACTGAAAAAAGAAACAGAAAGCTTTATTTTGGCAGCTCAAGAACAAGCCCTAGCCACAAACTGCATGAAGGCAAAAATTCAACATGTTACCACCAACAGCAAATGCCACCTCTGTAATGAGAAAGATGAGACAGTCGACCACCTGATCAGTGGGTGCAGCAAAATTTCACAAACTGACTACCTACAACGCCATGATCGTGTTGCTAAGATAATTCACTGGAAATTGTGCTAGAAGTATGGATTTGAGTACAGCAAAAACCACTGGGAACATCAGGTTGAGAAAGTTCTAGAGAATGAGAAATTCAAGATCTTGTGGGACTTCAGGATTCAGACTGATTGGCACTTGGTCCACAACACACCTGACATAACAATAGTTGAAAAGAAAAAAGTATGGTTCATTGACATTGCAATACCTGGTGATGCACGGATTGAAGATAAGTAGCAAGAAAAAATAACAAAGTACCGGGAATTGCAAATTGAAGTTGAGCGACTGTGGAAAAAGAAATTGTGTGTTGTCCCGATTGTAATTGGAGCCCTTGGAGCAATACCCAAAGGGCTACCCCACTATTTAGAAATTCTACATTTACCGGACTTGAACATTTTGACTCTACAAAAAACCACCTTACTCAGAACAGCTTACATCCTCCAACGATATCTTAACAGTTCCTAGGTCCTTGGTTAGGACTCCAGCTGCTGAGCTATTAACCAGCCCCAAAGGCTGTGAATCTCACTAAAGATTAAATAATAATAATAATAATAATAATAATAATAATAATAATAATAATGAGGAGGAGGAGGAGGAGGAGGAGGAAAGGGATAAATGATGGTGCATTCCATAATTAAGAAATCTTGTTGTGTTGCTATGCTTTTTTTTTTGTCTTCAAGAGAGAACTCTCTATACTGTGTCACATACAACCCAAAATCATGCTTAATTTAACTATTGCTTACTTAAATACAAAACAATCAGCTAAATATGAGCCAGCAGTGTGCAGCGGCAGCTAAAAAAGCCAACACAATCCTAAATTGCATTAACAGAGGGATACAATCAAGATCAAGTGAGGTACTAATACCACTCTATAAAGCCCTAGTAAGATCACACCTAGAGTACTGCATCCAGTTTTGGTCACCACACTATAAAAAAGAGGTTGAGACTCTAGAAAAAGTGCAGAGGAGAGCAACTAGGACGATTAGGGGACTGAAGACTAAAACATACGAAGAACGGTTGCAGGAACTGGGCATGGCTAGTCCAGTGAAGAGAAGGACCAGGGGTGACATGATAGCTGTCTTCCAATACTCGAGGGGCTGCCACAGAGAAGAGAGGGTCAAGCTGTTTTCCAAAGCACCTGAAGGTCAGACAAGGAATAATGGATGGAAACTGACCAAGGAGAGATTCAACCTAGAACTGAGGAGAACTTTTCTGACAGTGAGAACAATCAACCAATGGAACAGCTTGCTTTCAGAAGTTGTGGGAGCTTCATCACTTGAGACTTTGGACTGGACTGCTATTTGTCAGAAATGGTGTAGGGTTTCCTGCTTGGGCAGGGGGTTGGATTAGATGACCTATAAGGTCTCTTCCAACTCTGTTAATCTGTTATCTGTTAAAACACTGATCCAGAAACTTGGGGGGGGGTGTACATTCAAGTCAGTGTTGACTCTTGGCAACTGCCTGGATAGATCCCTGCAGTTTTCTTGGCAAGATTTCAGGAGTGGGTTGCCCTTGCCTCCTTCCTAGGGCTGAGAGAGAAGTCACTGGCCCAAGGTCAGCCATCTGGCTTTGTGTCTAAGGAGAGATTACAATTCAAGGTCTCCCTGGTTTCTAGCCCAATGCTTTACCCGGTACAAACTGGATCTCTTTAGTTCCAGAAACTAACCAAGCTCAATACAATACAATATATGTAGCTCAGGATTAAACTGTGGAGCCTTTTCATTACCCAGTCTGGTAACAAAATGCCTGCAAGCAAACAATCAAGTTCAGAGAACATCAAGACGCCACAGCCATTCTCATTTTACTCTACAATGTTTTGCAAACCCGGTTATTGAGAGAGCAAGGAAAGAGTACAAAGAGGAACAGTGGGGGTGGACAGAAACTGTAAGCCTGCAAGACACCTAAATACTTCATTGTCTCCAACCTCCTCTAGTCAGATGTCCTTCGGATGTGCTGTAATCTCTAGCAATATCACCCATAGTGTTGCTGGTAGGGAATCATGGGAGGCTTCCAAGACTGAAAAAGTGCATTTTATATAAACCAGTTGGGCCTTCGGCATTTTTTCCCCCTCCTCTTGCTTCTAGCTTACATCATGCGGAGAAAGACTTCACACTCATACAGTGAAGTCATACATAGCTTATGGAGCAGGGGTGAAATTCAGCAGGTTCTGGACAACCGGTAGCGAAAATTTTGAGTAGTTCAGAGAACCGGCAAATGCCACCTTTGGCTGGCCCTAGGAGTGGGGAGGGAATGGGGATTTTGCAGTATCCTTCCCCTGGAGTGGGGTGGGAATGAAGATTTTGCAGTATCCTTCCCCTGCCACACCCACCAAGCCACGCCCACCAAGCCACACCACACCCACCAAGCCACGCCCACAGAACTGGTAATAAAAAAAATTTGAATTCCACCACTGCTATGGAGTGTACAAATAGATGAATGAAAGAAAAACAAAATTGGAGAGACTTGTCACCCTCTACATCACAGTGTCAGCTCCATATGTATCATTGTGAGCGTCTGATTCTAGGACGTGTTTCTTTTCTTTGCTGCATGAGTCTTTTCTTGCTCAATATAATATCCAGAAGGTGCTCTTCTTCATGGAGCCCTTAGACACACGCAGGGATTCTGTGGCTGTCTGTATTGCTGAATTACAACTCTCTCCACTCTTACGGGCCATGCTGGCTAGTGCTGCTAGCAATCATGGTTCCGTAATATCTGGAAGGCCACAGGCTCCCTCTGTTTCTTCTTTTGAAAATAATACGTATTTCTTAAAGTGTCCACATAATTCAATACATCCAATTTTTGCAGCTACTCAGATTGTTGGATGAGCAGGCACAAAAACAGCCAGGGAAGAGATTGAAGCCTGGGAAATGGACCCTTTGGCAGTCACAGAAATGCCGATTTACCACTAGCTTATCAAGTACTTAGGAGGTGAGGGCTTGGCAGCACAAGGAAATAACAGCCAATGACTTAATAGCCAGCCATCAACACCCCAGTCAGCAACTCAAAAGCCACACACAAGACACCATATAAGCGCCACACACAGAATAGTCCAAAGCACACATCTGCTAGAGAGAAGTTCCCTGAAGATGGGTTCCAGCATGAGTCCAAAAGCTCAAAAGACTAAACCTCTGATTCCAGTGACTACCCCAGACTGGATCCTGCAACATTCTCCTGGGACATGTATATTTATTTGTGTTCATTTGTGTCAACATAATGTCATCCATACATCTATTCTTGATGGTGAGAGGAATTGTTGCTGCCTTGAGACATTGATTCCTTTCTATATGAACAAGCAGGTTCCAGCTAGTTCATATTGAAAGGAATTATTTCTATATGAACTAATTATATAGAAGAATTATCTTGAGTTAATGTGCTTGCAGGGAAATGTATATTACATAATTCACCCTCATGCAAGTCAAAGAGATATATTCCTTTGTTTCTGCTCTAAGAACCCCCAAATTTGTCAACAACCCTGGATTTCTTGAGTGTTTCATCCTTTAATCTCATGTTCTTTACTGGGCAGCTTCCAGATGCAGCCTTTGGTTACTTGTCCTAAAGGTGCTTTTTTCAAGAGGCAACTAGACTTTCTTGTTTTTCTTTGAAGGCATTTTACTTCTCATCCAAGAAGCTTCTTCAGCCCTGACTGGATGGAGAGGAATGGAAGGATTTATACCCCTTACAGACAGCTGGTCATTTGCATTCTTTTAGTGAATTGAGGCCACCTGGAAGGAGTTTTATCTGTGTCATCAGGGTCACCTGAGAGTGCAAATGGATGTGGAGCCTTCTTGGAACTGTTGAAAGGACTGTGTTGTAGACCGTAGATAAATGATGTTGTATCCCTCCCCCTCTGTTGAGAGAGGACTGTTCAATTTTGACATAAATGGTCTCTTGGATCGGTCTTTCAAACCAGCGATCCTCTCTGTCAAAAATGTGGATTTTGCTGTCTTCGAAAGAGTGGCCTTTGTCTTTTAAATGCAGATGGACTGCTGAACCTTGTCCCGATGGATTTGTTCTTCTATGTTATGCCATGTGTTTATGAAGTGGTTGTTTTGTTTCCCCAATATACAGATCTGCACAAGACCTTTGGTTACTTTTTACTTCTGGAGTGATAGCCCAACTATCTAAGGAGCACCAATTGAAGAAAGGCTGGTGTAAACAAGGAGCAATTTGCCTTCTCCCCAAATAGCAGTAGTTCTTTCCCATGAATACGTGTGGATTCCTACCAGTTACATTTACTGTCTGTGTATGCATCAGCCTGAAACACCATCAGAGCCTCCTTCATTTGTCCCTGGGTGCCTTGCAGAGTGTAACATCCTCTTCCAGATTGTTAAGATAATGAATCACAGGCAGGGAGAGAGCTCCAAGAGAGCACTAGGACCTGCTGGCTCCTGGCCCAGAACATGTGCATTTGGCGGGAGGGAGGGTTCCGTTTTCTGCTTCCTGGCTTTGCAGCTCCCTCGATGACAGCTTATGCTGCTGCCGGCATTGTCTCCCCTCATCAGGGACATCACTTTCAGCTCCCCCTTAAGAGGTGCTCAGTGTAGCCACTCCTGGTTAGTGCCTAAGGCTGGCACTCTTTTTTAGAAGGATACGGCACTTTTCCTTGGCATTCCCCTTAAGGGACCAAACACAGGTTACTTTGAGAATAGTTGCTACACTTGGATCTAAAGTTTTCAAAACAGAAGAAAAGTACTGCGAGGGAATAGATGAGAAGAACACTGCCTTCAGAGAGAGGGAAACAACAGGGAAAAGAGAAGAAAGTACAGCTTTCCAAGGTTGAAGAATGGGAAGGGAGTCCACCCAAGAGTGCATTATAGGCCTGAGGATCCAACTCAGCAGTTCCTAAATTTTCTGAATGAGGTCAGCTGGAGCACTGCACAAGTACTGAAATATTTAGGAAGCCTTTCTCAACCACTATCCTTGAGTGTTTGCATAAACTATCCATTCCCCATCTTTCTGTCCCTTCTTTAACAAGCATAGAAGAGATGAAGAATGAGTGATGGAAACCAAACAGAAAGCCCAACAGGAATTAAATTGTGTTTCTTCAGATGAAGCCCTGGATGTAAGAAATGACTTTTGGGGGGGGGGGGGCAATAATGGCCCCTTTCCTGAGCACGGCTGGCTCAGGAATTCTGGGAGTTGAAGTCCACAGGTCATAAAGGCGGCATAGTTGTTCACACCTGCTCTAGACTGTCTTGTCATCCTCTGCTCACTCAAATCCACTGAAAAATTTCCCAGGAGAGGATAGATTTGAAAAACACAAATATGTACTTTTGCCCACTGCCAGTGAAAAAGTGGAGCTACATAACTCTAGGCAGCTGTTTAGATGGCAGCCAAGAAATTTAGAAACGTTGCTGCTGTTTCATGAACAGATGTTTGCAGCCCTGATTTGGTTGCTCTAGGAAAAAAGAAAGAGGGAGGGAGGGAGGGAGGGAGGAGAAAATATGTAGGACAGACTGGAGTCCTCTATTCCTAGAGAGTGACAGGTTGACGATCGCATCTCGGTTAAGATGACCCAGAAGCCCACCCATGCATGAGGTGGGAGGTGGGACTGAAGGTATCTTTTTAGTTAACAAAGCCCCAAAAGTCTAGCTGAGACAGTGACCTACTTTCCCACTGTCCTAAACCTAGTAGGACTACTCTGGAGTAGAAGCAGGACAAGCCACAAGCTGGATGGGGAATCAACCCAAGAGATTAAGGGGATCTTTTGGCATTATTCGATGCTCCATTGTAACTGCTACCAAGGGACGGTTTGAGGACGGCTGGGAAAAATCTCTCTTCTGATCCCTACCGAGAAGCATTCAGAATCACTATCCTCCCCGCCCTCATCCTCACGATTATCAAAAAAAGACCCCGAAGGGTGTTAAAAGCGCGGTGCTTCGCAATAGCTCGATTCAGGATACGTCCCAGAGTAAAATGCTCCGAATCGTGCCTTCAAATCCTAATCCCCGCCCAGCCACCCGCACCCCGCGCGCTCTCTGTCCTGGTGTTATTCAGGGAGAACTGAGCTTTGCTGTCCGCGCAGGGCGCTCTTCTCCCAGTCCAGTCGTAGGATATCGCGCCTGGCCGATCAAACGTCGATCTCGGCAGAAGAGAAAGGGCCGCGGCTGGCAGCCTGGAAGAGAAGCCCCGGAGGAGGCAGTCCGCGCACGGGAAGGGGGGGGGGGAGAGGTCGGGTGCTTTTGCCAAGTCCAGAAAGGCGAGCCGAGCTGATGCCAGGAGGCAGAAGGAGGGGGAAAGGAGTTCCTTCCGCTGACAGCGCCGAAAGCGCTTCCCAGCCGCGGGGCGGGCGGATTTTGCGGGAAAGTTATTTTCCTAGCAGCGGATCGCCCGGGCTGGGAAAGGGTGGGGAAAGGTTGCGGGACGGTAGAGGTGACGGAGGGAAGAGTCTACAAACACATCCCGTCCTTCTCGTTCCAGTAGATGATGCGGACATCCCGCCCTTCTCCTCTCTCCCATTTCCGCTCGGGAAAGAAGAGAGAAGGGGGGCACCCCGCCTCTAGGGCGAGGCCGAGGGCGGGAGGGGACGCCGAGCTGCCGAGCTGCCGAACTCCCAAGCGCAGCTTTCCAAACGGAGCCATATCTGCTTTTAGCACAGAGAAGAGAGCGACCGAAGATCGCACCCCCCTCCCCCCCCTCCGGGCCAAAGTTTCATTTTGGGCCAAACTGCGCTCCTCGACTCTCCTCCATCCGCCCGGTTCCCATGTGGAGAGGCAACAATTCCCGCCGCCGCGAGCCAAAAGGAAACCTTTCTTGGGTATCCCCCGGGGGAAAGGGATTGGAAAAGAGAACTAAAATTATTAGTTAGGCACGTTGGCCTCGCTCGAAATGGGCGGGTGAAGAAGCGGAGAGAGATTTCGGGTTAATAAAGCTGAGCTTCTCTGCTTAGTTTGCCCAAACCTCGGGCTCTCTCGCTCTCATCACCTCGCTCTCACTCGTTTAGATCGGCCGCACGCTCTGCCTTTGCCCTCCTAGAATGGACCCCTTCAAATCTGGCGTCCTCTTGTCAAACGGAGTACGGTAGCAAGCCTGAAGCCAGCATCCCGGCCAAAGTGGCACACGGGGAGAAAAGTTCCGCTCCGCAGTCTCCCCGAAAGACACAAGTTTTCTGTTCGACGGGGATGCACGCTACAAATGAGCGGTCCCTGTACCTTCAGACGGACAGGTGGGGAGGGGGGAGGTTCCTGGACTACGGGGGGGGGCGGTGTCCTGCGATCCCAAATTATGTTTGCAACAAGACCGTCTTGATGATAGCCCGCCCGCATTTGACACCTTAGCATTCCCTTCTTGAACAAAAGCCCGCGTGGACCGCGATTGTTGGCCATTTCACGCGGGAAAGTTGCACCTAGGCGGATACCCAGCGCACCTGCCTCATGCGTTCACAGCATAACCCTCCAATTCCAGACAGCAGGCTACGTTTTGCCCCAGGAACCTCATAGTAGCCACTTTCTGAGAATTGTTGGAGAGGATTTTCGGGAGCCCGCGGCAGATCCGCTTCTGTGTTTTGTTTTGTTTTTTAAAAACCAACCCCATCGTTCGAGCACGCGGACCGCAACAGCAATTTCCCACCGTCCGAAGAGAACCTGCTCTGCCGCACAGGCGCACGCCTTACGCATCCGACCGGGCGCCGGTCCTTTCCTGCGTGCGCAGGCCGCGCCCCCTCCCCTCCCCTCCCCTCCCCTCCCCTCCCCCGCAGGTTGTCCCTGCGCGCCGTTCCATTCATCGCAAGGAGGAAAGCAGCAAGTACGTGCAGTCACCAGACCTGCTCAGTGTCCCTCTCTTTGGACTTAGACCCCCTGAAGCAGGAAACTCGATGGGCACCGAGCAATTAAACAGGGATTCCACCCTATTATGACGTCAGTGGCGTTGTAGCCCCTCCCGCCCTCTATAAAAGCAGCCCGCGTACCGCAATCGGCTCAGCAGTTCGGTGGATAGTTCCATGGTGCTGAAACTCCTTTTGCCGTTTTTTGCCGGAGCTTCGCGTTGCTTGGGATCTTTGCTCCGGTCATGTTTGCCGCGGTCCGCTGCAGCTTCGTGTTGGTCTCCCTTTTCTACTTAAAAGGATGCGCTCAGAATTTTGGACAGACTCGGTTTATCTGCACTTCGGTGCCGGTGGATATGGACATGTGTACCTCTTCTATGCAGAGCGGCGGTAGCACCGAGGATATGAAGACCACAGTGCTACAGCTCCGGGAAACGGTGCTCCAGCAGAAAGAGACCATTATGAATCAGAAAGAAACCATTAGGGAACTGACCACGAAACTGGGCAGGTGTGAGAGCCAAAGCACTCTAGAAGCAGGGCCTGGTGAATCTAAAACGGGTGGGGGCTCCAACAGAAAGCAGACCGGCTCTTCCAAAAACACGATGGGAGATCTCTCCCGGACTCCAGCTGCTGAAACACTGAGCCAACTTGGGCAAACTTTGCAATCGCTCAAAATAAGGCTAGAAAACTTGGAGGTACAACTTTCTCCTTTCTGTTATTTCTTAAATCTAGGCAAGCAGATACTTCAGAGTTGGCTGTGAGTTATCCGGTCTTTGCTGACCCCCGGGTTGTTTTAATGGTGCGGCTTTGCCCTACATCGGAGGCAAAACATTCGCCATCCCATTCAAAATGTTCTCCATCGCTCAGATCTTTAACAGATTGACTTGTTCCTTTTTAATACGGCACTGCTCTTTCACTTGGTAAGCTCTGAAGGAGTTTAGCTGTGTCAGAGTAGTGAGCCTCAGAACGAGTCTCTGGAAAAATAGTGCTATGGTGTTAATTTGGTTTTCCCCAAGCCACTTACTCTCTTTGCTTCTCCCCCAACCTTGCACAGCAATTCAGTAGGATGAATTCTTCGAGCCAAACCAATTCCCTGAAGGATATACTTCAGAACAACATTGATGATTTAGAAAAGCAAGTGCTCTCTCGAATTAACAGCCTGGAAGAAGGAAAGTACAACTCCAAGAATGAGTCTGAAGAAAGAGGGAAAATAGAAAGCACCTTAACTTCCCTTCACCAAAGGATCACTGACTTAGAGAAAGGTAAAGCAACCTGGATTAAAATAGGTGTAGGGCTTTTTCTGAATAGTGACCCACTTGGAGGAAGGAGAGTGGTTCCTGTATGTCCTTCCTAACACACACACACACACACACACACACACACACACACACACACCACTGTAATTTACATTCCTTAGTGGCAGCAGTTACTATTCTGGGGTGAATTGTGAGTTTATGCAATTGGGAAGGGCAATAAATAGGTTCTATATGATTTGTCTAAAATAATGTTGGCCCATGTTGGAAAAAAATACTATTCACTAGTGAAGTGTCTTAGTAGATAGTACCCAATGCACGTCTTAATATAACTGATTTATATAGATTGAGTTCTATCCTCTAAGTGACCTAGAACAAGCAAGAGTATTTTTTTTCCTTCAGACTCCAGTAAAATCCCTGCATCCATTTACATTCCTTGCTCCTACTGTGTGTATATATACAGTAATAGAGATATAAAAAGTCATTAAGAGTAAAAAGAGAGAAATGAGAAAAAGAGCCTTTTCTCTAACTGCTGTCCATGTGATTAGGATTACTGTGCTGAAATGTGTTGGAGGGATTTGAATACTGCCATCTTAAGGCTCATTATATAATGAAAAAGAAAAAGAAAGAAAGAAAGAAAGAAAAAGAAAATAAATTCTAAGATAAACTGTTCAGGTCTATGTGCTAGCATTGATACTGAGAAGTGATCAAGGCATTCCTACAAAGCTTCATTCCATTTTTGGCACTGCCTCATTAGAACAATCCTGCATGTCTACTCAGAAATTAGTCTCATTAAACTTGCTTCCTGATAAATGAATGTAGCATTATAACCTTAGTAACTCTGCAAACACAGAGAAAACACCTTTCTTATCTTCCTCCAGGTCAGAAAGATAATAGGCCAACAGATAAATTTCAGCTGACCTTCCCTTTGAGAACCAATTACATGTACGCAAAAGTGAAGAAAAGCTTGCCAGAGATGTATGCATTTACAATTTGTATGTGGATAAAATCAAATGCCTCTCCAGGTGTAGGCACACCTTTCTCTTATGCAGTACCTGGACAAGCCAATGAGTTGGTACTTATTGAATGGGGTAATAATCCTATGGAGATCCTTATCAATGACAAGGTAAGTGTCATTCTTTTATTGAGGAAATATGCATATATTAATAAATGAAAAATTGAAGGAGGCAAATTACTAATTAAATGTATAGATAAACAATGAAAACTTTGCATTTGTTCTCCAAATATCATTTGGACATGAAGAACGTGTTTGCAAATCTTTGGTGCTAAATAATTACTGTAAGTGCTGGTATTAAAACACAGTTCTATTTTTAAAGTAAGAACACAAGATGAGTCTTTTTAAAAACTTCAAGTTTCAATGTATTCTCTAGAGCAAGTAAAATAAATCTAGCTTTTTATATAATTCTGAATTAAACCATTTGATTTGACCAACATTAAAGAAGGGCTGTTGTACACAATGTAATTTTTAAAGAATTTTTTCAAAGGAAAACTTTTAACTTTAGTGAAAACTTGCATATTTTCATAATATCACCAACTTGTTTGTTTCATCCTTTCAATTACACTGTGCCTCCCCAAATTTATCAAGCTATATTCCAAGCAAGACACTCTTCTGAGGCTTAACAAATGCATTCTCTTTTAAATACTGAGGAAGTCAACTCTCGTTTTCTCAGATTTTCAGAATTGTAGAAATGCATGACAATATTTTCAGATCTGTTTCCTTATTGTCATAGTATTTAAATCTGCAAATCTAATTCTCTGTCCTAGAACATAAAACAAGGATCCTCATAAACTGTATTTCCAACGCATTTCTGTTCATGGTTACTCAGAAGTGAACCTTATTAAATTCAATAGGATTGATCCCCGACAAGTGCATTTTGCTTTAGATCGCAAACTTTTGTTATCCTTCAGATAATATAAATGGAGATCAAAATGTCCCATGGCTACTATGGAGATTTGGCAACGTTCCCATCTTATTAGTAAATACAACAGCAACCAGATCTCCAATACAGTGCACAATATATTTGGGGAAATGCATATCTGCAGCAATTCTCATTTTTCTTTCCTCAGGTAGCAAAGCTTCCTTTTGTCATTAATGATGGGAAATGGCACCATATCTGCATTGCATGGACAACCCGGGATGGTGTCTGGGAAGCTTATCAGGATGGCACCCAACGAGGCAATGGGGAAAACCTGGCCCCTTATCACCCGATCAAACCCCAAGGGGTCCTCGTGTTGGGGCAGGAACAGGTAAGGTTGTGCAGTGATGGCAGGAAATGACCATCCTCTGCAGCAGGGATAAGCAGAAGTCGGATTTGTGGGCTTTTAGAACTAAAATCTTGAGATCCACCAATTGGGACCATGTGCAACACACATAATTAAAGACTGTGAAGTCCAAAAAATTGTTTTGAATGACAGAACTGAATGTCATTCACAATCTTCTAATATACATCCTGACTATCCTTCTGAACCAGCCTCCCTCCACATATTTTTCATTTCTGCAATACGCTTTGGTGGAGGAAGAGTAATAGTTACTGCTATTTTAAAAAAATTCCATGTCCATCTACTGCAGATCACCCAGTGATCTACAGCAAATAATGGTCAGCTCACCCTTGCAGTAATTTGCTGTCATTTCATATAAAGAAGAAGGTGCTAAATGTTAGAAAAGGAGAAAACGTCCACTTCTGGTCTTAATTGCATTCAGTACTTCTGGATTTGCCCTTCTGAATTATTCCATGCTCAGGATCCCCTTCAATTCCAGATTGTGTATGCGTTTGTGTACTGAAATCAGTGGGCACTGATTTGAGGGCTTTGTGTTCTTCTGTTTTAGTTCTGATAATACTAATCATAGGCTCCTGGTGCTAACATGACCCTGATCATATCAAAATACCTCACAGCCAAAGCATGCTTTGTTCATACATTATAAGGTTTATTGCAGCAAAGTTGCCACGAGTTTCAGCATTTAATTGGTTAGATATGAATAGATTTCCCAGACTTCTGCTAGAATTTCCAAGCTTTGTTCCCCAATACTCAAGATGGTAGAATTTAATTTGTTCAAAATAATAGCAGAAGAGAAATTAGGGTTGGTGGACTGGTAGGGTGGTAGGAAAAATGCTTAAATGGGGAGGAGTCCAGAATGCGTAGGAGTTAAAGAAGACTAATCCATTTCTTTTTGCGACACCTATTTAAGATCTCTACATATAACTGCATATTATAAAATACATTAGTATAGATCTTTCACTGCACAAATAACATTTTCAAGATTTCTTCTGCAATAAGATTTAGGCACCAAAACTACTAACCAGTAATCTGTACCAGTGTTTGCTAACTTGTACTTTTGGGATACGTTCTGTTGTAACCATTCATTTCTCAGCTACCTGTGTGTTGCAGTTCCAATATATTTTGAGGGTATTAGGTAGGGAAAGAGGGATTTACACAGAAGTGTTGATGTGTCACCTCTGCTTTATGACAGCACTATGTTTGGGGAGTTCTGGTCATCAGATCATAGATTCGGACTGACCTGAATATTTCCATGTAATTACTCATCCCAAATCATCTCAGATTCTTCCCCTCCCACTTCATAAAAGCAGGCAGCTGTTTTCCTTATCTTACTATCCAAATAACATGGATAAATTCTCCCTAACAATGCTACTCATCCACCTGAAGAAACTGTGTAGCCAGAGATAGAAGCAGTGGTGGGATTCAGCCAGTTCGCACCACTTCGGGAGTACCGGTTGTTAATTTTCTGAGCAGTTTGATGAACTGGTTGTTGGAAGAAATCATTAGGGCAGAGAACCGGTTGTTAAATTACTTGAACCCCACCACTGGATAGAAGGATACGGTAACTATTTCATGGGGGGATCACAAATTCAATTATTGTTTCTTGATCTCCTCACCACTACCACTCCTTATTTGTAAAACAAACTTTCTTCAGATGTGGATACATATAAGTTTAAAAGTTTTCGGAATTGGTTCAGAAATATTGATGCACATGATTACATAGCAGAATGAAATTACGGCAGAAAGAACAAAAATAAATATAGCCAATTAGAGATAGTGTGAAAGAACACCAATTCAATCGATAGCTATTTAAAAATCTGGGCATTGAAAAAGCAATTCTTACAGCTGATTACTAAGCAAAGAAATAGCAGTTGGATGGAGCTTGAGAGCAATCGTCCTCCTTCGAGGCACACCAGCAATATTAGAACTTGTAACCAAAGCTTCTAGTTTTGAAAATATATTCCACAGAAAATGCACTTCGGTGACCGAATATTCTTGTCTTTATTCAATTTCCTATTGAGCGTCTTTAATGCAGTCTATTCTAGCTGACCTTTCCTTGCTACCCAAAAAGCTTTCTGGCTCATTTCAAGTGTTTATTATACCAGGTTTTAAGATGGTCGATGCTGCGTTCCTTCTCTGGAGAAGGAAAAAGCACCTCGTGTGCACGATGCTGTACCTATTTGCAGAGAATGACCTTTTCAAACCTTTGATCTTCATTTTTTTTCCCATTCAAGGATACACTTGGTGGTGGATTTGATGCCACCCAGGCATTTGTGGGAGAACTGGCCCACTTCAACATCTGGGACCGAAAGCTCACCCCGGGGGAGGTCTACAACTTGGCTACTTGCAGCACCAAAGCCCTGCCTGGTAGTGTCATAGCCTGGTCCGAGACTAACATTGATATTTATGGTGGAGCCACCAAATGGACATTTGAAGCCTGCCGTCAGATCAACTAAATCTGCCATTCCTTCCCCATCCCTCTCCCAGATCCACTCAACCCCGGGTGAACAGACATTCTTCTCATCCAGGAATGTTTTACAGACAACTTGCCTTCCTTTATTTATTTATTTTTTCTGTCACTTTCGAAAATCATATTACTTGTCCTGAAGAACCAGTATTTTATTGTGGGGGGGGGAGGGAAGACTAGGAATCTAGGAAATGTAAATGGAATTTCTTGATACCATTTTAAGATCACCGGGAACTTTGCAAACTGGCAAAAAAAAAAACACCCCCCCAAGAAGGTTCCTAGCTTTCCTCCCACTGTTTTATGACGTCACGAGATGAATGGGTCTGATTTTTCTGGCTTGCCAACTTCGTTTGAAGCCTGAGTGCCTTTGGGCTGGTGCAACTCTTTCAGCACATCTGTCTTCATTTGCATATACTTTTTAAAGGTTATCTCTATATATTCCTACTCTACTCGATGTCTTTTAAGCAGCCATTCTCCTCTAGGCAGGTATTGATTGATTGATTGATTTTTTTTAAAAAAAAATTGTATTTACAATTATTTTTCCGAGTTAACGGGATGGCAAAAGCTTTCGAATGGTGCATAAGGAGGCTGGATAAGGAGATGAGGTGAGGGAAATGGTTTCTTTTCTTAAATTGATCAGGTCCTCTATTGTCCCTCACTGGTGGTGTTCGCTACTGGTTATAGCCAGAATAAGACGGAGCCATCTTTGCCCCTTCAAACATACAGGTAAGACTCGGGAGAATTGCCAAGCTGAGGATCCTGGATGGCTTGTCCAGGTCTGGGATAATATGTAGGAGCAGCTGTTGCTTATCCATGCCAGTGCAGCTGTAAAACAGCCTGCTTTCCTACACTGCCTTTATTTTGCTTAGAGCCTAAAGGATCTGCCTCTGTTAGCCATCAAGCTTATGTGAAGTCTAGAGAGAGCCATCGTCCCAGAGACATTAGTTACTGTTTCTTCCAAAGCTCTGTGGCCTGAAGATGGCAGTGAATTCCCAAACCCCTTCCTGGGTTGACCTTCCCTTCTCAATTTCATAGCCAACTCTTCCCCTCCAAAAGCAATGCATCTTGGACGTCTAATGGAAGACTTGACTGAGAGATGGGATCCTTTTCCCACCCCTTTGAGACATTCCACCCCCTTGCTTAACCTCCTTTACTCTAAGAGCCATAAACCTGAAGGGCTTGTTGTTGGGGGGGAGGGGGAGGGAGGGAGGGACGGGGAGGAACAGGAGTCAGATCCAAAGTATGTGGTTACCTTCTGACTTCCATGGCCATATTTGGGAACTGAGAATTTTGTTTTTATCAGTATAAATGGGGCATCATTGCAGGGGGCAGGATTGCCTAGTACAATGAGCCTTGCTTGGACTTTTCCCTAAAGGGCCCTGTGTCAGGTTTCCTTTTTGAGAGGTGAAAGGGAATGGTGGGAAGGATACATTTCAGCCAATAGAGCTAAGAAGCCAAGCAAAGGGCCAGTCTTGGTTTTGCTCCATAGACCCAGAGGATGGAGGAGGGAATGGCTGTGTAGCCATTTCATGAATCTGTTTGGAACTAAACCTGTGCTGTACTTTTGAAGCATGCAAGGAATCCTGGCCTGAATGTAAGAGTAGATTCTTTGCAAACCTTTGTGAAAGATGACAAAGTGCATTTCCGTTGTAAAATCCACAGTATTAAGGGTATCTTGAAAAGGACCTAAGACTAGGAAGGCATCTTGGTTGTCTTCTCCCGTGGGGATTGTGCTTTGTTTAGACAAAGGAACCTACTTCCCCTGCGTGCACGCACACACACATCTTCAGTGGCAACTAGTTGCAATTCAGTGGTGTTCCTTGCTTTGGTTCCCGTTTATGGTACTCTTAGATTTCCGCAGGCTTCTAAGGTGACAAGGGGTGCACTGCCATTTCTTGCATGTTTCAGTAGGAGCATCAATTGTGTTTCCTTGATCTAATGCTTGCCTCCTTGCATGGGCTACTGCAGAGCTGTGGGGGCGTTTGCCAAGCAATAGTTCATGCTTTAAAAACAAATCATTCAAGCACATTAGTAGAGGTCAGGTGGTGGCTGGAGAAAAGGCAGTTATCCATGCCGTGTTCTTCCCCCCGATAAAAGCATGACCTTAAAAAAAAAAACAGAAAACCTACCACCTAAAAGACAAGCAATGAACTTGTTAACATTCAAATCAATGGGGACTGTTTCTTTCAAGCATGCTCTTATCCCCAAATGTTTTGGGATGTTAGTATTCTCCATTCAGCACGGGAGTGATTCCAAGCAGGTACTGTTTATGCCTTTCTGCTGTTCAATGAACATTGTGCTTTTGGATCAGACTAACTGATATCTGCTGAAGTGCATGACCTTGGGGTTGTCCCTTTAGTGTCACTTTGGGGTGGCCTCTTCCATGCCAGGTTTCCCAGGAAAGAGACGTTCAGCATCAACGTTGCTTTCCTGGACATGGACTAGATAGCAGAACCCGCCCTGCCCCAAACCAAGGCTACTACTGCTTAATACAATTGATGTTCCCTCTTGCACTGAATAATTCATGCCTCTCTCAGGTGATGTCCTTTTATACAAGCAAAATGAGCACTAAACAAGCAGCACGCGTGTTTGCCTGAAAATATTGTCTTGACAATTTCACCACATTCCTAGGGAGGGTTTTCGCTGGCAAAAACGCCGCCATGGCTTTGCGCGGAGGGACCCCCATATGAGGTGTCCTCTATTTAGGCAGTCAGTGAATCCACCTCCTTCTGCCATTTGATTCCAAACATGCATAATTAAAAGTCAGTCCTATTTGCATCTAAGGAGCCTACTTGCAAAGAAGGCTTAAAGTCACAGATTAAGTGTGAGATTAGTTGAGATATCGTTTCACCTTCCCTTGAAAGTTTATCTATTGTTCGATATGTCCAGGCTTTCTGTTTAAACACACACTCACACGCACTCATGATCTCTTGTATAAAAATAAAAATAAAAAAGAAGTTTACTTATCAAGAAAAGGGTATTTTTATTAGAAAAGAGTATATTGAAAATAAACGGGTATTCCCTCAAAAAATACTTTTAAACTACAGAGGAAGGATAAACAGAACAAGAAAGTTTATTTTGAAATATATAATGTTTTATATGGTTTCTGTAAAAAAAAAAGAAAAAGAAAAAGAAAAAGAAAGAAAGAGAGACTTCCTGGTTTGTACAACTCTATTGCAGCCCTCAGCCTTTTCAATCATCTTTCCCTTTTTCTGAACGCGGTCGAGGCATTTTTCCTTGGCCGTGGGGAAGAAAGGGAGAGAATCGTAAGACGTGTGAAACCCTTTGGAGTAACTCTAAAGCTGTGGCAAATGCAAATGCAATTGGATAGGCAGAGAAGCAACTCAAGGCTAAGGATGCACTCACACAAGGCTGCCGCTTGTCACAGAGTGAAGAAGGCTGTGCAGCCCTTCACCGAAAAAGCTACACGAGAGAGCTAAGGGGAAAGAAAGCTCACCTGAACAGACTCACCAAAAGAAACCCTCTAAATAGCTTTCTTTTAAATAGCACCATACAGCAGCGTTCCTTATACAGTGCTCTTTTAAGATGACCAGCCAAATTGTACCTTGTAAAATCAATCTGCTCATGAACTTTATTAGACACCTTCTTCAGTATAATCTGGTGAAGGGGAGGAAAAAAAAAATCATGAAACGGTCAACGAACTCAGTCCAAATTGCATGCCACTTGCCCTATAAAGGAAAAAAAAAAGGATAATGTTACTGTTGTATATACTGTACAGTGTGAAAGACAGTATGTTTCTTGAGTTATCATTCTGTTAACCAAAGCTGTATATTTTCCTATTTCTTGCTATTAGTCTTTATTGGATTTTGAAAGAGTTATTGTTATACCTGACATCCAGAGAACACATCAGCAGTTCTTAAAATGCACTGTTTCTACTAGTTCTTCATGCTTTCCCCTCCATTTTATTGCTGAAACTACATGAATTGTCGAGTTTATTTTTACACAATAAAAAAAAACGATGAAAGACACGAGGTTGCATTCATTTTCCTCCCCACCTAGTTTCTTTCCTGGGAAGAACCTCTATGCTGAGTACTGTTTCCGGGTCACTGCCACCTTTCTGAATGAGTTGCTTCTGGGAAGAGATTGCTGAGATTCCCACTCAGAACCTCCACAGAGCTGCAGCACATCTGCAAAACCAGCCCTTGCCAAAGAGGTACAACCCCCAACACCACGCCAAAAGGCTAAGACCTGCTCAGAACATTCACTACCATTTCTTCTACCCTGTTTCCTCCAAAATAAGACATCCCCTGATAATAAGCCCAATCAGGCTTTTGAGTGCATGGAAATAAGATCAAGTGCTTATTTCAGGGTTCAAAAAAAATATAAGACAGGGTCTTATTTTCGGGGTAACACAGGTATCTAAACAATTTTGGTTGCCCAATTTTTCGGGTTTTTGCTGCCTTTTGCTCTAGTACCAATTTGTCGCAGACTTTTTTTTGGCTCTGCTTTTATTAATTGCCTTGATCTAATGCATCTCCTCCACTCAACCCATGGTGTATTTTTTCTACCCCATGCTATAGTAGGTTGGCGATCAAGATTTCAGATATTTTCCACTTCTATGTCTTAGTGATCTTAGAGGACTTGTAGCATAGATTTCTGATGCACTTTGACTGGGTTATATTCCAGTCTTGTCATCTTCTGGTAGAACAGCAGTTCCATCAGCTAGTGAGATCTAGTTAACGATGCCAGTGAGACAGAATTGCAGGCCATAAGTCCAAGTACGAGCAGAGCAGCCCTTAAATTTCTGAAGTAGTACAGTTTATTAACCCAAGAGTAAGACTTAGTAAGACCCTTTATCTAGAGCCTAAAATTTCTCTTTTCTACTTCTAAGAGACCTAGCATTTAGATCACAACAGAGATACATTTTTTTCACCGAAGAAAACCAACTTACCACTTACCTTCTTCACCAGGAAATAACA
This sequence comes from Ptyas mucosa, assembly GCA_012654045.1. NCBI lineage: Eukaryota > Metazoa > Chordata > Lepidosauria > Squamata > Colubridae > Ptyas > Ptyas mucosa. Next base: position 15,073,053 of record WNWU01000020.1, read on the forward strand.
AAAAAATAAATAAATTAGGAAATGAAAATGGGAAACAATGAAGAAATGACCCTTAAGATGCAGTTTAGGATGACAAAAGCCAAATTGCTCAAATAAGCCTCCAGAGATTACACATAAGTTTCTACTTTAACAGATACAGATAATGACATCTTCCAAAAGTCAACTCCCATCTCCCATTTTCATTGCCTTCTATTTCTGGTTGTCAGGGAAACAACATCTTGGAGCTGGGCTCTTCACAGTTAAGTGCAAATAATTCCACCAAAACACCTCTTCTCTCTCAGAGAGTTTTGATATTGGAATTTGCCCTATTTCTTTTTAAAGAGTTGTTTGCAAAATAAATAAAGAAGGGAAATGGAAAGAGAGCCAGCCTCCTATTTATAGACATTCAATCTTGTTTCAGGAGTTTCAGAGAACCAGCACAGATTTATTCCCATAGATGTTTGGGATACCTGTGACCAGAATTTCAAGGTCGGCAATACAATGTAGCATTCTAAAGTTCAGGTAGAAGAGATGATTAAAAGAAACCACAAGAGTCTCAGTTTCATCCCCTTGGTGAGAGAAACAATGAGGGAAACTTTCCCTGCTGCAACTCCAGTGTTTGTATTCTTCAGTTATAAAGGCTGTATAATTTTGCAGTAGAAAATTGATGTTAAAAATGCAAGGGAAAAACTTGTTCCAAGGTATCATGGAGTCATATGATCACCCTGCAACGGTCTTCCTAACAAATGGAAAACAATCAAACTACCAACAAATCACTAATTTTTAAAAAGAGATCCATAGAGGAGTCAGGAAATAAAAGATGGCTAGCGTAATATCTTTTCTGGGTAATTGGACAGAAAACATTATTAATGATGAAATTGCCAAACAGATAAAAGAGTAGATAAGGCTGATGAAGGAGCAATGTGGCTTCTGCAAATATTCTACCTCTCCAAACTTTCAGAGGTTTTAAAGATTGTCAAAAGGTTTTTCAAAAAGCATCATATTGTAGAGTTAGAGCGTTAGTTAGGGATGAGTGATAAAGTGGCCATGTATGTTTATAAAGCAAGATTATTTAGGATAGCTAAACAGTTAACACTTTAGGCTTGTTGGCAGTTCAAGACCCAAGCACTGTGCGATGGACTGAACTCCTGTTACTTGTCCCAGCTCCTGCCCACCTAGTAGTTTGAAAACATGCAAATGCAAGTAGATTAATAGGTATATTAACCTACTTGTGGTGGTGCAGTGGTCAGAATGCAGTATTGCAGGCTAATTGTGCTGATTGCTGATTGCTAGCAGTTCAGCTGTTTGAATCTCACCAGGTTCAAGATTGACTCAGCCTTCCATCCTTCCGAGGTTGGTAAAATAAGGACCCAGATTGTTGGGGGCAATATGCTGACTCTGTAAACCGCTTAGAGAGGGCTGTAAAGTACTGTGAAACGGTATATAAAGGCTAAGTGTGCTATTGCTATATTTCAGTGGGAGGGTGATGTCATTCAGCATATAGTCATGCTAGCCACATGACCACAGAAACATCTTTGGACAACATTGGAGATGAACCAAGGTCCCTAGAGTCCAACACAATTGTTTAGGGAACCTTTACTTTAAAAGAAAAAATTAACAAGAGAGGGAAAGCATGCAAAGCATGGATTCTGAAATGTTTTTCAGATCCTTTCCCAGCTATGAGTATGGGAGAAATGAAATCTGTATTTTCTTAGTGGTAATGAAGTATTCTGTTGAGTCTGTGTGAGAATGCATGTTTCTCCTTTCTTCACAGGTTGCATATCTCTGTGTGGTATGTGAGTGTGCACACTCTGTGAAGCACAGTGCAGCCTGCCTACATTTGGAGGCTTCATCTGGGAGAAAGAAAGGGGTTTAAAATGGATGAGTCAGCATCATTCTGAATCCCTGCCCAATTGCCACTCCAGCAGAGATGCATGGAAGGATCTAGTCTACCTTCAAACCCAACTTTTCTTTTGTTGAGTTCTCCCCACCGTATCACATTTGGTTCTGCTCTTCTGAACTGTTTGGGGAGAGTTATTCCGCTGACGGACAGATAGACAGAATGTCACGTCCCATTACATAATTACTTTCCAATGTTCTGTGGGGGTGGAGAGATTAACAAAGACAGCGATGAGCTCCAGAAGGATTTTGGCACACCGCTTCTAGCAGGAAAGTATACAAACATTCATATTGCACTTAAGTGCAAATAGACATCTGAAGCAGCAGTCACCACAGAGATCTTGGAGTGATAGTGTAGAGGAGAGCTCAGTGTGCAGCTGCTGGAACTGAAAATAAAACAGCCAATATGTAATATCATTATATAAATGGGTGACGCAATCCCATTTAGCACACTGTGAATATTTTTCTTTATCACACCTCAAAATGGATATCATAGAGCTGGAATTATACTGAAAAGCTTAAGCAGACCAATCAAAGGCTTGGAGCAGCTGAGGGGGGAAAATAACACAGAGAAGTTGATCAAGCTTAGGAAAAAGAAAAAGAAAAAGAAAAAGAAAAAGAAAAAGAAAAAAAGAAATGGGAAATATAATCAAGATTCTGAAATTATGGGGAAGAAATAGGGAAATACATAAGGTAAAATCTTTTCCCTTATCATGATATTAGAATCTAGGAATACTCTATTGAAATTGAATAGTGAAAGAACTAAACAAGGGAACTATGTCTTCTCTCAGCTCATAGTCAACTTGTAGTATTGACTTTCAGGAGTATAGTAATGGCCATAAACTTGGGTAGTTTTTAAAAAATGATTAGAGAAATTCATGGAGCATAGTTATTTTTCATAATGGTTATGTCTTACTTCAAGTGTGAAGCAATAAAACACTTAGTGGTACTTAATAGGAAACAAAATTGGAAGGATACTATAGTATTTGTGTCTTGCATAAAGGCAACTTGATGATTCCTGCTACTACTCTGGGTATATTTTAGTATCTATTAGTGGACCTCCCACTAACAAATCTAAGTAACTCATAGCTGAACCTTTGTGTACCAGTAATTCATTACAGGTAGTCTTTGACATATAACAGTTCCTTTAGTGACCGTTTGAAGTTATAGCGGCACTGGAAAAAGTAACTTATGTCTGTTTTTCACACTTGTGACCATTGCAGCATCCCCATGGTCATGTGATCAAAATTCAGATGCTTGGCCACAAGCTCATATTTATGATGGTTGCATGTCATGTGATCGCCTTTACCCACCTTCTGACAAGCAAAGACAATGGGAAAACCAGATTAACTTAACAACGGTGTTACTAACTGCAGTGATTCACTTAACAACTCTGGCAAGAAAGCTCATAAGATGAGGCAAAACTCACATAACAACTGTCTTGCTTAGCAACAGAAATTTGGGGCTCAATTGTGGTCTAAAATCTGACTCATGTCAGAATTCATCAACAGGTAGAGTGAGCTGGTGTTTAATACCAGACTTGCATTTAATTAGTAACAAATCTAAATCAGGTCAGGACTTTTGAAATTCTGAACATAATCCTTTTAGGATTCATACATATTTTTTTTCTTCAAAGCATGCACATATTAAAGCCTCGGATTTTTTTACTTCTAGCTGCTTGCAATACATTCTATGATGTTTCCATTATGCTTTATAGTTGTCGACACTATCCCTGTGGTATTCCATTATTTCAATTGTTTTCTTTTCTTTCTTTTTGATATTTTGCCCTGTATTCAAGAAGAAGGGAACAATTCTTAAGCATATTGTCATAATCTATTCATAGGGAGAAGGATTAGTAAGTGACCAGTGCTGTCATTTCTGGATATATAAAGAAATGATTCAACATAACATCATCATTACTACTATCAGATGTGTATGTCTCTTTTCTTAATCATTAATTGGAAATTCAGGCAATGAGTAGTGACTGAACTAGAGCCAAAGCAGGGCAAACAAGAAACATATATATTTAAAAGATACGTTCTCAAGGAAACAGTGAAATTTGCATGCCACAGTAGACAAAGTATTTTATCTTAAACAAAGAGAAGGTGAAAAAAAGATGTACATAAACACGTCTAGACAGAAATATTCTAGAAGTGGATTGCTTAGTAGCCAGAAAATGATGGGTGGCAATTAATAAAGGAAATGGGAAAACTAGAGTGGACATGTAGATTGAACAGAGCAGTCTGCAGAAAAAACATACTTCTAGTTGCATTGCTTCTGTTTCAATTGGACTTGTTGCCTGAAAAGGATACTTATAGTAGTAATATTAATGCTGATCTCTCTGTGTGAATCTTATGTTTATATCCTACTTGATGGCCAGCCATGACTTCAATACTATTACATTATTGTTCACGTTATTACAATACATACCTTTCTTTCTTAAGGATAACATACAGGAAGTAGTATCCATTTTTACAACAAAAATGTTAATGTTTATACCAGTGGTGGGTTTCAAATTTTTTACTACTGGTTCTGTGGGCGTGGCTTGGTGGGCATGGCATGACTTGGTGGGCGTGGCTTGGTAGGTGTGGCAGGGGAAAGATACTGTAAAATCTCCATTCCCACCCCACTCCAGGGGAACGTTACTGCAAAATTCCCATTTCCTCCCAATCAGCTGGGACTCGGGAAGCAGAGAATAGATGGGGGTGGGGCCAGTCAGAATTTTTACTACTGGTTCTCCGAACTACTCAAAATTTCCGCTACCGGTTCTCCAGAACTGGCCAGAACTTGCTGAAAACCACCTCTGGTTTATATATTGGAATGTGAATTCAACTGAATTCTGACAGAGACTCCTGCCTCCTGCCCCGATCTTGATTTGCTCCTTTTATACAACATCCTCTGGTTTCCAGTCAGAACTGGCCAAAATATATATTTTTTTAAAAAATGGCTTGGGTTGCAACCCAGGATTCCGTCTCCTGGGAAATTAAGCCCTCTTACCAGCAAAGTCCTTTCTGGGCAATCTTTAACCCAGGTAATAGATGATGGTGCTGTGATAGATAAAATCAGAGATAAAATCAGAGAGGAGGAGGTATGTGTGGTGGGCGTGTGCAAAGTCTCTGTGGTAACAGCAAAGATAACACCAAGAGAAAGTTTGAAATTCAAGACATAAGCTGGCGTTATGGGAAAGCAAATGAGGAAAAGACTGATTAGGAGCATAAATAGTACTTGGCCATGATTCATCTTAACCATATTACATAAGCCTTGATGGGTGCATTTGTCCAACTTGCTAATGCAAAACAAAGCAACCCCGTTGTAACTTGGTGTGATGATTGAACCCCGTTGTTACAGGAAATCCAGGAGATTTCTTCATAGCTATAACAGCCCTACAGCCAGCAAAGCACAGCTGAACTAAAGAAAAGTCTGCATGGAATTCACCAATACCTTGCAATCATGATCTCATTCTGCCTCCAGGTATAATTGCTAGAGAAAGAGGGGGGAAATACTGTATTGTACTCTTTAACCATGATGACAAGACATTAATGATTATATATATCCTGCTTAAACTGTCTTTATTACTTTAGGATAAATTGACACCAATGGTTCAGGACAGCAGGGGGAAAAACAGCTATAACTGATTGCAAGCTTTTGCATTCAGAACAATTCTTCAGGATGAAACTAAGCAACAAAAGCACAAGCCTCAGTCACAAGGGAAAAAGGAGGGAAACCTCTGGTTTTGGATTATTTTACTTACCTAGTTTGTATGTTTGAAGTATTTTCATTCCAGTCTTCATCCTGGGAGAGTTAGGCAGGATGCAAAAGACATTTTAAAAACATGATAGCAATTCTACCAAACTTTACCAGTCAAATTATAAAACAGCACAATAAAAACAATCGCAGAAATGTAAAAGCAGTAGTCTACACAAACAAACGGCATGGCACTTTTGAAACAAATGACCCTGTTAGTAAATTCCGAGGAAACTACTCCTGTCAGAGTCACGTTTGGTAAGATGGGCAGTTATATAAATTTGATTCATAAATACAGAAAATATTATTAGCCTGGTATTAAAAAGATAGCAATGATAGATTTATTTCATCATCTTTATGTGGTTCTCACTATGTATATATGTATATTTCTATGCAATTATTTCTCTTGTTAAGCATCTAATGATGTGGAAAGCAATGCTAATTTTGTTGATCCATTAAAACAAAATCTATGTTTTATAGTATAGGAAAGCCATTTTGATTGTTCTCAGTGAAAGTTTTTCTCTACTAAGGATATTCATTTTTCCCTGCTAATAATTATTGAAGTTTCTCATTGATTCACCTTCTCATTAGTTTTTCTTGCTAACCTATAGATTCTTCCATTAGAAGAATCCATAAGTCTGGCACGAAGCTCTTGCAGTAATCAATAGTGAAAAGCCACATGACAATCACTATCAGATGTTCTAATATAACCACAGACATTTATTGTAGGATGGTACTTTCATACATGAATAAATTTACAGTATATAGATACTGGATCTTTTGGGCAGGGAATAAAGGGCTCTGATTTAAATATATATGAGATTTGGGGGTTGTTTATAAGCCTATACTAATTATTCATTTTAGAATAATTAGATCGGGACTATAATTAATGTGCTAGCCTAGGCCCTGATGTGCTGCTAAATGCCTTCTCAAAGCTTTTCTTCCTTATCTATTATGAATCTCTGTTGGAAATTGAGTCTCAACAACACTCCCATCAGCACTGACAGACAAGCCATTAGTACATTAAAAAGGAGAGCAAACCCCACTCCCTTCTAGCACTGAAGATGTTACTTAGATGGATAGCAAAATGTCTGCAAGCAAACAACCAATCTCAAAGAACACTAAAGACTCTACATCTCAGTTTTGTCCAGTCATCTTCAATCTGTGTCCTTCAACAGTGTTACACCCATAACTTTGAAAACTCCTAGGGTTTGGAAGTTGAGCCATAGCAACTGGACCTCCTCCTCCTCCTCCTCCTCCTTTTTCTTCTTCTTGAAAAGAAGTCCAGTTGCCATGACTCAACTTCCAGACAACTCTACTTGGATGACTGAGAATCTTCATTGATTTGCTGGCTAGAAATTCTGGAGAAGTCCTCTGGGAGAATGCCACTGTTCTCTATTCTCCTCCTATATGCTGTTTCTTTCCTTCCACTTCTCTCTCATATGATCTTTCTCGTGTCTTCTTTTTACAATTACTGGTGCTGGTTACATGTAACTTCCTCGCTTCTCTTTCATACAGATCCTATTTCCTTATAAACTGAATAAGCATAAGCATGTCTATGCGTGTGTATCTACATGCAGGTGTTATAATTTAATTTCGTTCAAATGAAAAGAGTCATAATAATCAATGCCCCTCTCATCAACAGGGCAAAGTCAACAGTTTCTCACCACCACAAAGACACAACAGTGATGCTATTTGATTGTCATGATGAGGTTTGGAGTTGGAAAACCTTCAAAAATGCCTTCTTTAATATGCATTAAAAAGAGGCATCCACAAGGGTCGAAACAGAAGAGATGGCATCCACAAATCATGTGTTCAAATCTCATCCTTTTTTTTTTTTACATGCTTTGCGCAGTCTTGAGCAGGCTACATCAAACTGAATTATAATCCTCCAATGGCAGCAGCGAGCAGTCTATGATCTTGGGGCTACATTTGGCTTCTGGCTAATTTCTCATAGCCTCAACCCAAATAACTTGCTTAAATTTTACATTATTCTGTAGAAAATTAGACTTCAGACTTCTGGGGAGATTAGTCTGATCTACGCTAGTGGTGAAGAAGGAAAGAGGGAAAGAAGAGACTATGAGGAAAACAGAAGAATGTCAGGAAGAAAAAAAGAATGCTCCACACAGTTTGAGATTTGGCTCTGTCTGGTAAACCAAGTGCTATTGCTCTACTCCCCATCCATCCTTTAAATGCAGCCTGCCAAATTGCTTCCTCCAAGGGTCACGGTCCTTCCATGCTACCTACTATTTTTGCTCAGGCCAGGTAACAGTGACCTCATCACTTGCCTGTATAGATTTTCTGAAAGCCTACAACAAACACTTGCAGATCATCTTGTCTCATTCTCACATCACAACTGATAATTGGTATTTTATGAAGCCAGATGGAATGCGCTCCCTACATGACCACCCTCCCTGCCCATTCCCCCCCCCCCCAATCCTAACATGACAGCAGGATGGTGCCAGCAAGGATTCTGTCCAAAAGCAACTTCTTTTCTGGCTTGTTACTCAAAAGTCGTACTACCCCAGGCTCCCTTCAAATTATTTATTGGGTTTTGGCAGGCTATCAAGGCTTACAAAATTAGTCTCAAAGCCAAAATATTTGGTGCCACGGATCTTGCCAGCTGACTGATGAAACACTGTTATTGCACTGTTCTATTCCATTTAATTTTTTGCTCCAGACTCCTGGCTTTTGATGAAAGAAGTTTTTTTTTCTCTCATGCACACTCTTTCTCCACAGCATTCATTTACACTTATTTCCCCAGTGCATTATCCAAGCTCTCTGAGCATCCACAAACATGTTCAAATCTTCGCTGTGACACTTTGTTTCTGTTAGAAATGAATTGCAGAATCAGGAGTAGAAGGGATTTACGAGATCCTCAGTTTCAGGTCACAGACAGGGGCATGAACCTGCTTTAACCTCTCTTTGTCTATGCATCCTCAGCTCCAAAGATATTCCATATTATGAGAAATACCTTCGTACAGCCACTGCCCAAAAAGCAAGCAACTCAATAAATGTCTATCTTGTTCTACGTACCCCGAAACAACTTTTCCCAGCCTGCCACCATTCTTAGAATAAGCTTCATCTTTCCAATGGCTAGTCAAAATATTTCCAGAAGCATCTGGACTCCATAATTACTTGCCTTGCCTACTTTAGAATAGACCCTTTACAAAATTCACCTTTTTGCTGGAAGCCTTGTTTGCTCTCTTAAGTCCTTGTGTTCAACTGCAATAATGTATGAGGTTCATCACCTAATTTTGCCTGAAATTAAAATGGGAAATTATGTAGGAGATTTTTTGCTGAGGAAGCTCATGCAATGCAGTTTGAAAAACGCTAACTCTTTGGAGGTGGTTCACACACAATGGAGGATGGGATGCAAAATTTTAATAAAATCAGGAGGTTGCGAGAAGTGTTTCTAGCAACATCCAGGTGGGGGAATGTCTGTATGCCAAAGAAAATTTAGTCAAGGTACACATAAAGACAAGTCACGTTGAGATTACAGTAAGGAACCCAAATACTTTTTAAGAAAAGAACCAATGTGTAAATTAGTTATTTATGTCTGCTTCAGGGATGGCAGTTTATATCTTTTCTTGACAAATTCATAGTACAGACAGTCCTGCATCATCATTAGTCCATTGGTACATTCTTGATCTTTCCCGAAAGAAGGGAGCAAAAATTATTGTAATTGTAAAAGTTTGACATTTGTGGCCCTCCGGAGTCCAGGAATGACTAGGTTGTGATGCTCGAAGAAGGGGATAAAGAAGTTAAAGGAACCAGGAAAAAAAATATTCAGCACCATGAGGTGTGAACAGCAAGGAAAACATGAAGTTGAAAAAAAAAATCCAGAGAATGACAGCAGCTGGACCACTATTTCAGTGAGGATAACACCTACAACCTAAAAAAAAAAGGCCACAAGTACAAGATAGGTCCTCAAGGTCTAGGTTTGAGCAGATCTATCTCTTTGCCTTGGCAGTCCATATTTAAAAATGAGCATTTCCAAGTTTGCAACCTGGGATAGAAATCTGTTCTTAGATTGAGAAAAACGAACAAGAATTGGAGAGAGACCTGGCTTTCTATTACTTAATTAGTAAATGCTGAAGCAGTTTTGATCATTAAACATCCATTTTTTTTTACAGAAATGGAACATTATTTTCATTTTTAAATTAAATACTGTGATGGAACACCATAACACGATTTTGGCTTTTTTAAAAAAAAAATAAATTGATTTCACTTTAAGCCAGAGCCTTCATTCCACTAATGACAAGTTACCATCCAGTCATAACTTGCATGACATTTATTATGCAACATGAAAGATTTCAAGAGGATCTGGGGGAGAAAGAAGTTGGAAGAATTGTGCCTAGCCTACTGCTATGATGACACATTTCAAGTTTCTTTTCAGGGAGGAGAAATTCAAATAGAAAACTTTTTAAAAACTTTGGCTAATTAGGAGAAGTTAGTTGAAACGTTGAATGCTGGCATTATGACAGGTTCGTCTCTCCTCTCTTCCTCTCTCCTGTCTGATTTTGCCATTGACACAATACTCCTGGTCCTTGGGGGATGAGGGCCTGCCAAAATGTCCAAAAAGCATGAGCTTTTGGAGGACAATAGCAAACAAGTTGAGCTTACAAAACAAAACTCTAAACGTGAACAAGTCAGGCTTCACTAGAACAGATACATTATAGATAGATGAGGTATATATAGAAAGATACATTATAGAAAGATGAGAAAGAGTGGGGGAGGGAGGGAGGGAGATGAGAGAGAGATGATAGCGATAGAGATGATATAGAGCAGTGATGGCTAACCTTTTTGCCATCACGTGCCAAAAGTGGGGGGAGCGCGATAGGGTCGCACACACCCGTGCCCACATCCATAATTCTATGCGCCTCACCCCCCATGCTCCCCCCCACTTTTGGCACGTGATGGCACGGTGGGCCCGGTAGGCCCGTTTTTTGCTCTCCCCAGGCTCCAGAGCCTTTCTAGGAGTTTGGGGAGGGCAAAAACGGCCTTCCCCACCCTTCCAAGAGGCCGTCTGGAGGCCAGAAACAGTGTGTTCCCTGACTTCTGGTGGGCCCAGAAAGCCCAAAAATCAGCTGGCTGGCACACACATGCGTGTCGGAGCTGAGCTCGCGTGCCCACCGATATGGCTCCGCGTGCCACCTGTGGCACCCGTGCCATAGGTTCGCCATCACGGATATAGAGAGAGATGACAGAGATAGAGATTGAGATGATAGTGTGATAGAGATAGATGACAGACAGACAGACAGACAGGTGTGTGATTGAGAGAGAGAGAGAAAGAGAGAGAGAGAGGGAGAGATGCATTCCCTGCCTACTCTGAGAGCTGCTTGCTGCCTCCCTGTCATGATGGAGGGAGGAGGGTTATTCCTGGTGATGGTGGTGGAAATGAATAAAGAATTCTGGGAATCTCTGCCTAATCCCTAACCCCAACAGATCACCCACGGTCTGAAGTTCATCCAACTGCCCGGCTATCAACCAGTAGGAAGATGTTGGAGGTGGGTGACCATTTTAGTGACAACAGCAAAGGCCTTACTTCATACTCTGAAGGGAAAAGCGATGGTGAAGAGTACCTGTACTTTACCAAGCAGACCACATGGATAGAGAAAATGAAGCAATTGATGATACAGTGACCATGATCAGGGTGAGATGACCTCTCACACGTTAGGATTTTGGGGGATAATAAGGGGGTTGCTGATGTGGCTAGGTTAAATTGCTGATCTTGCCATGCAGGAAAATAAAATCCAAAGCTGCAAAGAGAATTACATAGAAGGTATGAAGCATGAACATGGGAAAGTTCAAAACGATGAAAGATGAAATGAATTGACTAATATTGACATCTTAGGCATCAAAAAATTGAAATGGAGTATCAAATAGTATCAATCAAAAGATTGTACTATTTATTACTCAGAACACAAAGAGCAGAAAAAGAACTATTTCTTTTTCTATTTCTTTCACCGCCAGGGAGGATATAGTTAAGTCAGACAATACAGTCCTTTAAGATGATGGTTATCCAAGTTTATGCTCCAAACACTGATACAAAAAAAAGAGGAAGATGGCAAGTTTCGCGGCCAAGTTCAATCTGAAATAGGCAACATCCAAGCACGATATGCTGGATAAAGGAATGCCAAGGCTGGAAATAGTACAGAGGATAACATAATTGGACTGAATGATCCAGGAAGAGAAATGAACTAGAACAATTCATCATTTTCTGGCAATCTGAAGGTGTATTAATTGCTATCACATTCTTTAGACATCTCAAGATATAATAGCAAAGACATAGTTTCATACTCTTATTCAGATGCACTACAGAGGTAACAGAATCTTGCAAGCCTGATTATGCCTTACTTCCTCCCATTGTTATATTCACGAGTTAAAGGATGAAACATTTAGACATACATTCTTATTTTTGACTTAAGCCGTATTTTCATCTTTGCCGGTTTGATAACAGATCACTCCTCTTTATATCAAGGTCATCCTCGTGACACTCTACACTTGGCCAGGGGTTAATTATGGAACAGATTATGACTGCTCATGTGTCAACTCCGGTCAAGCTAAAACCAAAGGTTTTCACAAAATGTTTGCCATTTTCAAGGAGAACCTCAATAATCGCTTTGAGGTCCTGAACCTCACTGACAGAGAATCAGATGAACTCTGGAATGCGATCACAGTTTTTAAGGATGAACATGAAAAAAGACTGTCAAAATACCAAGAAAGAGAAGAAAGCAATCTGGATTTCAGAACAAATGATGGAAATTGCCAAGAACAGAAGAAAAACTAAAAGCCCAAAAAGACTAATACCTTAGGAAGGAACTTAACAAAGAATTTCAGAGAGCTGTTGGAAAGGACAAAGAACAGTATTACAATAACATCTGTAAAGACATCAAGGATGGAAACAGACACACAAAAAATAAGGGAAGTCTTCCTAAAGAGGTTTCAACCTCAAACTGATTGGAGGAGACAGTAACTGTTCAAAAAAAAAGAAAAAACAGAAATGGAAGGAATATAATGAAATACTGTACAGTACACATGTCAACATTCAAGACACTTTAGAAGATATTCTTTATTTACAAGAACCTCTAGCACTCAAAAATAAAATTATATCAGCACAATGGTAATTAATTTTGGGTAGGATGACTGACCCTTCCCTTTTCTTCTTTTTGGAGCTGTTTGTTTTAGGAAGGATATTGTATTTGTTGCTGCTGCTGCTGCTGTTGTTATTCTAAAATATTTTTAACAATTTGAACCACCTAAAGTTGCTGGGAGTCAGGTGGCATATAAATTTAATAAATTATTATTAAATCATTTTGGAAGACTACAGGAAATGAATCTACAAATGAGACAGTCCAGATAGAACATCACAAAGCATGCTGCTTCTACGTCAGCAGATGAGTGAGACAAGGTTATATATTCTCCTCTTTTTGTAATACATGCTGAATATATAGTGAGGGAGGCTGTATTGAAACAAAACCAGCATGGTTTTCAGCCTGGGTGAAGCAATTACCTGTGCTATGTTGGTGACACTACTCTGATAGATGGAATTGCAAATGATCAGCAATCTTTATTAATGAAAGTCAAGGAAGCACAGGGGAAAAAAGAAGTATAATTAAATATAAAGACCAAACTAAAAGCAACAAGTACCACAATCAGCTTTAGAACTGACAATTGAATTGATGGATAGCCTCTGCTTTTTAGAATTGGCTATTAATAGTACAAGAACCAGTAGTCAAGAAATACCCTGCAGACTAGCACTTAGTGGGGTATCACTGATGATCTTGGGAAAGACATCCAGGTGCTGTATTCTGTCTATACCTATAAGGATCAAAATTGTGGCAGGTTTTTCCTGTCATACTCTATGAATACAAAAGCTGGACATAGAAGAAACAGGAAAAGGGTAGAAAATGCATTTGTACGTTAGTATTGGAAAAGTTGTTTGCAAATATTATAGATATTCAAGAATGCAAACAACCTGATCATATAACAAATCAATCCAGACTTCAAACTATTATATTTTTGGACACAAAAATTCAAAGAACTATTGCCTTTGAGAAGTCTGCAATGCTGAAAAGGGTGGAAGAAATGAGAAGAGGATAAGCAGTAGTAAAGTAAATCCTTCAGTACATCTAAAACGTCAGGGTGGGGATACGGGTCAGGGGTGGGTTCTAATTTTTTTTACTACTGGTTCTGTGGGCGTGGCTTATTTTGTGGGCATGGCTTGATGGTCATGTGACAATTATTTAGGATTTAGCAGAGGTACTGCTCTACCAGGCTTTTAACTGCTTGCAGAGCTGTACCGATCTACCCATTTATTTTTTGCAAGCACCGGTCTACCCGTTTATTTTTGCAGGCACTGGTCCACTCATGTATTTTTGCAGGCATCGGTCTACTCATTTGTTTTCTTTTAACACTGATCAGCTGTAGGGCGGCCCTTTGAAGCCCTGCGGCAAGAGTTTAAACAGTTTTTTTCACTCTAGCCATCAGCTGGGACTCAGGAGGCAGCAATAGATTGGGGGTGGGGCCAAATAAAAGGTAAGAATAACGTGGGGGGTGGGGGGGCAGAACCGGTATGGTGACATCATATCGTCACCGCTACCGGCTCGGGAGAACTGGGCTGAACCGGGAAGAACCCACCACTGATACAGGTGATCCTCGCTTAACAACCATTAGTTTAGTGACTGTTCAAAATTATGGTGCTGAATTAAGGCAGTTACAAGCCATGCCCAAAGTTATGTATGGCCATTGCAGCACTCTCACAGTAACACGATAAAAATTAGGGTGCTTGGCAGCACACACACTACTACCAACCTTCCCACCCATCTCCCCACTCCCCCTAATCTTGACTGCCCTGCACAGCAGCACTCAGCTGCAGCACCAGGGCCAGGCCTAAAGTAGAGACCCAGGGCCTTCAACAGCCAGCTGCCCCTACTCCAGGCCTCTACCTCAGCCTTAGTGCATCGATGGAATGATGCTGTGCATTGGAATTTGTATAAGAGAAAGACTGCAGCAAAAAAATGAAGAAATATATTGAACAATATGTATACAGGTAGTCCTCTACTTACAACAGTCCATTTAGTGACAGTTTGAAGTCACAATGGCACTGAAAAAAGTGACATGACCATTTTTCATACTTATGACCGTTGCAGCATCCCCATGGTCACATGATCAAAACTGTTAGAGGTGAAGACCTCTCAGCATGTTGCTGCAACTAATTGATTGTTTGGTGAACTGTTTAAATGAACCAATGAGAGCACAGATTCCTGGCTCTGAGTTTCCCGCACTTTCCAACGGTCAGAAAGGTGTATATAAGTACCTGCAGGAACAGGCTTTCTCCAGATACTCGCAGATACTCGCAGAGATACCTCAGAGAGAGACTCAGGGAGAGCTGAGCAGCTGAAGTCACCATGAGCTGAAGTCACTGCAAGAGCTGAATCATTCCCTTGTTCCTGAGGAGGCTGACAAAGAAGCTGGATGCCTCCCATGCTTGGGAAGAAGAACAAGAGCTGAATGGACTTTGCTGTGAGGAGAATTCTTTGGGCTGTTGATGCCCTTTTGTAGGTTTTGTTTTTATGTGTTTTTAATTAAACCAGTTAATTTCTCAAGACTCCTCAATTAATTTCATGCTAATGCGTTTGTCTGCACTTGGCAACTGACTCATATTTATTTTGCAACCTTCTGACAAGCAAAGTCAATGGGGAAGGAAGATTCACTTCATAATTGGGTGATTAATTAAACAACTGCAATTATTCACTTAACAACTGTGGCAAGAAAAGTCGTAAAATGGGGCAAAACTCACTTAACAAATATCTCACTTAGCAACATAAATTTTGGGCTCAATTATGGTCGTAAGTAGAGGACTACCTGTATAGATAAAAGGTTTGAAGAATGTAGCCAAAAAGGACAAGGAAAGGTTAAAATTTAAAGAGGTGGAAAGATTTTGGCAAATGTTTTTAAAATTTTTGGGAAGTGCATGCAAGAGTTAAATAAGGAACCCTTATTTAAATAAAAGCAATGAAATTATTTGGAATGAAACTGAAATTGAGGAAATTATGAAAGATGCGTTAAAGGGATTTGTACAGGGAGGATAGTGATATGTCAAAGAATGGAATTGTAACAAATGCAATAAATGTCAGTGTCCAAGAAAATAAAGATGGAAAAAAAGTCACAAATGCTGCGAGAATATTGAAAAATGGTAAGTCTACACTGCAGATGATTTACCTGGAGAAATCCTAAAATGGCTATGTAACAAGTTTAATGTGTGTGCAAAAACTGCATCTGGGCCTTATGATCAGAAAAACACATTTACTATTCCCCTCTGCAAAGGGAGTGGTGGTGAGAATGAATGCAAAAATTGCAAACCCATTTGTTTGTTAAAAGTGCCTGCAAAGAGATTTGGCAGAATTCTGACTGAAGCTGTATCAATGAGCAAAACTGAGAAGTGCAGTATGGCTCAATAATCTTTCTGTTATTCAGAATTGTGTGAATACTGTGAGAAAGTTAACTGTGCTTTTGCTAACTTAGAGAAACCGTGCCGTATGATAAACTGTTTTGAACATTCGGGGACTTGAAGGATGGTTGTTGAATACATTAGAGCGGTATATGATGGAAGTACGTACGGCTATAAATGAAACACTTAGCAAATAGTTTGACACTGAGTGAGACCTGCCCCATTTTATGACCTTTCTTGACACAGGTGTTAAGTGAATAACCGCAGAGTTAAGTTAGTAAAGGTTGTTACGTGAATTTTTACTTTCCCATTGACTTTGCTTTTCAGAAGGTCGCAAAAGGTGATCACATGACCCCGGGGCACTACAACCGCCATTAATATGAGTTTTTGATCATGTGACCACAGGGATTCCGCAACTGTCATAAATGTGAAAAATGGACATAAGTCACTTTTTTCAGTGCCGTTGTAACTTTGAATGGTCACTAAACAAACTGTTGTAAATTGAGCATTACCTATAATCCAAGCAAAGGGACATGTTCCCCTTTTTGACAAGTATTACCATAGTAATGAATTCGTCTCATAATCTCTACTTGTGTCGTGACATGATAGTGCACTGAGGGATTTCAGAAAAACGATTCCTCAAGCATCTTCACTCTTTAGTTATCTTATTCTTTAAATCTGGGGGAGCCAATTTTTACCATTAGTACCTTTGAAATTCTAAGACCATTTCTTGGGTACATTTGTAAAATACCATAGAATCCTTGTCTCTTTCATACCTGCAGGCCTCTAAGGGTGATTTCCACTTTTCCAGTGGGTCCTAGGTAGTGGTGGGTTTCAAATTCTTTTACTACCAGTTCTGGGGGTATAGCTTGGTGGGCGTGGCATGGCTTGGTGGGCGTGGCTTGGTGGGCATGGCAGGGGAAAGATACTGTAAAATCTCCATTCCCTCCCCAATCCAGGGGAAGGTTTCTGCAAAATCCCCATTTCCTCCCAATCAGCTGGGACTTGGGAGGCAGAGAATAAATGGGGATGGGGCCAGTCAGAATTTTTACTACCAGTTCTCCAAACTACTCAAAATTTCTGCTCCCGGTTCTGCAGAACTGGTCAGAACCTGCTGAAACCCAACTCTGGTCCTAGGCACTACTGGAAATAAAGGGTAATAGAAACTGGTCATTTGCTTTACAGAATGTCTGTTTCTTATTTGTTTTGTTCAAACAATGCTTAAAATATATTGCATATTGTGTAATGGTGTGTGAGAAAGACCTTGCAGGATGGATGGAAGAACCTCAGCATAGACATCTATCAGGCAAAAGACAGAAGGAAAAGGGTTGTGGGAAGCATCTCAGAAGGGACCCTCTATTGTTTTCTGAGAAGTGAAGGATTGGATGAATACTTTTAGACTTGCAAGATTCCATTACTTAACCTTGCAATAATATTAGTAGGGTTTGTGCTTCATATCTGTGCTACCTTGAAGGACTGGCATACAGGTAGTCCTTGACTTACAACTGTTCTTTTAGTGACAATTGTTGCAGGATCCCCATGGTCATGTGATCAAAATTCAGATGCTTGGCAACTGATTCATATTTATGACAGTTGCAATGTCCCAGGGTCATGGGATCATCTTTTGTGACCTTCTGATAAGCAAAGTCAATGGGGAAGTCAGATTCACTTAACAACCATGTTACTAACTTAACAACTGCAGTGATTCACTTAATTGTGGCAAGAAAGGCTGTAAAATGGTGCAAAACTCATTTAACAAATGTCTCACTTAGCAATAGAAATTTTGGGCTCAATTGTAGTCATAAATTGAGGACCACCTGTATAGTTAGAAGCCTAAGGTGCACCCAGAGAGGAGTCTGGGGTGGGGGTGGGGGTAACTCTACTGCCTATCACTATGGTAAACACAATCCTTTATATACACAGCAACTTTGAAATATATTCTTCCTTTTCTTTCTCCTCATGATTTTTATGTGGGTGTTTGTGAAGCTGGTTCTGATGCGCCTTTCTATTACCACATGATAACAACCCTCACACATCCTATTCAAAACATTAGCAGAACTGTTGTTCAGGGTGCTGGAAATAATAATGAGAAGGCTAAATCTTCTGTATGGTTGTGTGAACAAGGCTTTGCTTAGTTTAGAGGTAATTATGTTTTTGGTCCATGATGGCAAACTTTTTGGGCCCCAAATTCAAAAAATGCCTAACTTGACTTGACTCTGCTGGTCTGTCACACATCACACTCTCTGAACAAAAGATAAAAAGAATATTTACTTCCCACCCCCATCTAGGCCAAACTGAACAGTAGCAGCACTGAGGCTGGGCCTAAACCCTGACTTCAGCCCTAAAGCCACTACTGCCACTCAAAAGGCTGATTCAGGCCATTCCCCAAGACATACAAGCCTTGGAAAATGGAGTGATTGCACCCTTAGCCCAATGCTTCCCAGACTCTGCTGCACCCAACTTATCTTCAAGCAATATTTTCTTTCTTTTGACAGGCCCTGGCAGGTCCTACCTGAGGTTGCATGAGCTTCAAAAAATGCTCTTTGATGGTCTTCTGCAGCCTCCAAAAATCACGTGAGGACAAGGCAGGTGTCCTCATGTGATGGCAGGAGGACAAGTATTTGGAGAATACTTGTGTCAGATGTTGGTGAATGCTGGCAATTCACCCAAAATGTTGTGACGTGTCACCTTTGATATGTGTTTCAGAGGTTCGCCATCATTGTTTTACATGTATTCAATACAAAGGAGTTGCTGATTTCACGGATATACCTAAACAGAACAGAACAGGTCAGCATCACCTAGAGCAGGGGTGTCAAACTCATGTCGTTATGGCGGCCTGCACGTGACGGCGTGCACGTGATGCTCTTGTTCCTCAGAAGTGGGATTCATCCGGTTCTGACTGCTTCGGGCATACCAGTAGCTCTGATGATCAGCTGAAAGCGAACTGGTTCGCTCCAATGATCAGATGGGTCCACCCGCACCTGCACTATAACCTACCTGCTATATTTCTTTTGTCTTAAGCCCAGCTGATAGGTGCGGCAGAGCAGATCGCCTCAGCTGTTTTACTCACTCAGGATTCAGTAGAAGGTATCTTTCAATCGTAATGTGCATGCGCGGAAGTGTGGGTTTGCAGCGCGCATGCAGCGAACTGGTTATTACAACCAATAAATCCCACCACAGTTGTTCTCCCTTCGCTAAACCGGGAATGGGCGTGGCCAGTGCATGACGCATCTGGCCCATGGGCCGGGAGTTTGACAGTCCTGGCCTAGAGGATCTGAAGTTCCCCATCCTTGCTTAGTTGTTTGTAAGGGGAGAAAACAGAAACCGAACCAGTGGCCTTCAGTTGGGAAAAAAAAAATTGGGGTTCTGCTATTGACATGACTTCTGATCAACATTCAGCCAGCATGCCCTACATCCACTCAGCGTATCTGACCTGCTGATTGGCAACTGCAGATGTTCTAGAGGTTGACCTGGTCATACACATGAAGACTTTTCTCTACTGTGGCAACTACCTTAATAATCACTTACTGTTAGCAGCAGACATCCCCAACCAATTCTGCAGTGGAAAGTGCAAACAATTTCGAGCCTGTGGCCAGGTTCTCTTGCTTCTTACTCACATATTTCTTCTTACTTACATATTTCTCTTTTATCATTTCATTATTTCCTTCTCTGGGATACACTGGTGCCATGCTAACCACAATTCCTCCTTTTAACATTTGCAGCAAACAAACTGCATAGTGAGTGCTCTCCTTTTCTAATGATCGGAGGGGGAAATGTAAAATATATCATCGAATATCATTCAAGAACGTGTGTGTGTGAATCTCAATATATACAGTGATAAAACACCATTAAGTTGCTATTAACATAGGAAATAGATAATTTCCATAAGATTTGTGGTTTGAAATCATCCCTCACTTCCTTTTTAATATTCTTAAGTTTTGACAGATTGAAGTCCTCTTCCAGAACTAAAGCTATTAAAAAGAAAGCTGAGGATGCTTTCAGACATCATGTTTTCAAGCATCTCTGGCGTTTTCACTTGTTTTTCAGGCTTAGAATAACATACAGGGCTGGCATACGCCAATATACATTTGCCACCCGGTGACTGAAGCCTCAAGGGATGTGTAATGAATCTTTGCTGATCAAACAGCACAGATGGGATACTGCAAATACTTTTCAGTGGAAAAAGTCTCACATTCAGTTGCATCAAGCAATGAGAAATCAAGAGATTAACAAATGTGGCTGAATCATCCTGATAATCACTCAGTATTGGCTTCAATTATTTTGTCCATGATTAAGAAGGGGGGGGGGGGGAAGAGTAAGCTTAGCTGATTAATTGGTTTGTTCTTGCTCAATTTGACATAGGGATGTTTCTGGCCAAATTAGTATGGTTCAGCAACCAGTATGGTTTATTTTGGGACTGTTCTGACCCAGCCTTAGCAGAAGCAAGAAACAGACTCCTTGTCACGAAAACCCCCTCTTTATTTACCTCTTGTGAATTAATTGCATTCACCCACTGAAAAGTCCAGGCAATAGTCCTTCAAGGAGTTAATTGCCTAACAGACCTTATCAGTTCCTTGCGATAAGTGCAACACCGTGAGCTCCCAGCCAAAAGGCTGCAAATTAAGTTCTGGCAAGCAGTCTTTGTGGCATGAAACACAATGAGCAAAATCTTCAGAAATACGAACTGTTGTCTCCTACGACAACCACTCCCCTTTCCTTCTATTTATTCCCCAGCCAGGGAGGGGCCATTCAGCATCCACGTGTGCTTTGCTTCCCGAGTCGACTCCTTGTCCTCCGTTGTTCACCTCTCCTAACTGCTCTGCGCATACGTGTATCTAGAACAGGCCCCAGCTGTTCTTCCTCCTGACTCATATCAGTCTCCAAAGGCAGCTGCCTCTCCGGTGGCTGGGAAATGTCGAACGGCTCTGGTTCTATCTCTGCGTCCGACGCAGAGCATCCATCAGAGCCTTTCCCAGATTCCAGCACTGGCCCAAGTTCCTCCCCAACCTCCTCATCATCTGAGTCTGCCACCAGCTCCGCTGGCAGCTAGTGGGTCACAACAGGGACTAGAGAGCTGCAAACACAACTAATTCTCCACCTTGAAAGTTCACTAGGTGACTTTATATGACTTACCAGCTATGGTGGTAAAAGGAAATCCCCTCCCCCCAATACATACATTAGTAGTCAAACCTATGAGATACACCCCCTCCCCACATACACTCAATACATGTGAACTGTTTAAAGCAGGGGTGTCAAACTCATGGTCCACTTCCCCCCCCCCCCCCCCGTTTTAGCGAAGGGGGGAAAGTTGTGATACATCACGTGAAGAGACTGGTTTAAAGTGTTCTTGTAAAAAAACATTCACAGCAACCTGAATTCACACTGAATTCAGGAAAGGAATCAGTCAAGAACTGGTAAACCGAACTGTTTGTATTCATTGACTGTATTTCGGAGATAGTAGGCTAACGTGCTGACCTAACAGGAAGAGAAGAATTATAATAAAGTGACCCAGATCACATCATGCTGTAATTGACACTGTGTCTGCCTTTTCCTTTGTCTTGCCTTTGCAATACAGTAGGCCAAAAGTATATAAGGCCTAGTTCTACTTTTGCTCAGAGTTGCTCAGTGAAGTGCCCAAACAGTGAATGTGTGTGCATTGTTTACTGACCGTATGCTTACTAATAAAAATGTGTTGCATCTTCAGAATGATTTGTTTGCTTTAGGTGAGTCAGGCTGGGCCACAACCTGGTTCTCAGCCCAACCTATCTCACAGAGATGTTGTGAGGAAGAAACTGGAGCAGGGGTGGGTTATACTTACCTTTACTACCGGTTCGCATCATGCCCGTGCGCATACGCAGATCACTTCTGATGATGTCCGGGTCAGTGGGCGGAGCCTCCTGGCAGTTTTACTACCGGTTCTTGCGAACCGGTCCAAACCAGTTGCAACTCACCACTTAAGTGGAGGACATGTTATGTCAATCACTGTATGCTGCTAAAGAAAAGCCAGGATATAAAATGTGTGAATGAATGAGAGTTCAGTCTGGACCATGCTTTCCCAATTTGGTGGCCTTCAAATTTGTGGAGCCAAACACCCATAATATCTAAGATGCAGATGATGTGAACAGAAGTCTAAGACAATCTTTTTATGATCTTGTAATCCCTTAATTCAGGGTAGAGTCGGGGCGACTGAATGGCACTAAGTGTTTACTAGCTGCCCTTCCCGATGCCTACATGGAGTTTGCAGCAGATATTTGTCTTTGCACTCTGAGAAAAAATGTCTGTTGCTATCTACAACTGAACTCTCAACCTTCCGAGTGGGAGGCAAGCATCTTCCCCTCTAGGCCACCATGCTGCTCAGCTTTAGCCTAGATTATTGTCCTCAAATAATAACAACAGCTGATGTTATTAACATCAGCTGCCTGCAATTATTGCAGGTTTGAATCTCACCAAGGCTCAAGGTTGACTCAGCCTTCCATCCTTTCTAAGGTAGGTAAATTGAGGACCCAGTTTGTGGGGGCAATAAGCTGACTTTGTATAAAATATACAAAAGTATGAAGGCTATTGCTTAGCACATTGTAAGCCACCCTGAGTCTCCGGAGAAGGGCGGCATATAAATCAAATTAAAAAAAAAAAATCTCTACCGAACAGTCAAATGCCTTCCCTCCTCCTTCTTATGATCCTTAATAGTTATGGCTGCCCATCGCTTCTCTCTCTCTTTTTTTTTTGAAACAATTTATTGTCTTGTTCAAAGCCATTCCACTAACACCAAGGCAACAGAGACCAAGGTTCCAGTACCGGCAAGGGAGAGGAACAAACAAAAGCTTTCAGACTCAACGTGGCAGGTAGCTGAACCAAAGGACAGGCTGGCGATTGCTATTCAGGAGGCCAACCCAGTCAAGTAGTCAGAGGAGAATAGGGATTGCCAAGGAGATGTTGGAAATTTAAATTGAATCTGAAAGTTCCACTGGGGAAGCTTTGGGGATTTGCTAGTAGATGAATCAATTCCAGCATCTTCCATTTGGCAACCCAAACAATGCATTTTTATGAGTTTCTAACATCTTGTTATGTTTAGTCAAAAGTATCCAGGGCACATTGATTCTCAGCCACTAATATAAAGAGGACGAGTCAGATCAAGAGAACATAAATATGCCAGACAGAATTAAATTACCCAGCATATATTAATTCCTGTCTCAGCTTGATTGGTCCAATTTAAGATCAGGTTTTGGGGACATGTGCAGCTGGAATACTCAGAATCAGATTTGTTTTCAGTTAACATCTGGAGATACAGCAAAAGGGAGACAAACCCATTTCCAGAGCAAAGTGTCTTAAAACATCATTGGTAGATAAGTTACAGATAGTGGCATGAAGAGATGTCTTCTTGGAAATGGCTAGCAGTAGGCAAAGAGACTGGGTGGATTTGCTCTGGGTATCCCTTTAATTGTTCCTCCTCTCCAGTCTTAGATCTTCCAGATGTGTTGAAATGACCAATATCCACTCGTAGAAGTTACCCAGCCAGAATGTTCAAAGTCTAGGGAATCCTGGGAATGCCAGCCCAATTAATAGGGACAAGAATAGGGTTCCTCTGCTTCCCGGAACTCAATATACAAGCATGGTACAGCCTGTGCTTGAGGCTTAGAACATATAATAATAGGGTTGGAAGGAACCTTGGAGTCTTCTAATCCAACCCCCTGCCCATGACAGGAGGTTCTGTACAAAAATGACTGTCTAGTCTTATCTTGAAAACCTCCAATGATGGAGCACCCACAACTTCCGGAAGCAAATAGTTCCACTGATTAGTTTTTCTCACTAGTGAATAACCTTCAATCATCTACATATAAGAAAAAATTAATGCTATGTGGGCTCATCCCTAGGTGAAGAAAACTGCACTCTGAGAATTATTTGCTGTCAAGCTTCCAGCTAGTAGGTCAATATAGAAATGGTTTCATTTATAGCATCTATGTTCACTGCCTTCCTGTGGAAAGGAAACCCCTGCTGTACTGCTGCTTATTTGTCAGGTATGCTGCTAACTCTCTGAAAGGCTGGGCTTCGGTCAAATCTGCTCATTAAAGGAGGCAAGCTGGCATTTGTCTTGCAACTTTGCTCAGGAAATAGTAAGTACAAAGTGTGCACTGTTAGGGAGGTGAGTTATGGAATAAACTGGGTTAGAAGCCATATGAATGACACTGGAAATAAGGTGACCTTGTTTCAAGCCATCATCGTGAAGCCTTTATTTCTCCCTCTTTCGTCCAAACAATAAAAGCAGACAAGCCGGAAAAGATGCTTGTTTCTTTGATTGTACCCAAATGCTCCTCAGTGGCCTGGTTCTGCCATAGCAATAAGATTCAGTATTGGCTGTCTCCATCTGAGAGCTTCTACTGAGGGATCCCATGTATATTGCAGTAGCTCTTGCCTGGAGTGTGATTGTTGCTGCCTTCGTAGAATAAGAGCATCCAATATAGCACACAGGTATGTTCAAGCAAACTCACATTTTCTGAACAGGGGTTGAATATGTAATGAGTACAAAGACACACTGTATTTAGTCTTTTTGAAAATTTGAAAATTTCCCTGAAAGAGGGAGAATATTAGTAGGATTCAAGAATGTACACAACCGGTAAATAGCACAGCAGCAGTAGTCAGGCATCCTGGCCATTGTTTAGGATCCCTTCCTCTCTCCATTATTCATCTACTGACCCATTGTTTCCAGTGAACCTATACCCGTGATGGCGAACCTATGGCACGGGTGCCACAGGTGGCACACAGAGCTATATCTGTGGGCACACGAGCATTGCCCTAGCTCAGTTCCAGCATGCATGCGTGCACCACCCAGCTGGTTTTTGGGCCTTCTGGGCCCACCGGAAGTCAGGAAACAAGCTGTTTCCGGCCTCTGGAGAGGTGGGGAAGGCCATTTTCGCCCTCCCCAGGCTCCAGAGGCTTTCTTGGAGCCTGGGGAGGGTGAAAAATGGGCCTACCGGGCCCATCAGTAACCTTTTTTGCTGTAGCCAAAAGCAAGGGGAGCGCGGGAGGGTCACGCGCACATGCGCAGGGGGGCAGGGCACAGGGAGGAATTGAATTATGGGTGTGGGCACGCGGGTGCGTGACCCCTCCCACATTCCCCCTGCTTTTGGCACGCAATGGCAAAAAGGTTAGCCATCACTGCCCTATACCTTCCCAAAGCCACAATGCCATACCCAAGCGTTCTCCACAACTTCAGAATTATTGAATGACTTCTTCCTGAACCATTCCCCCCACCCCTTCTCCCATTTAAGAACGGCCTTCTTAGCAGGCCAGTGTGCAAATGAAGCTAAATTTCAGAGATGAACAAAAATCAAATGTTTATTCAAAGGCTGTCTGTGGAGAAGAGAGTTTTTGAGGAGGGCGGGAGATGAGTTTCTCCAACCAAGAGAAGATTCCCTCCTGGATCCAAAGAAGACGAGAGGAAGAGGGAGCAGTGGGTGGCATGTTGAGAAGAACAACTGAACTTCAGGCTGAGCAGTTGTCTTCCCTCGTCAGTCAGTCTGTCGAACGTGTGCGAAAGGCCAAAGAATTGTGCAACCTGGTAAGCAGAGCCAAAGTACACAATACAAAGTGGCAATCGTCTGTTAAAGAATCCCATTTTTACTCCCCTCCCTGACTCCCGCCAAACTTCCATTCTGGCTCTAATGTTCTTGAAAAAAAATAAGCCAGGAAAGCAAAGTGCCACAGATTATAAAGCCTCCCCAGATGCACTTCTGTGGGCAATGTGGGAAGAAGAGGAGCTGTGGGAGATGAACAGTAGAAAAACCACAGTGTGACAGATGGAGGTGGGAGACTAGCGAAGAACATGGAGCCGGCTGAAGCAATGAAGCAGCAGCAACAGCAGCAGAGAGGAGCCTCTGCAGTTCCTTAGCAAAATATTGGGGAGAAGGTTTCTTGCAGCCAGGTGTTTGGGGAAGCTTTTTTTGAGCAGCATGTTTTTGGAACAAGAGAAAAGCCGCCTTCATTCCTCCTATAACACTGTTTATGGTTGAGGACTGTCACAGATTTTCTAAAAGAGAAACTCGTGGGATACTAACGGCAGCATAAAGAAAGCAGGAAGATGGATTTCACTAGAGAGCCGACCTCTTCCCAGCAAATTTTCCTACCTATTGTCTGCAAAAACCCGATGGTCCAGGATGCGAAAGAGTCCATGGTTTGCATGCAAATGGTCTGCAATTCAGTCTCCGTTTTGCATTCAGCAAGCCACAGGGAGAGGGCTGGGAAAAACGGGCTACGCATAACTCTGGGCAGGCACTGCTGGCTATTATTATGCCAGATCAGTGAGGGCAAAGCTATGACACACATGTCAAAGGTGACATGTCACGACATTTTGGGTGACGTGCCTGCATTCACCAACACTCAAAAACGATTCCTGAAAGCACACCCTGTTCTTCTGCAGTTTTTGTAGGATGAGAATGGGGTGCGCTCTTGCAGGGCCTCTGGCCTCTCTGGAAGGGAGAGGACCAGGCTCGTGCATAGGCTCCAGAGTCCCTGAAAAATCACATGAGAACGGGATGTCCTTTTGTGGAGTTGTCAGAGGTTGCGGAGGCTGCAGAAGAGCATTCTCCAAAGTTGCTTCAAGAACAAAGGCCTCGTGCAACCCAAAGGGCAGCCTTGGGTAGAATGTCAATAGAAAGAGAGCAGCACCTGAAAGCAAACAGTGCACAGCAGATCCCAGGGACTGCTGGGTTGAGGACCCCACAGGATGGGCTGTGTAATACTTGAAACATGGTTTTTGTAGTACTGTTGCACTGGCTAACCAACATGGGTTTTCTTGCATTTTTAATTTGCTTTTTCAAATGTATTGGTAATAAATTTGCCATAAATCTTAACCTTCAAGAAAAGCCTCTCTTTCAGAAACCAGGACTGGCAGGAGAGCACTGGATACACTCATGGGTGGGTTCTATTTACCTTTACTACCGGTTCATAACGGGATCACACATGTGCAGATCGCCGATGATGACATCCGGGGCAGTGGGCGGGGCCTCCCGACGGTTTTATTACTGGTTCTTGCGAACCGGTCTGAACTGGGAGCAACCCACCACTAGATACACTGTAGATCAGGGGTCTCCAACCTTGGCAACTTTAAGACTTGTGGACTTCAACTCCTAGAATTCCTCAGCCAGCAAAGCTTCTGGGAGTTGAAGTCCACAAGTCTTAAAGTTGCCAAGGTTGGAGAACCCTCCTGTAGATAACAGATTCAGCTGTTTTCAAGGCTCCATGAACAAAGAAAATATTCAAGCCCAACCTTGGGAAGCCCATTCTGATGTTTTCCCGTTGCAAATGTTTCTTTTGCTTTTACTCAGAATACAATGCTCTTTTCTATGGCTATGCTCACATATTATTGGATGCTTTGATTCTGGTGATCTAACTGGACAGATGACTGTTTCTAAACCAGTCAATTTTGAAGTTCTTTGTTAAGTATAAAAAGTAAATGTAAGCCATTTTTCCAGGTTCCCCTTTTCATTGGGAGACCCCATTTTATCAGAGTAACTCTAATAAATTGCTTTTAAATGATCTTCCAATTCTGTTGCTTATTGGAAAAGATAAACCAAGGCAGAACCTAGAGCCAGATCTGGCCATCAGGGCCACGGAGGGAGGGAGATAAGTTTCCACTTAACTATGCAAGGTGCCCTTTTTGAGTGGTAATATTGGTGCTAGGACAGAAGTGGAGGCCCAGGCCTTGACTTCAGGCCTGTGGTGGGTTGCTACCAGTTTGCCCCAGATCGAGTGAACCAGTAGCAGCAGCAGGAGGCTCCACCCACCCATCCGGACGTCTCTGCACATGAGTAGAAGCGTCACGCGTGCTCACAAGCACATGCATGCCCATGAGCGAACCAGTAGCAGACAAAATTGAAACCCATTACTGCTTCAGGCCCAGCCTCAACATTGCCATTGAGGACTTAAATGGGGAGAGAGGTAGAAAATTGTTTTCGTTTTGTTGGGAGTGTGTACAACATGCCATCAGTAGGCATTCTGCAAAATTTTGACATGCCAAACCCAAACATTTCTCCATCATTGAACTACGGGGTAGATACATCAATGGCCTGATATGAAGCAAGGGAGTTTCTTATTTTTTTAAAATAAAAAGTACAAGAAGGTGACATAGACTACTTGTCCCTAACCATGACACAAACATACTACATCTATTTTCCTGTCTTGCCTTTATGACATTATCTTTATCATTTTACCCAGTCCTTAGTGGGACAGGACTCCTTAACTATACTGGAGTTTAAGGGCAACCTCAAAATTTGCAAAATCTCTTAGATTTTCTTACGTAAGATCACCTTGGAAGAAAGTCAGGTAAGAGGGAATTTATTGAAGCAGAAGAGAGATTGGCTGGAGACAGCAGAGGTCATGCAATATAATGTTCTGCCCATTCAAAGGTGTAGAGAAAAGAGGGAATGGCCTTGAGGGACAGGAGGAAGCTACTAAGGCAATGGTCAGATAAAAGAGGCCTGAGTCTGAGACAAGAATATAATGTGAATAAAAGTCTCAGACAAACTCCCTAATTCTCATAAAAGTAAAGGAAGGGAGAGGGAAGCTCATTCTGACTTGCAAGATTCTGATACTCTGCATTTACAATAAAAGTAGTACTTTTTTCTAAATGGCATTGGTTTCTTAGTCTGATCTACCTTGAAAGGGATGACATAGAAGGATGGGGTGGGTGGCATTATACCTCTGTAATGTCTAAGACACTTAGCCAAAAAAAGAAGGATGTCAAGGATGGGGTAGAGTCTAAAGTTCACTATTCTCAGGGTTTTTAAAAGCTTAAAAACAAAGGGCAAAAACAATTGACTAAAGACTGGCTCCTAGAGCCAAACATTGTCTGACAGCATAGGAAGGGCTGAAGGAACCAGTTGTATGCCTAGAGTTTGGATTTGAATGAATACCAATATCCTTGAAATCTCCAAAGAAGATTTTTGAGGGGCTGCTCTTCATAATGGGCTTCCCTAGAAGTGGAAAGCAAACTTTTGCTTTTAGGAAGGATTCTACTTCAGGAGAAGTCCAGCTGAGGAAGACAACAACACAACAATGCTGTTCATCAGCAGTGAAATCCTCTGAAGTCTGCTATCGGTTCTGTGAGTCTGCTACCGAGTGCGGGCCCACGCAGCACTAAAAAAGGAACATTCTGAAGCCTGAGTCTGCAAAGGTAAGTAGAACAGCGAGGGGGGGAGATCTGCTGTGTCACGTGATTTAGATTAGCTAGAAAGCAGGAAATCTGACGATTCTAGCTAATATAAATCATGCATCACAGCTGATCATTGCCCGGCTGATCGTCGGAAATACCTGTTCGCCTGAATCGGTAGCATTTGTTACTACCGGTTTGCCAAAACGGGTCCGAACCGGTAGCATTTCACCCCTGCTGTTCATGGTACCATCTCTCTTTCAAACAGAAATGGGCCACCTGTGGTTCCAGCAAACTGCAACTCACAATACAAGGCTGGGGGTTGCACAAACTGTAATTCAGCAGGAAAATAAGGGGTGATATGCTTCTCGTCCCTTATTTTTCCTACTGCGCCAAACAAAAAATTGGGGGGGGGAACCCTTAGCCACTGATGTTAATAGTCAATCCCAATATTGATGGCCTCGTTGCTGGGAAACTGATATGAACAGACTGTGCTGTTTCACTGATGAGGTTTTCACACCTTATGAGCAGAGATCCTGCTATTGAATGCCTCCTTCTCCGAGTCCTTCATTTCAAAGTAAGTTCAGTTCCCAGAGCTATGGGTCCATCATCTGCCTGCTTGGTAGCAAATTGGACTGGGCAGGTACAATGATGGTTAGCTCTTTTTGCGTGTTTTTCTCAACCTCACTTTTCATCAACATTCCCAGCACAGTGTATTACACAGGTTTTCTCTAAAACTTCATTTGAAATAAGAAGTGTGTGCGTGCATGTAAATTTGCTTCTTATTTGCCAGCTGGCTACAAAACAAGATGAGAATAGCCGTTACAGAGGTGCAATTCTCTTTAATACCAAAAGGGTCGGTCTTAATTTACCTTCAGAGGGCTTTTGGGCATAAGATGCAGGTGGCTAGCTGATGGAGCTCATTCACCTTTTCATTAGCAAGTGTGGGAAGAAAAATCCGGTCTGATTCCAAGCCAGGAAACACGCTGGAAATAAAATGGAGGCTGATTGGAAAGAAGGACTCTGTTTATTTGGTTTCCAGAAAAGCCAGTGACATCAACAAATGTTTCTGGGGAGGCTGACCCCTTGGCTTAAGAATGGCTGGATTTTTTAAAGGGTTCTGAGATGTTTCAGGGGGTTGTGCAATGTAGTGAGCCTTGTGCCTTTTGCTATTCTAATGGTGGTAGGTTAATCCTATTATATCCTAGAAGTCATGTCCTGTTCTTAGCATTTGGATGGGGGATGTAAATTCTTAATCCCAGCCCGGGGGAACTGTGGCTGAAGATGTTTTGTTTATGAATAGGATGGGCCAGCCTTATCTGGTAGTTCTGAGCACTGGCTGGCCCCGCCCACCCACCCCTATGCTCTCTGGTCCTAGACATCTCACATTCCAGCTCACTTTCCCTGGTCCACAGCCCAGCTGATTTGCACACCTCTCCAGTTCTACTATCCGTGGCTGACCTAGCAGGCGTGCAGGAAACTGCCCCCATTGAAAAAGCCTTGTTTTTAGGTGTTGCACGCAAGTGCGGAAGGTGCGAAGCAGACACGCACGCTCACATTTTCGGCAAACTGGCTGTTAAGTATGTGCAGCCCACCTCTGGGGGCTTCCTACACAAGTGTGAAAAGAGTTGCAGTCTCAGAAGTACTGGACATGGTAGATCACAGTGGTTACAACTCAACAAGCCATAGCAGAGACTCAGATTGGTTGTTTTTTGCTTCCTGAAGACAGAGATGCTTAAAGGTAAGCAATATTTAACAAAACAGCCTTCTCATATTTCATCTCCTCATCCCCATTATGCCTGTTCCTTCTCTCTTCTTAATCAGATATTTATTCTAAATATAGTATTAATACAATCTTGTATTGCAATTGTAATCTGTTGATTTATTGTTTAATCTTTAAGCTATTAACCAGTCAAACGTTTTTTTAAACTGATTAGCCACCGAATTTTAAGGGACTTTTCCAAGAATCGAACGCTATTGAACACAGGGGGCAAAAACAATTACAATACTGTTCATGAGTTCCCAATGATACCCCAGTTTTGCTGGGAGGACCATGAAAATATTACCGAGATGTTAAGGGCATCATGAGCAGAGAAAGCTAGGGAACCTCTGCTATAAATAATTCAGATTCACACTGCACTAAACCATAGTTTGGTTTGCTTGGTTTGGTTCTTAACAAACTCTTTTGTAAAGGTTTCTCTTTTCTTCAATTGTTTCTTATCAGATGTTCCTTGATTCCTGCATGCCAGACCTTTCAAGCCATAGAGTGTCACCTGAATCCAAACAAATTGTGACTTATTGCATGTAGCACTTAGACTTACATTCCACCCCATAGTGCTTTACAGCACTCTCTGGGTGGTTTACAATGTCACCTATTACCCTCAACAATCTGGGTTCTCATTTTACCCACCTTGGAAGGATGGAAGGCTGAGTCACCTTTGAGCCCCATCAGGATTGAACTCCAGGTGGTGATGGATGCCTGCTGAGGAAAAGGCAACATGGAGAAATGATGTTGTGTGCATGAGGACATCATCATGCAAGAATAGACCTGTGGAGGTGGTCATGATGCAAGTACACAATCACTGCATTGTGTATTGATGTCGTTGCATGCATGGCATCATTCAGAAACCATCATCATTTCTTATAGGTGCCAGTATGGCTAATAAGTATACAATCTTCCTCTCCAGATGAAGTAGTTCAGCATCTCATTAGTCTGGTGCCTCTTGCAGCCACTTACCATTTGGCAAACACAATTTTTTTGTAGAAAATAGTGTCATCTTCACATTCTACCTATATTTTAAAAAATAATAAAATAAGGTGGAAAGACTTGTGATGAGTAAACCCCTGGGATGCAATTCTTAATTCTTATCACCTCCCATAGTTATATTCAGGGTGAGGACTTTTGTTTTAACCATCAGTCACTGTATTTTTAATATCTGCTTGACAAAATCCAGCCTGTTTTCCTCTATAGTTCTATTTATTTGATTGATTACACTTCAGAATGCCTGGCCAATCTGTGTCTGATGCCAGCAACATGCCCTGAAGAGCTGGATAGGAACGGGATATTCTAAGGAACGGAGAAAAAGGGAGATGGTCTCACAAAATGGATTAACTCAGCTGGGTGAGAGGAGATGCTTCATTCCCCCAAAGTCTGCACAGCTACTTTTCTCTTTTCCTACAATCATGGCAATCCAATGACTATCAATAAAGGAGAATATTTGTCGCTCAGGGTTGAAATGAGGGGTCTTTGGTGTTCTCCAAGCTTGGTGGTTTTCTTGCAGGTATTTCATTACCCCAACTAGCACTGATGACGTTAGTTAGTTTGGGTAATGAAATATCTGAAGAAAACAGCCAAGCTCAGAGAGCACCAAAGACCCTTCAATCTGATGACCACTTTTTCAGAGCGCTGCTCGCCCTTCTTCTTTCAGATGTCCTCTTCTCGGCACAGTGTTGACTTGTGGTTTGCTTAGAGCCGTGATGGCGAACCTAGGGCACGAGTGACACAGGTGGCACGCGGAGCCATATTGGTGGCACAAGAGTGTTGCCCTAGCTCAGCTCCAGCACGCATGTGTGCGCTGGCCAGCTGATTTTTTTGGCCCTTCTGGGCCCAACGGAAGTCGGCAAATGGGCTGTTTCTGGCCTCTGGAGGCCCTCCGGGAAAGTGGGGAAGGATGTTTTTGCCCTCCCCAGGCACCTAGAAAGCCTCTGGAGCCTGGGGAGGGCAAAAAACAGACCTACCAGGCCCACCGGGCCATCACATGCCAAAAGCAGGGGGAGCATGGGGGGGAGTCGCGCACACATGCATGGGGGGGGCAGGGTGTATAGAATTATGGGTGTGGGCACGCACGCGCATGACCACCCCGCACTCCTCCAGCTTTTGGCACACAATGGCAAAAAAGGTTAGCCATCACTGGCTTAGAGTGTTCTTGGAATGCCTTCTTTTTTTATTATTATTAATTCAGTTCCATTGCTTTACTTCCCTAAAATATACGTATGTCTTCTCTTTGGAGATGCGTCCAATCTTGCCAGCAACTTCTCCTTTTCCCAAAGGAACACTACCAACCAGACTGAATATCAAGGATCAACTGCAGAAATGGGGGAAGGGAATATGGTGCCTGAAGTTGAGAGCCTGGCTGTTTTCCTCTCGAGCAAGGCAGGAGGCACTTCTGCACATTTTTCGCCCCCAGAAATAGAGAAACTTTCTAGATGGGAGAAAGCAATGCATTTCTCCCCCCCCACCCCCCCACCCTTGGGAGACTGCCTGAGGTTGGGCTACAAATCCCCAAGGCTGCAACAGCGTTGATCATGCTGGCTTGGAAAGATAGGAACTGTAATAACAATGAATCTGGAAAAAGCTAACTGAAGGAGAAAGATTTAAACCTCCGTTGTTTATCTTAATTTTTTTTTCTTCCATCTCTCCCTCCCTCTTTTGCCTCTCTTCTCCTTCCTCTTTATTTCCTTTCCGTTTTCTCCTGAACTATCCTACCTCTTCTCGCCATCCTCCCTCCCCCCCCCTTCAATCGTTCCAGTTCTGCCTGCCTTTTCTTCTCACACTGATGCTGTCAATTCATTGCCCCATCATTTTTCTTTCTCTCATCTGAGCCTTGCGTTTCCTCCAGCTAAATGTAGTAGCATAGTGATTAGGACAGGGAGGTTATCTTGCTGGAAAAATACACCGTATGTTCTGATGAAATTTTGGACAACAGCTAGGAAAAGGCACCAAAGATCATTGTGGAAACAAGCTATTTTAGATACCAAAATGCCTCTTCCCATCTAGCGTTTCCTCCCCCCCCCACCAACCCCATTTGGAAAGGACACTATTTCTTAAATCACAGACCAGTATTTAAAGCACATATGGCCATTCAGCTGAACTACGGCTCCCAGGAGCCCCATCCAATAGTGAGGGACAGTGGAAAGTGTAGCTCAGCAGCATCTGGAGGGCCACAGGCAATGAGTGGTGTGCTGCATAGCTCATTTTGGCTCCCAAGAGCCGACTGTTAAATTTCTAGTCATTTTGCAAATGGTTAGACACTTAGCATGCCAATCAGCTCTTCCATGGCTAGTAGAGTGGGACAGTAGCGACAGTAAAGCTAGCAAAACAGGTCCTTAAACATTTACCAACACACCACCAGCCACAGGTTTTATACTCTTTGAGAGTAGGGTATTGTTACTTACTCTAACTATTAATTCATCTCAAACTATATTGGGAAGAATAATGTTGAGCAGGCATGCTTCCAAGCAGCTTAAGTTCTGAATAATAAGGTGTAGAAAGTTAGTATCCATCCCTCTCCTAGAAGAATGAAAAAATTTAGAAAATATTAAAAAGGCAGAACATTATATTTCCCTGGAGGGAGAAAGCAGCCTCCACCTTCCTTAATAGCCCACACCAGATGTCAGCATTTAAGAGCTAAAGAGATAGATAGCTCTACTCATAAGCAGATACCTTCACCCAAGATCCAACAAAGGTAGGATTAGCCCTCAGCCACAATAAGAATTGCCCAATGCCCCTTCATTGCAACAGCAGTCCAAACTTCAACCAAACTTAGCTCAGACAAACTCCTAGGATTTGTACATGGCCCCATGGGAGTCTGACAAAAGCCAATAGAATACATGTTCTTGCACAGGAAGAGGAGCTCAAGTTCAAAGCCCAAGAGAAGGTATAAAAACCCCTCACTCTCAACTCCATGTGGTCAGCTGCCCAGAATTACATGTGCTTGGTGTTTCTGCTTCATCAATAAATTGACTCTCTTTTCAATCAGCCTCCAGCCTCCATTTTGTCGCCAGTGCCTTTCTCCCAGCTTGGAACTGAACCAGATGGACATTTCTTCCAACAAAGGATTATTCAATATTTTAAAAAAACAACAAAAAACTTCTGACCAGGGATGAAGGTGGGGAAAGAGCTCAATTTTTTGGGTAGATTCTGAGGATGCTGAAGTTGGTCTCGTTTCTTCTCATTATCCCTACCCAGAATTGTCTCTGCTGCTGGCACCAGGTGACACAAAGGTGCCCCGGACTACTGACCAAGGAGAACATCTTCTGCCATCACTCCCATTATTTTTTGTGTGAGAAGGAAACTTTGGAGTTGCTTCAGGTCAGATCCCCATTATACACCTTTCACTGATCCTGTACAATTTGCTCTCACACGCGTCTATAGTTGTATATATCATAA
The DNA here is from genome assembly GCA_012654045.1 of Ptyas mucosa. NCBI lineage: Eukaryota > Metazoa > Chordata > Lepidosauria > Squamata > Colubridae > Ptyas > Ptyas mucosa. The sequence goes on from WNWU01000020.1 coordinate 15,108,444, forward strand.
TTAAATGAGAATCACTACCCTAAGAACATCCTGTACTTGCAAACCTCCTATAGATCAGAAGATTCATAAATCATACATTTAAGTTATGTTCTCCCATTAAAAAAAATCTCTTTGCTGTCAATGCGAATGGACTAGTAAAGGGTTGGCTGCAAAGGAGCAGCCCATTCATATTCAGATCTCTGGAGCATGCAGCTCTGTGACAGGAGAACAACTCTGGGGTGCAGTGAGAGAGGTTTTCTCCCTATCCACCCCTTTCCTAAAAGTATATCTCTTTTGGGGGAAAAAAGGATCATGTTCATCAAAGAAGACTGAGTCTTTCTTTGACTGATGTTGAGCCAGCAGCATTCTTGCAAGTTCAATGATTCTGCTGAAGTGATGATGCCCTTGAAGTGATGTCCCGGTGTCTGGAGGCCATGCGGATCTGGATGGGGAAGAACAGGCTCAGACTCAATCCATCCAAGACCGAGTGGCTGTGGTTTCTGACGTCCTGATATAGTCAGCTGGTACTATCGCTGACTATTGGGGGCAAATCATTGGCCCCCACAGAGAGGGCGCGCAATTTGGGCGTCCTCCTGGATTCACGGCTGTCCTTAGAAGAGCATCTGACGGCCGTGACCGGGAGGATTTTTCATCAGGTTCGCCTGATTCGCCAGTTGCGCCCCTTTCTGGATCGGGACTCCTTACTCATGGTCACTCATGCCCTTGTTACCTCCCGCCTGGACTACTGTAATGCTCTCTACATGGGGCTCCCCTTGAGGAGCACCCGGAGGCTCCAACTGGCGCAGAGTGCAGCCGCGCGGGTGGTGATGGGAGCGACGTGGCGCTCTCATGTGACACCGCTCTTGCACGAGCTGCACTGGCTCCCGGTGGTCTTCCGGGTGCGCTTCAAGGTGTTGGTTACCACCTTTAAAGCGCTCCATGGCTTAGGACCCGGGTACTTATGGGACCGCCTACTACCTCCAATAGCCTCCCACCGACTGGTACGCTCCCACAGAGAGGGGCTCCTCCGGGTGCCGTCGGCCAAACAATGTCAACTGGCAGCCCCCAGGGGGAGAGCCTTTTCTGTGGGGGCACCCACTGTCTGGAACGACCTCCCCCCAGAGATTCGGCGGATCCCAGATCTTCGTGCTTTCCGCCGTGAGTTAAAAACTTTCTTGTTCCATCAGGCGGGCCTGGCATAATCTCTTCCCTTTTTGTAAGAAAATTTTGTAAGAAAATTTTAAACTTTAATTTCATAATCCAATTTTTTTAAAAAACAGGTTTTGAATTGTTGGGGCAATTATTTAATTCAGTTTTAATTGGTTTTTTAAATTTTGTATCTATGTTTTTTATCTTTGCCTGTTCACCGCCCTGAGTCCCCTCGGGGAGAAGGGCGGTATATAAATCTAATAAAAAGTAAAAAAGTAAAAAAAAGGAATGTGCCTGTTCTATGCAGAACTAAGCATTGCAGGAGAATCAGTGGTAGGTTGGTCCCGGTTCGGTCCGGTTCTTGTGAACCGGTAGTAATGGTGGTGGGAGGCTCCGCCCACCCGCCCCGACGTCATCATTGATGATCTGCGCATGCGCACGCTTCCATTGCAAACTGATAGTAAAGGTAAGTGGAACCCAGCCCTGAGGAGAATCCCTGAAACAGCCTCACTTTTGATACCAGACCAGATCAATGGCACCACTAGAAGAGAAGACTGTATTATGAAACAGTCTATGCACTGCAAAACCTTCTAGTAAAGGCCTCTGGAGATAGGCTGTGTCTTTTAGCTATATCTGTACTGGGGTTGTGATAGGACCTATCAGCATTTCATAACTATAGAATGACTTCCTTCCTTCCTTCCTTCCTTCCTTCCTTCCTTCCTTCCTTCCTTCCTTCCTTCCTTCCTTCCCTCCCTCCCTCCCTCCCTCCCTCCCTCCCTCCCTTCTTTCCTGTATAGTACCATGTTCACCAAAGTAGTTTATCCTCCTCTTCCTCTCCAGCAGTAGTATCTGGAACTGCCTTTCTGCCCACAGGACATATCCTCTTGATGCAAATGCAAACGAATGCTGAATAACTACTTTTGAATCAAGTCAGATTAAAAACCATTTAGTTAAATCCATCAAAAGCCCAACCAAAGGGAAACTTTGCATCTGCCCAGGGTGGTCCACCATTAACCCTGGACATAGCTGTAACAATTATGGGAACAATTCCCATAATAAGGGGCAGCCAGGCAGAAGACCCTGTGTCTTACTAAGTGAAGGAAACCAGGACAGGTTGTCCAGTGACGAGCAACTGATAGGAAGAGACCTATAGATATAACCCTTCCGATATCCTGGACCCTCAAGGAACCACTTATTTTGGAAATGTTTGACACTTGGCTGTGTTTGCACTACGCAGCCATCCTATTGCATTAGCCCATGGAGTGTAATGGCTCAGCGGTTAAAGATCCTGTCAGCTGGAAAGCTAAGAGCCAAGTGCCCGAGACCCAAGTTCCACGTGTCGGGGTGATCCCCCATTACTTGCCCCAGCTCCTGCCTACCTAGCAGTTAGAAAACATGCAAATGCGAGTAGATAAATAGGTACCACTTCGGTGGTTGGCATTCTATATGCTTTGGCATAGAGCCATGCTGGCCACATGACCAAGGAAAGGGTTTTAGGACAACACTGGCTCCCTCAGCTAAGAAATGAAGACGAGCATCACTCCCTAGAGTCAGATACAACCAGACAAGGGAAACCTTTAGCTTTATCACAATAACCCAGCCGAAGGGGTTAATTGTAGTTCAATATGTCATGTGGATCCAGAAAATCAAGTTTAAGGAATAAAACATAATTCAGTCAACCACAGCTAAACAAGCTACGAGGACGCAGCCCCAGAGCTGTGAGCCTCATCTAGAGATGCTGTCCTGTTGAGTTCTAGCTAGAAAATTGGGAACGGGGGAGGGGGTGCTCCAGCTGCCAGCAGCGACAATGGCAGGTTAATTGGATCTCCAGTTTGTACAAACAACTAGATATCAGGTGACATTTACTGAGGAAGCTAATTGATATATGAGCAGTTTGTCACAGCAGCCTTCGAAGTTGTCAAGCAGCTATTCCCCCAAGTGCAGCCACCTCCAGCTCCACCAGAAACAAGGTTTGTGCGTTAATCAAAGCGCTTTAATCACACCGGTTGCCACCACCTGTTGCAGAAGGAATTAGAGAGGCCGTTGCCTTCCTAAAGACTTTCCAAAAGCTTTTGGAATTGCTCTGAGAAGTCATTAGCTGCCAGGGAAAAGAGCTGAAAGTAAAGTTGTTAACGAGACCACACAGGCTGCAAAGACACGGGCTTCCCTCCCATCGAGTTATTTCTTAGAGCTAGGCCATTATTTGTAGGCATACTTTATCATCTGAGACTTTGTATGGCAGCCAGACACTTCTTCAGTGCAGCTTTTCTAATTGGAGATTACAGCACCAGCAGAATTTCTGCTCTCTGTGCCGCATTGAAGCTAATCCAGACGTTCTGAGCTCTACGGATGTTCTTGAAGAGAGGCGCATAATACAGTAATATGTACCCTGTGTCCAGGTAATAGCAATAGCATTTACACTTATATACTACCCCTTTACCGCACTCTCTAGGTGGTTTACAATGTCAGCATCTTGCCCCCAACAATCTGGGTCCCCATTTTACCGACCTCAGAAAGATGGAAGGCTGAGTCAGCCTTGAGCCAGTCAGGATCAAACTCCAGGCTGTGGACAGAGTTAGCTTGCAATACTGCATTCTAACCACTACACCACCAGGTAAGGCCAGCTGCCCCACAGGAGCTCTTCTAGGGGGCCTGGGTCATCTCCCAGAATTCTCAAAGCCATATTGGGAATTGCAAACTACAGTAGGAATATTGTGCTGGGCTGCAAAAATCTGGGTAATCATTAAATGGCAGCAAACACCTATTTTTGCCAGCATAGATGATCCAGGGTTTTTTTGTACTTTCAACATAGAGTTGGATGAGAGGGCCGATGCTGCAAATAGTTCTTGAGATTAAACCAAGTTTGAAAAGGGAGAGATTTATGCTGGAAGTAAGTATTGGTGCAATGTTTCCATGCCAATCCTTTTTATTAGTTTATAATATAAAATACAAAAATACAGAAAAATAGGGGAGAGGGAAGGGAAGAGAAAAATGTAAAGAAGAAGGGGAAAAGAAAGAAAAGGCATTGACTTCCGACTCCCTTTAGTGCAGTAGAATAAGAAGTAACATTGAACCTCAACTTTTTACTTTTACATAGTAATATAAACTAGCCATTTCTATAACAACAGATCTATCTAATCAGTAAAACCCAAAATCAAAGTTTCATTTTTTTTTCAACCTCAAGCACAAAGTCCAGAAGTAGTTTCCAAGTAGAAACAAAAGTACTTGTGTTTTTTTCTTTGATTTGGCCATCTCTGCTAACTCCATCAGCTTTTGCAGCCATTCATCCATTGTGAGGCTTGAAGCGTCCTTCCATTTCTGTGCATAAAGTAATCTTGCTGCCGTCAACATATATAACATCAAAGTTCCAATCCCCCCCCCCCAAAGTCTTTTCCCATCAAACCCAAAAGAAAAGTTTCTGGTTTTATCTTTATATTCACTTTAAGAATCTTCTATAATTTATATTATATATTTATTATATATATATGGGTTTTCTATCAAAGCAACCTGGTCTACCCAAATATGGGAAGGAGCATAATGCTTCCTTTTGCCTTTCAGTCCCAATCCAGGAGCCCTCAGGCAGTTGCTTTCACGACAAACTATTTTGTGTTAAATTTATATTTACTGACAAAGAAATAAAGAGAGACTAGTATATATCTATTTCAAGCTATTTATCTCTCATCAGCTACTCATACCCTTTTGGGATTTGAACCTGGGCTTGCCTGCATGTTAGGCAAATGTATTAACCTCTAAGCCACAGGTTCTCCTTGCTTTGGCAGCTTGTACCAGAGGAGATTAAATGGGTTTTCTATCGAAGCAACCTGGTCTACCCAAATATGGGAAGGAGCCAGTGGTGGGTTCTAACCAGTTTCACCACTAGTTTGCATCGTGTTTGCACTTTGCACATGATTGCCAAATTTGCGCTTTGCGCAAGTGCATTGAGTAAAAACATTGCTGAGGCAATCCACTCTGCCGCGCCTTACAGCTGATCTAAAAGCAAAAGAAATAAAGGTAGGTGTAGCGCGGGGGCAGGGGGGAGGGCCCAACTAACATTTGGAGCGAACCGGTTCTCTCTCCTATCAAAATTTCCACTACCGGCTCTCCCGAACCAGGGAGAACCGGTAGCAACCCACCACTGGAAGGAGCATACTGCTTCTTTTCGCCTTTCAGCCCCAATCCAGGAGCCCTCAGGCAGTTGCTTTCATGACAAACTATTTTGTGTTAAATTTATATTTGGCTTGTCTAATTTTTCCTCATTCACATCCTAAATATGTCAGCTCATCCTGATCCAGATCAACGAGATTCATTCTCAACTAAGACGGTAAAATGTGGTCACCTTAGAGGTTAGCCTATTCCTTCTGCCCAGCCTGAAAAGGTGCTGCATTTTTAAAACAAAGAGCTATTCCATTCAAAACATATCCTGGTTTTCTAAGCAGAAATGCTGGAGGGAAATGAGAGGGAAATGTCAGCAGCCGAAGAGGCCTACTATCTCCCTGCTCAAGTGGTCCCAGGACTGCCTGCGTCAGGCTTCCTATCTCTCCCCGCACACCTTCAGCTCTTAGTAATACTGTTGGCTGTGAATGCAGATAAGAAACAATACTAGGCCGCAGATCTGTTCTAGCAGCAGATCGAGACAGGCACACTCTGCCTTAAAGGAGGGTATATCGCAAAAGTCCAGCTGCTGGTGCTGCCGCAGTCCAAACCAACGTAAGGCTAAAGGTGTCATTAAAAAAAAAAAGAATAAGTAAATTAGGGCTCTCCATGCTCCTGATATTTAAGAAACTAGGAATGGTGCCTAAAGATAGCACATTGTAGACAAACATTTTTGCCTCAATGCCCGGCAATCCACTTTCCTCCAAATCGAGTTGTTTTCTCAGCTTCATATTCTCCTCTCATTAAAAGAAACCAGGGTTTTCACTGTAGGTCAGACAAGGATATCTTCAAAGGAACTGATTGCTGACAGAGAGGCAGGCATCTAAGCAGTTTCTTACTCCCTTTGGATAATGCTGAGCCCTTTCCTGGCTCAGAGCAGAATCACAAATAACGCAGCTGCCTTCTCTCTGGCCGAGGCACCTGCTGTTCTCCGGCAGCTTTCCATACCTGATATTTTGTAGTTATTTGTAAGGATGTGCTTTGTGGACAAGCAACAGCTAGTAAATTGGAATGGAGGGGTGGGATATATAATGATAAGTGACTTTGGTGACTTCGTGTGATATCTGAGCCCAATATGGGGTTCTTGCCCAGGGTAAAAAGGTAAAGGTAAAGGTTCCCCTCGCACATATGTGCTAGTCATTCCCGACTCTAGGAGGTGATGCTCATCTCTGTTTCAAAGCCGAAGAGCCAGCACTGTCTGAAGACGTCTCCGTGGTCATGTGGCCGACATGACTAAATGCCAAAGGCGCATGGAATGCTGTTACCTTCCCACCAAAGGTGGTCCCTATTTTTCTACTAGCATTTTTTATGTGCTTTCGAACTGCTAGGTTGGCAGAAGCTGGGGCAAGTAACGGGAGCTCACCCCGTTATGTGGCACTAGGTATTCAAACCGCTGAACTGCCGAACTTACGATCGACAAGCTCAGCGTCTTAGCCACTGAGCCACCACGCCCCTTTTAGTACTCCCAGGGTACTAAAGCCCAACTGAACTCACCAAGGTGGAGACTGATTCACAAAGCTTTATTCTGCACAGAAGGACAGGAGGAGGTTCAGCTCCAAGCCCCCTCCTCATTTGCTGATAGTCTTATAAGCAAAAACCACAACCCCCATGTCAGAAAGTCATAAGATTGTTTCTCCAACCTTTTCAGTTCTGTGGACCAATGGCAGTGGTGGCGGTGTGGGGGAGAGAGGGGATGGTTTTGTGCGTGTGTGCCCCCCTTGCACAATTGTAGCTTTGGGTGCTTGGGTGCTTGCCCACCGCTTGCATGACCATTTCCAAATGGACTGCAGCCTGGCACTAGGTCACAGCCTGGGGGGTTGGGAACCCCTGCTTTACAATATATTTTACAGATATCAGCAAAAAATATGAAATATATGTCCATGTACATAGATTAATGTCAACTACATATTTTTACATGCAATATTTGGCTAGCCACCTCCTTTTTCTTAATATGAATCACCGGACTTTCTGTTTTCCTAACTGCCATTCACCTTGTCCCACAATACATCTGGGATTACTTTTTTGCTTACCCAAGCTTTTTAGTTATTTATGCATATCTATTTTTGTTTTAATTTTCTCCTTATCACATGCACAACACATCCATGTGGTTTTGTTGGCAACTATATAAATGTACTTTTGCCCTGTCTTTTTCCAGAATGCTAGAGCCTAGGCTACTTTAGCCCGTAGCTCTAGGATTTCCTTGCATTAGCCCATCCAAGAATTAATTAGGCCCCATCTTGTTCCTCCTTTTTTTTCAAGATCAACCCAGGAATGGCTCTACACTATCCCCTGTGTAGGCGTTAGCACTTGGGCAGTCTATTTCTACAGGCTGAGGCCATAAGCCATTTGGTTAAGAAGTCTGATGTCAACTCTGAAGCAAACCTGACTGAAGCCCTCTTGAACTGCTTTATAGTTGCCACAAACTCTGAGAGGGGGAACGGAGGAGGGAAAATAGATGGGCTTGCTATAATCAAAACGAAAAGCTTTCTTGTGGGAACCAAGGTCATTCCAACAGGTGGCAGTTGGGGGAGGAGAGGAATTACCAAGCATCCTGCCAGCTATTCACATTGGACAATGTGACCGGTGACATCTGGGGAGGGAAATATTTGCTCTTATAACTAGGAAAAAACCGTGGGAACTTTTAGAGTTGGTTTTCACTAGCTGTGCCGATATAATGTATCCAATAAACATGTTCTTTGATGAATCTACCTGCCTCAGAGTTCTGATTTTAGCAGATGCATTACTCGGAACGCTGACATCCGACTTGTAGAAGGGCCAGTACTGAGCGATTCCCAAGAAAGACATGGCCAGTCTCTTAAGAACCTGGAAAGAAAAGGAAAGCTATAAGCTTGTCAAGAATAGCTATGGAAATCTTATTTGCTGGAAAAGAAAGATCTTTGTTTGATATTACATCCAGGGATCATGGAGGAGCTGTGAAATACAAACATTCTCCTCCTGCTCCTTTCATTCACAAGTATCAAACCAAGACAGGGCAAACTGAGATGGCCCTTGTGATTCTTACACCAGCAGGCCCCCAAGTGTGAAAATACTGGGCCTTTTCTCCAATATTGAGAAGTTTTGCTAATCTGTTAAGCAACATTCTTCTTCCCCATCTCTTTCTTTTCAGTCTGTGCCTGTTCCCCAGTTTACACAGTGTTTAATACATGTCAACTTTCATCTCCACAAGGTGAGCCAAGGCTGCTGTTTCCAGCTCCCTTGGAAAAAGCAGAGTGATTGCCTACAGCCAGAAAAACAGCTGCTACATACTTGGCAAGAGAGCAGTAATGGAGCCACATATTGATTAGCAGAGGGGGCTATTTTCTCTCTCGACATCTGCACACGCTCGCCCCTTTAGAAACACAAGCAGTGCAACAGCTTCTTGGCTGACCCCAGGCATTTCTTCGAGTGAGGGCTATTACAGGGGTTTAATCAAAGGACAGATGCTTCAGAATTGCAGCATGGATTACACAACACGGTAGACGAGAACGAGAAGGCTAGCTTGAGACTCAATCTGTTGTGTGAATCCAGGCAGTACGGTTAGTTTATGATTGTGTTGGGCAAACCCAGGAAACAGAATAAGGAGGCCTTGGTGTGCTCTTTGTGTTTCCACAAAGAAAACAGGGAAGTAATCCAGGAGAAAGGCTTCCTCTGACTTCTATGTAGAGTGTCATCCATGAGGCAGATCGACTGCATGTTTAGAGCAGGTATCCCCAAACCCCTTCCTGAACTTCCCAGAATTTCAGCTTGTTCATCAACAGTCAGACATCTATTATATGAAAATAATTTAATAAATACTCCTTTAAGTAATGGTACAGATAGTCCTCGACTTGCAATCATTCATTTAGTGACCGATTTTACAACGGCACTGAAAAAGCGACTTATAGTATGACCATTGTTCCAGATTCCCAATGGTCATATGGTCAAAATTCAGACCCTTGGCAGTGGGTTCATATTTATGACAGTTGAGAGTGTCCCAGAGTCCTGCAATCACTTTTTGTGACCTTCTGACAAACAAAATCAATGGGGAAGTCAGATTCACTTAACCATGTTACTGACTTAACAACTGTAGTAAGAAAGTTCGTAAAGTGGGGCAAAACTCACATAAGAACTGCCTTGTTTAGCAACAGAAATTTTGGGCTCAATTGTGGTTGTACGTTGAGGACTAACTGTACCACGAATAGTCTCATCTCATCTTGGGGGTCAATACTGAACACTTTGGGGACCCCTGGTTTAGTGCTTTCTTTGGATGCATCCTATGAAAAGGAAGGAAGGATTAGGATCCCTGGAGTACGACCGAAGCCGAAACGCTTTATTTTCTGTTAAGAGCACCTTTTCAATTGGCCCAATTAAAAGAGCTCTGGCTAATTACCTATGTAGTGATCTCACAGGCCTTCAGACATTGCTCTTCCTAGTGATCCAAGACATTAGGGCCAATGGTAAAAGATGCTAGGAGTTATAGTCTAGCAACATCAATTCATCTCCCTTTGCCTTTGAGGGGAAAAAAACAAACAAACCTTCATTTTCCTCTCCAAAACACTTTTGTCTGGAATATATCATAAGCAGAGCCTCTTCTGGCAATATCACAAACAGGGGTGGGTTGCTGGGGGTTCACAAGGGTTTGGGAGAACCTCTAGCTAAGATTCTGTGCAGTTTGGAGAACCCCCAAATCCCACTCCTGGCTGGTCCCACCCACCCCGCCCCACCCCTCCTAGGAGTCCCCACGCAGCCTGTTTTGGATGCATATAAGTGCAGGGCATGCATGGAGGCTCAGGGAGGGCGAAAAACAGGCCTACCAGAAGTTCGGGAAGGCAGGGAACAGGCCCGTTTCCGGCCTTCAGAGGCCAGCATTTTCACCCTCCTGGAAGCTCAAGGAAAACCTCCGGAGCCCGGGGAGGGCAAAAATTTGCCCCCCTGCCATGGTGCAGGAGGCCGATTAGGCCACGCCCACCATGGCCACGCCCACCCAGCAACCAGGCAGAGAACCCCTTGCTAAAATTTTGAAGCCCACCCCTGATCATAAACTGTGTTAAGAATGGAATAATATGAAACAGATTATATAATTGAGAGTGGCTACCTTAAAAAGTCTTCATAATAAGGCAAACGGTTATCTTTAAAGGACAAAATAATCTGGCCTATCTCATCTTCTTCGGCTTTCCCTGCTTGGTTACAGACAATAAAGGAAAACTTTACTGAGCTCCTGTATCAAATAGGATTTTCTTAGAAACTGATCTCACTGACTTTCCTCATCTCTGCAGGGCAGGCCAGATTCTTCCATCATCCTCATGGCACCTCTCAACATTACCTCACTCATTCCCAATTAATTTGCATGTCAAAGGCATGCATCATATTTCCTTTTCATTTACGAGTCCTTAAAAATAAGACTCTCAGATTTCATCCGACATCAGGAAGCAATATGCCAAATTAAAAGCTTGGCTGACATCTCCCAAGAGCAGAGTTTCTTAAACTTTTTCAGGACCCCTTCCCAGTTTTAAAAATGAGGGAGAATCCCAAAAGAGCTTTTATTTTTATGTTTACTGTATGAAAAATTAAATTGATACATTTGCTGCTGCTACCACTATTCATGTTTGTTTGATGGGACTTTAATACTGTTATTTTTCAACATGGACTGGCAAATAATTTGTGGTCTTTGTGGACACCCCCCCCCCCAAGAATCTTGGAGGCCTCCCAGGAGTTCCAGGACCCCACTTTAAGAAATGCTGCCCTAGAGAATAACAATAACAAGAACTTATTTGGGTGTGTAGGACGTTAGCACCCACCCTTCTCCCAGAAGAATGAAATATTCTAGGAAATATTAAAAAGGCAGAATATTATACTTTCCTGGATGAGAAAAAGAGAAACATGCTCTTGGAAAGTAGCCCCCACCTTTGTTAACAGCCCCAGAAAAACTGGGCCACCTAATCTACAACACAAAAACCTTCAATCCAGGGTGATAGGATTAGCCCTCACTCAAGATCCAAACCAGGACAAAGCCATTAAGTCACAATAGGAATTGCCCAAAGCTCCTTCGTTACCATCACCCAGCCAGAGTCAACCAAGCCTGGGACTCAAGACAACCTACAAAGTTACGTCTGCATGACTCCATGGTAATCTGACAACCAATCAGGATACATTTCTTGCCACAGGAACAGAAAGCAAGTTCAAAGCACAACAGAGGGTATAAATCTCTCTCCCTCTCTCACCGGGTGCTCTTTTTTGCCCAGGACCTCAAATCACGTGGTCCTGTCTACCATTAAACCATCTTTCCAAGCAGTCTCCATGTTTCCAGTGTCTTTCTTCCCAGTTGGAACTGAACCCAGATGGACATTTCTTCCAACAGGTATTATAGTCTCCCATCTCAATTGCATGGCAATGTCAGACGCATTCTCTATTTAAGTGGTTCCCAAATTTTTCTTCACGGACTACCTTTAAAATACCTTTTGTATTTTACAGACCATGGCCACAGACCACCAAGACAGACCACCACTCAAGATTTAAATCATAACATTTCTTCAAGCCTTCGCAGACTCTCTGTGATGACATCTCAACTTCCAGGGGATTGTGGAACCACAGGTTGAGAACCACTGCTCTATGTCAAGAGGTTATAGTTAAAAGATGAGGAAGACAAGGAAGGAAAAACAGGATGGTAGAATAGTGACAAAATGGCCCTAGCCACCAAGTGCTCACTACAGCCTCTCCATCCCCATTTATTTTATAAAATACAAGGGCCAAGCATTGCCAATAGCCAAGAGAACCAGTGGTAGAGCATACGCACATGAACAGTGAAGGAAACATCTTAGGAACCCCATTCCAGGAAGTGGTTGCATAAATCTCTCCTTACATTGGAGATTTGTGGAAAATGAACATGCAACATGATGAGTCAAACGCAGCCATAAAAGAGACAAAGCACACTTAAAGGTACTATTTTTCCCTCTTATGGTTAAAAACTGCAAAGTTAGGACAGCAGCTAATTAACTCTGTGCTGGAAACCAATTCATTTCATTTTGTCAGGGCTTAATGAAGTAGCAAAGGAAAGGAAGCGAAGCAGGGTGGTGGTAGCGATGTTGCGGGTACAAAGTAAGGAAAGAAGATTTCGCTCCTATACTTTTCATTGGCTTTAACATCAACCACGCAAAGATGAAGGCATATATTCTTTTTTTAAAAAACAGATTTATTGATTTAAAAACAGACAAAATACACATACATATACAGTACACATACAAGTACAAGTAAAACAATACACAACATGCATCACAATAATGACATCTAAACATAATGTCTGATTTCTTACGACATTGATAGCCTATATTCCTCGATATGTATTCCTTCTCTCGCCTTATATACTGTAACGATATTATTTTATTGAAATCTAGTTATTCGTTGTTAAACCTCATTTGGTACAGAATTTTATTTTACTCTTTTGGGATCCTCTTTTTTGTTTTGTTTCTTTATCTCCAACCATTGATACCACCTTTGCCAAACCAGATAGTAATCTGATTCTTCCTTTCCTTTAATTTCCTTGGTGAGTCTGTCCATCTCAGCACATTCCATGACTTTGGATATTATTCTGTCTTGTGTTGGGACTTCTTCTAATTTCCAATTTTGTGCATAGGTGATCCTTGATGCAATCAAAATGTGTGTGATTAGATATATTATTTCTTTTTCATAATTACGTGTAAGTATGCCTAATAGGTATGTTTCCGGTTTTAATGGTACTTTTTGAGTTGTTATTTCTTCCAATTGGGTTTTGATATTGTTCCAGAATTGTTTGGCTTTGGGACACAACCATCACATGTGGTAGTATGTCCCTTTTTGTGCTTTACATTTCCAGCAAAGTGAAGACATATTGGGAAACATTTTAGAGATCCGCGCTGGTGGGAGGTGCCATCTATAAAACATCTCGTAGGCATTTTCTTTGTACGGAATGGATAGTGTTAATTTGCTGTTAATTTTCCATAGTTTTTCCTATTTATTTAATTCTATAGGGTATCCAAAATTCGTCGCCCACGTGATCATGTTTTCTTTAACTGTTTCCTCTTCTAATTTATGCCAATAGGAAGTTATAGATTTTTGTTATTAATTTCTCATTGGGGCCCAGTAAAATTTTGTCTATTTGATTTAGTTCTTTTTGGATTCCGAATTTTTCTATATCTGTTTTGTATCTGGATTTTAATTGTAAGTATGGCCACCAGTCCATTTCCACACCTTGGGTTCTTAATTCTTCTATTGTTTTTAGTTTTCCTTCTTTATTTAAGAGATCCTGGTGTGTTTTCATTTTATTTGTGTCCATTGTGTTTGGATAGATATATTCTGAAATTTTTTATTCTGCTTGACTATTTGGTTACAGGAAGGACCTAGAGTCCTAGACATCCAGTTTCCCTCTCCTAAGGTTACCTGTAAATTGTGATTTTTTTTTCTCTCCTTGCAAAGTAGCAATAGCAATAGCACTGAGACTTATATCCCACTTCATTATGCTTTTACAGCCCTCTCTAAGCGGTTTACAGAGTCAGCATATTGCCCCCAACAATCTGGCTCCTCATTTTACCTACCTCGGAAGGATGGAAGGCTGAGTCAACCTTGAGCCGGTGAGATTCGATCTGCTGAACTACAGCTAGCAGGTAGCTGAATAGCCTGCAATACTGCACTCTAACCACTGCGCCACCTCGGCTTTTTGCTACTTAACAACTTTACAGTTCATGTTGTAAATCGCCCAGAGTCACTTACGCAAGATGGGTAGTGTAGAAATTTAATGTGTAAATAAACTTGCTTTCTACTGAGTGCAAATTCTTGGAACAGAACACAATTATTTTTGGCTAGAAAAAGAGTGTTCTACCTTGTAAATCTCAAAATTGATTCAGAAGGATACCAAGACTGATGGCATCAAAGGCAGCTGAGAGATCAACCAGGACCGGGAAAGTCACATTTCCATTATCCTCGTCTTACCTCATATCATCTACAAGATCAACCAATATAGACTTGGTTCCATATTTGAGCCTGAACCCAGATTGAAATGGTACAGCTATGTCCCCCTAGGATCTCAAAGTGCTTTTTTCTTCAAAAGGCAAATTGTTTTTTTCCTTGAGGAGGAAGAAGAAAACATTTTGTTTCTCATCCAAGAAGATTCATCAGTTATAAGGGGATAAGGGGATGGAAGGATAGATACTGACAGTTGAGACAAGGGGACAATTGGTTTGAAAGAGGGGTAAAAAAAACCCCATCTACATTAGAATGGAACATCCCTCCTTCAACAGAGGAAGAGGCATAAGACACCAACTATCTCCAGTTTACAACACAGTCCTTTCTGCAGTTCCAAGTTGGTTCCACACCCATTTGCACTCTGATTCAGGTGACCCTGAGGGCACAGATAAATCCCCAAGTGGTTTCAACAGCTCTCAGAGAGTGCTAAAGACTGCAAAGAAATTCAATTCTTCCATTCCCACCCCACCACCATCCTATCAAAACCTATCCTTCCATCTCCCCAACATCTAGTCTCAACTGAATGATTCTTCTTCTTCTTCTTCTTCTTCTTCTTCTTCTTCTTCTTCTTCTT
>WNWU01000020.1:15136837-15169065 GCA_012654045.1 Ptyas mucosa
ATTCTATTCTATTCTATTCTATTCTATTCTATTCTATTCTATTCTATTGGCTACCGGCAGTGCTTCTTGTGTGCAATCACTGCATTTCAACAAAGGATGGTTACCAGGATCAGCAGACAACCTATGAATTGTGGACATAGTTTATATAGTAAACATTCTTCATTTACAAAATTTTATTGTTTCAACAAAGAATAAAATATAAAACAGAAAAATAAAGAAATAGGGGGGAAGATGGAAACAAGATTATGTAGAATGTAGAAAAGGAACAATGGGAAAAAATAGAAAACAAAACCTCCAATTTTCTTTGGTACCTATACAAATATAAGCATATAATATTCTGATAATTATAAAGTTCTAATAATCAATCCCACAATTAAAGTTTCAGTTCTTTCAGTTTCAAGAAAACAATCCAAAAGTGGTTTCCAAGTAGCAACAAAGTTAAAGTCTTTCTTTAATCAAAGTTGCCAATTTTGCCAGCTCTGCCAACTCCATTAACTTCACCATCCATTCTTCCATTGTGGGAATCTGTAAATCCTTCCATCTCTGTCTTGCTGCTGTGATCATATAAAGTCCTACTTTTTTTTTCAATCCACCAAACCTAAAAGAAAAATCTTTGGTTTCAAGTGCACATTTATTCCAAGAATTCTCAAAATAAAGGTATACATCTGATCCCAATAATTTTTAGCTTTTTTACATGCCCACCAAAAATAAAATGTATCTTCAGATGCCTTACACTTTTTTGACAATTTATCAGCAGCTAAATACCAACAGTACATCGTAATATTAAAAATTCTATACATCTGGTATAAAAAACTGAAATATCACATTGGCATAAGTATTCAGACCCTTCACTCTGTACTTTGTTGAAGCACCTTTGGCAGCAATCATAGCCTCAAGTCTTTTTGGGTATGACTTGACAAGCTTTGCACACCTGGATTGGGGGATTTTCTGCCCTTTTTTCTTGCAAATCCTGTCAAGCTGAGTCAGGTTGGATGGCAACTGTCAAAATAGACAGCCATTTTCAGGTCCCTCAAGAGATGTTCAATAGGGTTCAAGTCAGGGCTCTGGCTGGGCCACTCTTGGACATTCATAGAGTTGTCCCTAAGCCACTCCTGTGTTGTCTTGGCTGTGTACATAGGATCGTTGTCATGTTGGAAAGTGAACCTTCAGCCCAGTCTGAGGTCCCAAGTGCTGTGGGACAGGGTTTTATTGAGGATATCCCTGTACTTTGCTCCATTCAGCTTCCCCTCAACCCTGACCAGTCTCCCAGTCCCCGCTGCTGAAAAATAATCCCCACAGCATGATGCTGCCAATACTTCTCTGTTGGGATGATATTGGGCAGGTAATGAGCGGTGCTTGGTTTCCTCCAGACATGTTTAGAATTGAGGCCAAACAATTCAATCTTGGTTTCATCAGACCAGAGAATCTTGTTCCTCACAGTCTGAGAGTCCTTCAGATGCTTTTTCGCAAACTCCAAGCACGCTTTCATGTGTTTTGCACTGAGAGAGGCTTCTGTCTAGCCACTCTGCCATAAAGCCCAGATTGGTGGAGGGATGCAGTGATTGTCCTTCTGGAACTCTATTCCATTTCCACACAGGATCTCTTGAGCTCAGTCAGAGTGATTTTTGGGTTCTTGGTCACCTCTCTTACTATGGCCCTTCTCCACCCATTGCTTAGTTTGTCTGGATGACCAGCTCTTGGAAGAGTATTGGTTGTGCCATTTGAGAATTATGGAGGCCACTGTGCTCTTAGGAACCTTCAGTGAGCAGAAATTTAGTGCAGCAGAAATTTTATTGCAGCCTTCCCCAGATCTATGCCTTGCAATAATTCTGTCTCTGAGCTCTGCAGGAAGTTTTTTGACTTCGTGGCTTTTGCTGTGCCATATGCATTGTCAGCTGTGAGGCCTTCTATAGACAGATATGTGCCTTTCCAAATCATGTCCAATCAATTTAATTTACCTCAATCAAGGTATAGAAGCATGTCAGCAACAAACAAGAGAAATGGGAGTCACCAGAGCTAAATTTCAAGTGTTGTTGCAAAGGGTCTGAATCAGTGGTGGGTTTCAAAGTTTTTTACTACCGGTTCTGTGGGTTTGGCTTGGTGGGCATGACATGGCTTGGTGGGCGTGGCAGGGAAAGGATACTATAAAAATCTCCATTCCCTCCCCACTCCAGGGGTAGGATACTGCAAAATCCCCATTTCCTCCCGATCAGCTGGGACTTGGGAGGCAGAGAATAGATGGGGGCGGGGCCAGTCAGAATTTTTACTACTGGTTCTCCGAACTACTCAAAATTTCCGCTACCGGTTCTCGAGAACTGGTCCGAACCTGCTGAAACCCACCTCTGGTCTGAATACTTATGCCAATGCGAATTTTTTTGGTTTGTTCTTTTTAATAAATTTACAGACATTTTTAAATTTCTGTTTTCACTTTGTCATTATAAGGTACTGAGTGTAGATTAATGAGAAAATGATTTTCAACAACTGTAGAATCAGGCTGCAGCATAACAAAATTGACAAAAATGAAGGGGGTCTGAATACTTTCTGAATGCACTGTAAGTGGGGAAAAACTTAAATATAATGCTTGATCAAGGGGAGAATATGTGGAGTAAAGGATTAAAATTTACATTGAATTATAACTTGGAAAAAATGTATTGAACCACATTCTTGATGCCCCATTAATGTTCAGAGACTGTTTTCATTTATCCTGGAGAGGAGCAGGAGGATAAAACCCCTCAGAGCTGCCAACAAATGCAAGAGAATTTGAAAAGCTCATTAACAGACTCTCTGGTAGCTAATTAATTAATTGAGCAATGTTTTCAGTATCTCCAGGAAAGCAGTTTTCGGAGATTGTTTATCGACTGAAAGTGTTTCTACAGCCGGTTTCTGCACTTCTAGGTGGATGCTAGAATACCTTGGGGAACAGAAGCTGCAGCCTGCAGCCTGCTGACTTTCTAATAAGTGCCACTGAACTCAGGACTTCCCCTTTAGTAAACAGGTTTGATTTCTTCACTAGCCTTATCACTAACCTGAGCAAAGTTGTGCTAATCTAGACTCTCTCTTCTCCATTGTGAAGTTGTTGCACAGTTGATGCAACACAGTAAGTCGGCACTAGAGAACAGAAGCCCTGTGAAACAACTTACTCCTTTTCTGAAATTAGAACTCTTGGAGTGCGTAACCTAGAAACAAGTTACTTATTTCTGGCACTGATGAGTACCTGCTCTCGGGGAAGAGAGACAAGAAGTGGGCAGATGAGACAGATCTGAGAATTAGCAGATGCCCAGCTCTATCACTGCATCAGTAGTCTTTCCAAAATCTCAGCACCATCTCAGGCAGAGAGGAAGAACACAAGGATGGACAGTGAGGCATCAGAACAATTATTGTGCTTCTGCAGTAGGGAATGGGACAACTCGCTGCAGCCAACTCACTGTAGCCAGCTTGTCATAGCCAATTTGCCACGGTCAACTTGCTGCGGGACAACTCGCCACAGCCAACTTGCCATGGAGCAACTCACTGCGGGATATTTTAACCATTCAATTAATTATTTAAAATAAATTTTAAAATTGTCATTTTTTGTCATTCACATTTCAATCTCTCCCTCCTTTTGCATCTTTTCTTTAATGATACTATTCCACCGTTTCTTTCATATTAGTATAACTCTTGACCTCTGGTGAGTTGGCCGTGGCGAGTGGGTTGTGGCGGATTGTCACAGACCCTTTTCAGACATCACTTTAGGTAGAATGGATAAAAAGGAATATGAAAAAGGAATATTTAAGGCACTTGTGATTTCAAGGATAACCCAAACTCTTTTCTAGCTCAATAACAGGTTTAACCAGCATCAGTTTCATGGCAGGAAAATTGAGCAAAGTGTTGTGAATAATTCACACTATTCAACCTATTAAAACCAGTATATACTCCCCATCACCATAGACGCACATACACTGCCACAAGGTAGCTTTGCCAGGAGTGTGCAGTGTACAAATAGGATAAACGGAATAAGCAGAAAACAGCATTTGACAATAATTTAAAAACAAAATACCATACCATAGTCAGAGTTCAGTGTCTTCAGTCAATATGTAATGCTGTGTTAGGAAATGTATTTTTTGCTTTCAGGGATCAAGCTGAGCCTATGACCATTAAACTGGCGCATAATGATTTATTCCCTTCCAGAATATGTTGGCCCTCAACTGCCAGAATTCCCAGGCAGCACACTTGGAAAGGACCAAAATTGGGAAAGCTATCCTACGTTTCAGGATTTTTACTGTCCTGAAAGGAAACTGCAGGATAAGCAATGGAGCAGATGGTAGTCAAAAAAGTCCTTCCTGAGGAATTCGCCCAAGATTCTCTGCACTGCAGGAAAGTAATCTGTCAGCTACACAGGGCAACCTGTCCACCACCATCATCACTGCCTTAGATCACTATTCATCCGGATCATTTCGTTTGCCTTTTGTGTTCACTTAAAGACCAGGCCTACTCTGTTAGGATGATGTTTCTTGCTCCAAAATGGGGTTGGCAAATCCCTGGATGAAAGTGCTCTTGAAAGAGCTGTCTTGATTGTCTTCGACCTCTGGGCAGTGCTTTGTTGAATAGATGGAAATTGCCACATTCTCTTCCCCAGGGTGGTGGCCTTAGAGATGAAATCTCATCTTTGTGATTAGCTCTAGGAAAGAAGGGTACAAAACAGGACAGGATCAAACTAAAATGACCCCCCCCCCCCTTAAAATGAATCTGAAAGAGTATAAGGTTTGGAATGGGAAATTGTCCCAACTTAAGCGCCCACCCTGGAATAGACATACCCTGGAACAGACATACCCTGGAACAGACATACCCTAGAACAGACATACCAAGAGCCGAGGTGGCGCAGTGGTTAGAGTGCAGTACTGCAGCTACTTCAGCTGACTGCTAGTTCAGCAGGTCAGCAGATCAAATCTCACCGGCTCAAGGTTGACTCAGCCTTCCATCCTTCCAAGGTGGGTAAAATGAGGACCCAGATTGTTGGGGGCAATATGCTAATGTTAATGCAATATGCTAATTTGCTATATGCTATATGCTCTAAGCGGTTTGTAAACCGCTTAGAGAGGGCTGTAAAGCACTATGAAGCGGTATAGAAGTCCAAACAATAATAATAATACCTCAGTGCTTGCCTTCATCTTTGTCGGCTTCCCCCAATCCGGCACTTTCCAGATCTTGGCCTCTAAAGAAGGAAGCAAGTGATCAAACATGTGTCATGAGAAAAATCTAGACAGTAGCATTAGATGTTGGGATGCAATTATGTAAAGATGGAGTATGTTATCCCAATCCATCTGTAGAGGCTGTATCTTAAATTCCACTTTTTTTTTCTTTTTTTTTTTTACTTTCCTTCCTTGTAAGCTAATGCTACTCATTGGAAGACTGATTTCTAAGAATAAAATGTCACTTTCCTGGAATAACTCTGGATATATCACAGCAAAGGTGACGTGCAACTCTTCAGAACATACATATCACCTAGATACCTTTGCTGCCAAATGGGCACCTTTGCTCCAAGATATGAATGTGTTTTGTGATCATTTCAAGGTTGTAGCAAATCTGATTCAAACATTTTGGGAAACCATATAATTTGCAGAGACGTATGAGGCTCTGCCAGAAATAGCTGGTCCTGAGGAACAGGATAGACCCTGGATGCCATTTTAATGCCATTCCCAAAGAGCATTAAAAAAGCTGATTGACTGGAGGTGGAAGGGTGGCACATATAGCTTTCCAGCCACATAAACACCTACCTCTCTGGCTGAGGAGGGGGCACAGCAATGTTGACCTCCATATGTTTCCGGATGTATTCTCTGGATCTTATATCCGCCTATAATCAGGGCCAAGAGGAAAATAAGAAGAAAAGATTAATTAGGTTGACTGGTGAAAGTGACAATTTCTAGGATTCTAGGAGAATGGGAGGAGGCAGAAAGGACAGGGCTAAAGGGGAAAAAATCATCTTACAAATCTCAGTCCTAGTCAGATTTCGGCCAATCACAATGCAACTTCTATCCCAAAGAGAATTGAGGGTTACCTCTCACGATACATTTTTGGACTGAGAAGAAAATGAGCCCATTCTGCTCACCACCGGTCAAAAGCTTGCAAATAATGTATATGAAAACCCATGATGGATCAGACCAATGGCTCATCTGGTTAATATTATTTTTCAGTTGTGGTCATGGAAATGTAAGAAGCTTATTCTGAGTCAGACTATGAGTCAAACTATTGTATATAATACTTTAAAAATGTGGTTAGCAACCACACTCCTTTTCCTTACCTAAAAGTGAGGACATCTGACTGGAATAAAACTACCAGCATCAAGATGAGGGTGTCAGGTTCTGACGTTGTCTTAAATAAATTATATTTTCCAAACAAATAGTCTTTGATGAAATCTTTCATTTATTTAGAACGAACATGTCTGGCCCCGACTCCATCGGTGCCAGTACTGACCTGCTAACCCCCAAACCCTTCCCTTTCCATCCCTCATCACCCAGCTTCTTATTAGCCATATCCCAAGTCACTTTTACTGCGTCACCTCACAGGAATGTCCCCCCCCCCAACCCATCTCCTAGGTGATATCTCTGCCAGGCAGCAACTGTGTGAAAGGTCAACCTGCTTCTTCTCTCTCTTTTTCCTTCATGTCAGCACTAGGATGAATGAAACTTAGGGTGCTAACAGAGGGTAGTTTTCATTTTTTTTACTTTAATGTCTCCAATTTACGTTGCTAAAAAGATCCACTAAATAGCAGCTTTTCATTTAAGAGGTTGGGAACCAGACTGGGACTGCACCAAGAGGAGAAAGGATTATGACTGATAGCTTCTTATACATGCCACATTACAATCTCAATCTGAACCAGTTCCACTGTGCTTCTTTTTTTGAGAGAGAAAAAGAATCAAGAGAATGCCAAGCTGCCTCTTTCAAACAATGTATATTTTATTCCATTCAATGCAAACTGAGCAGTTTGATATGAGCTGCCAAAGGCTACCTAAATTCTTCACAGCAAAGGAAATAAATGTGTTAATGGACACCATGCTTTTTTTTCTAGGATTGGGTCTTTCAATACATTTCTCTATAGAATTGCTGCCAAATTCTGGAACAAAACCAAATTGGGTGACAGCTTTGGCATCTGGTACAATTAAACTTGCAGTGGAACTGGGTAAGGGATGAGAAGGTTCAAGAAATTTGACAGCTGTCTGAATTTTAGAACGATTCATCTCAATGGGCCATAACAGGTCTGCACAGAAGGTATTTTCCAGATGAACAAGAATTCCCAGACACTTCAGTCTGCTGGGAACAGGAATTGAAGTACAAAGCACCTGACAAGTGGCAGGATGGGAAAGACAAAAAAAATCAGGAGGTCTAGTAGTACCTTCTCAGATTAACAAACTTTATTAAAAGGCATCAACTTCTGTGAGTTGCACTCATGTCATCACTTCACTGTCACCAAAGCCTTTTAATAAAAGTTGTGAGTCCTTTTGATTTTTGTAACATGCCTTGAAAGAGGGAGGGTGATCTAGAAACACCAAGCTGCTCTGGTGAATGATCACAGCAAACAGAGGGGGAAAAAAGAACTAAATGTACACACACAGTCAGGTTTCTCAAGCCTGCCATAGCCTCAGAACAGGATCTAACTGAGAACCTTCTTCCTCAAGCTGATTTCATTGCAGTAGCAGCAAGGAATACATAGGTATGAAAGTACAAAATCATGGAGGTCCAGATGTATTGACCTACACCTTTGGTCACTCCTGTTCTATCTCATTGACTGAACTTCTTATGTGAGCAGTCCTTTGCAGGCACCCTACCCTTTGGCTGCTTTCTTCAATTCCGCTGTACATTCTATCTTCAGTTACTCTGAGCTACTGTTTTCACATTCTTCATTCCGTAATTCCCGATTTATCCTTTCTCTACTTTTTTGTGGGATGGATGGACAGATAGTCAGTGGTCACGTGTAGTGTTCCAAAGCAGCCTTCCATTAACCACAGCACTAATAGCCCTTCTTTTGATAAACTTTAAATTTCTTTTAAGTTTAAATGTCGTTCATCTTTCTTTTTCAAGGTTCATATTCTTTATCCCACGGATATGATTACAGCAAATATATAAGAGTGACCAGGCTGAAAGAGAATAATTATCCTAGGACTACCAAATCTGGGCTGCAGAAATCTGGACAACCACTAGATTGCAGCAAAGGTGATCCCTTTAATAGTATGCAGAGGTTGGGTTTTTTCCCCCCCAGCCTAGACCTAGTATCCCTAGACTAGCTCCAAATCACCTACCGTGTTTCCCCCAAAATAAGACCTCCTCCATAAATAAGACTTCCCTGAAAATATTTAAATGTATGCAGAGCCAGTCCCCGCCATTTCCTCTGGTTAGGGTTAGGAAGACAGAGCTAGAAATCAGGTAAGACGGCATGGAGAGCCCCGTCTTGCTCCACGTGCCCCAAAATAATAAGACTTCCCTGAAAATAAGGCCAAGCGCTTATTTCAGGGTTCAAAAAATATACGACAGGGTCTTATTTTCGGGGAAACACGGTAGTGAACTTTCTGGTCAAGTGGACCCAACCTTCTCACAACTATACTGCCTTTTACTTTTTGAACAAAGTTCCTTGTGTCTATTTAATGTATGGAGCCTGAGTGGCATAGCAGGCTAATGCCTCCTATTAAGGCAGCATTTAACATCCAGCTGCCTGCAATTACTGCGAGTTCAATTTTCACCAGGCTCAAGGTTGACTCAGCCTTCCATCCTTTCTAAGGTGGGTAAAATGAGGACCCGGTTTGTGGGGGCAATAAGCTGACTGTATAAATATACAAAAGTATGAAGGCTATTGCTTAACGCATTGTAAGCCGCCCTGAGTCTCCGGAGAAGGGCGGCATATAAATATAAATAAATAAATAAATAAATAAATGTCTTCTCAGCCAAATCTTTATTTCACTTTCCTAAGAACCAAGACAGTTTACAAGTACTCAGCAGAGATTATGAATTTCTGAGTGCCATCTGATATATCACAAAATAGGGAACAATGGAGGGAATATTAAATCCTTTAGTTGAGGGACACTGTGTTCTGCCCCAGCTACGGACCCCAAAGAACACACAAACTCTATACACAGCTTATTTTACTCAAATAACTTAGTCTTTATCAACCAAAAGCTGTTAATAAACTGCCTTAACAGTCTACCAGAATTCTAAGATAAGGTAATCACAGTCTTACTAGAGTTGGCAGAAAGCCCAGAAACAATGTTGCAGAGAATCCAGACGCGAAGGAGATTGAACTAAAGTTGTTCCCTACAGCTTGCTGCAAGCGGTGTTCTTCCTTAAATAGGCTAAGAGAGTGGCCAATTAGCCCCAAGCCTTACTCTCGAGGAGACCTCCTCCTGAGGAGCCACTCCTGCCTTTTGGCAGCTCTGCGCATCTGTGCATTGAGAAGGGGCTCCTCCTCTTCGTCCTCTTCATTTAAAGGAGCTTCTGGAGGTTCTGAAGGCCCTGGCTGAATCCCCACATCTGGCACCACATCTTCTCCAGCCTCCTCACTGTCCGGCTCGAGCGCCACCTGCACAGGCTGCTGGTGCAGCACCACACCAGCCTCCTCGTTGTCGGAATCAGCTACAATCTGCACAGGCCGCTGACAGGCCACAACACACTGAATCAATGAATCTTCTAGACTGTCAATGGTGATGGAAATGAAATCTTATAGGATCTAGAATGGCATTACTGTTTTAACCTATTGTGTTAATTATACTATATAAAGAACAGATAGGAATAATTCACTATTGGTACATAATGATTCAAGCTCCCAGGTTAGGGAGCAGATGAATAACTTTCTGTAGCATAAAAGCTTGTGTATGTCATGAATGGGGCCAGAGACACAAAAGGTCACCTTGGCTATTTTGCATGCCCACCTTTTGTGAAAGGAATGGGGGTTTGAACACTTAAATACATTTGTTATGACATATTAATTTGTTTTAGATCTGCTTAACAAAATTAATTTACATCATTTGGCTCCATACCAACATATTCTACAAGGCAAGAACTGTTGAATACAAATGGCTCCAGCCAATAATTACTGGCAATAACAGAAGCTAAAAGCCAGTCATCTCCAACATAATTAAATGCCATTTAGCCGTTTTGTTTCTCTAGTACATATTTTAGCCTACTTTTCTACTTTAAAAGCACCTGCAAAACATTTTAATAACCCAAAAATTGGAAATAGAATTTTAGATAATTAAAAACTGAAGTTGGCTCTGGAAAAGCAGGGATGACATCTGCAGCAAAGACCAAGGAACTGGTATGCATGCCAATTCCTTGGAAACATATATGATAAAAAAGAGAATCGCCCATATTGGCTCCAGATGGCTGCTCCTGGCAAGGAGACCATAGGACAGCCCTTTTTCATGGGTTTGAGCATCAGAAGACAATGGGATTAGCCCTCCTGCTCCCAATCGAGATGGAGACTTTTAAAGGGCACTAAGTTTGCAAACCTCACTTTTTAATCGCTTTCAGAAATTGTTTATTAACTACTCTAGAACTAGATCTAGAGATAGGTTTGAAAAAACTTCATCGGATGAGTTTATCCTCAACATTGAATAAAATAAAAAATATTTACAACCTTTAGAACTTAAAAGAATTTGAAATAAAAAGTGAAAAGCTAAATAACATTTTAATCTAAGATAGTTATGAATGGATTAAGGGTCCAGTAAATTTACAATATTGGAAAATAAGATTTTTGATTTATCTATAAAAAATAAACAACTTCGTGTAGGAAACAGGTATATTTTGTTATCTTGGCAATGGCAAGTCAATAACAAAAGATAAGTGATGATTTTAGAAACCAGACATTGGAGGGGAATAAACATTTTAAGCAGAAAAAAACAACAGCTGATGTCAATTAATCCCGAGATTTACAGAATGTTACAAAACATTTAACAAATGTTAACATTAAAGGAAATCTTTGAAGAAAGGAGGAAGAAGTTAATAATTACAATATCAACTGTCAATAAAGATATCCTTCTATGGATAGACTAAAACATGTTAATGGAGGAATGAAAGATGTGGGACAAATTTTATGTGATAAAATAAAGTAGAAAATATCGAACAACAAATGATAGCCCAAGATAATGATTTGGAAAATAATGTGTTACTGGACATACAATAGAAATCGGCCAAAGTTTTAAAAATGAAAGGAAAATACAAATGATTCACCAAGAAAATGACATGGAAAATATTTTTATATTGGATTTAGAAAAGAGGCTTGTTAAAACCTTAAAGAAATATGTAAGACAGGATAAAGAAGAACTGAAAAAAAAAAGACTTTGACAACTTTGGATTGAATTAAAGGTTAAGATAGCTAGAAGTAAAATGAAGAAATATATAGTTGCTTTATTTGATCAAGATTAAAATATTTTGTTACGATGTTCTGACAACCCTCTATGGACTTTTTGCTGACACCAAGATTGAAATGTTGATGTTTTATGGATTTATTTATAGTTAAGGGATGGAATACGGGATGAAGAGATATCTGTTTAACTTATGAAGAGTTGTTATACTTGTGGTGACAAAGATTGGAAGTCTTTTCTCTATATATTTCTTTTCTTTTTCTTTACTATATTCTCTTTTCTTTTTCTCTTTTCTTGCACATTTTATTCTTTCTTTCCATTCTCTTCTCTTTCTCTAAGTTTAGTTTGTATCAGGTTCTACTATTGTAATTAAAATTCTTAATAAAATTATATTTGAGATAATTAAAAACAGAAGATAATCAGTTTTGGATGAAAATAAATATGGCTTAAGATCAGACTCTTACATTAGAGAAAAATCTCTCTCCCATATGTAATTTTTTAAAAAAATCTAGTTAGCAAATAACTATTCTTGTTTGACCAAAGACTGGGTTCTCAGTCATAAATGTTGTGGCTCAGAAATTGCAATGGCTAAGTATTCAATATCCAAGGAATCGCAATACTGAACATTCCAGCACCTTTTCAATAAAATGCCTTGCTTCATTTTCCTGCTTCTTCATCAAAGATTATTAATGCCACCTTCAGCATCCAGAGCTACCCTCATTTTGCTTCCATAGCAGGGAAAGGGAAGAGCAAAGTGTCTTCTTAGACTGTAGCATCATTTCACTCCTAACATTGTGCTAAGACGGCTTAATCTAGCTTATTAACCCAAGAGGCTAATCAATAAGGTGGGTCATGTTGCCTTAATAATCCCTCAGGATCGCATCTATTTTTGGAGTAGGCTAGCAGTAGCATTAGAGACTGAGGATTATGCCAGAAGTATGAAAAAATAGAAAACATCAGGCTGGTCAGATGCCCAAGACTGTGCGAGTGCTTTTGTTGCAAAAAGATGTCAGACTTATTACTTCTACCATGTGTTATTGCTATTATCCCAGGGCTGGGAGGCACCTCTTCTTACTTTAAGCTTTTTTCCACTTTTGGGCTGCAGCCTGACTTTCCCCAGAGAGGAAAGTGGGAGTGGCAGCATAAAGATGCTAATGGGCAGTGAAATGCAAGATATGCTGCAGCAAAGGAAGAGAGGATGGGAGCAAGCAGGGCACAGAGTTGTGTCTGTGTTACAGTGGAGATATTCACATCAGAAGGAATATTAGTTGGTGGCTAAAGTCAGTTTTGGCACATGAAATGTTTCTTCCATAAAAAGGCATGCAAACACTGTCTCTCTTGAATACTTATGGCTTCTGTGCCAGTGCTGGAAACATTGGCAATCAAGAACCATGTAAATCTGCCTACATACTAGATGTGAAGTTTCCGAAAGATGCCCTAATTAATTCATGAGCCATGAGCCAAACTTCAAAAGAAATACAGTCATTTATTAGGAGCACCATTTCGGCAATATTTGGATGCAGTTAGAACTAATCCCACGTAGATTTACGTTCCCCTATGACCTTGTCTCTCCCCTCCTCCCTGGCCATGTCATAAATCACATTCTCCAATTAACCACTTTGGCTGACTGTGAAATCCAACACCCTCCTTCTGATTGCGGTACAGAAGCATGTATGGAATGTATCTTCAGTTAGGGACATCAATCAACTCTATCAGTTCTCCCTCCCTCCTGCTCATGGCAACTGGAAAGCTTTGCAAGTTGACACTAGAAGAAGGAATATCTGCTGCTTCTAATCACCATCATGCACAGAGCATGAACCCTAATTTTGGCGCTAAGTTATTGAGTTATTTGTTCAGGACTTCTTATGAAGATGTGTGGGTAAGGAACATGGGAAGCTGTGCAATACTGAATCAATCCGTTGGTTTCTCAGCTTGGTACTACCAACACTGCCTGACTGACGCTCTCAAGGATTTCCTGCATGCATTTTATTGACCTTATCTGAGGATGGCAGGGAATGAAGCTGACACTTCTGCATGCCAAGCATAAATCATCGAGTCATCTACCATTGAGTTATGGACAGCATCACGAACAAAAATGCAAGCTGTGGTCAAGGGCTGATCAAACACAAGACAACCAGATCTGAGTTGCAAAAATCCGGATGACCAATAACGGAAGCAAAGAGATACAGAAAATCTTAACTGTTTCCTGTCATCTTGTGGCATATTGTATTCTGCCTTTCTTCTACAACTAGAGTACTTGAAATTTTGCACATCTAAAATACGCTTCAGCTCAAGAGGAGAGCATCTCAACATGCTGACTTTTGTTTCTCCACAACTATTTCGCGCGGGGACCTATAAGGCAGTGGCCCCCAACCTTTTGGGACCGGTTCCATGGAGACAGGTTTTTCTGTGGACTGGAAGGGGCGTGATTTCACGTGCTGCCTGCATCCTGCAGATGGGGCTTCGCTTGTTTGCATGGACCGGTTTCTGGCATGTCATGGACCAGTCCTGGTCCAAGGACCAGGGGTTGAGAAGCCCTGCTATAAGGGGTTCAAATGGATTCTCTCTTTGAAGCTTAGAATGAAGCTAGCATTTAGGAAGATGCTGACATGGGAGCAGTGGCTTACTTATTGGCTCATAAATCTAAGCACGCTTGACATTAGGAATGGTATCTTCTATCAGAACATCCCTGCCAAGAGGCGAGAAACTGCTCTGCTTGAGCTTTTCTTTGCCACAGGTGCATATATTGAAAGCATGGTTGCAACCTTCAAGGCTAGCTCTTGGCAAGGCTGTGGCCCACACATTTTGTGCTAAAATCTCTCCTTGCTCAAGCTCTGCCTCAAGGTGCATAAACGGTGATCCAGCACTGCCATCCACTGGCTGCATTCTGGCTCAGCAATCTCTGTAGCCTGCAGACTCCTGGAAAGATCAGCAGTACAGTTGGCCCAGCAGATCCTATTCACTGTGCAAGCAATGTGATCCGGGAATGAGTTTTATAGAGCTTTTTGTTTAAATATGGGATGCTTATTCACAGAGAATACATTTTGGCTTCCTAATCCAAACATTTTAGAGATTTTTAAAAAAGGGATTATCTAGATCCATCCAAAATGGAGCAGATACCAATTCTGCAGATCCAGGGTAAATTTTAGGTTTTAAAAAGGTAATGTTCCTTTTTAAGACCTAAAATTTAAAATTCCTGTTTCAATTTCTCTGATACTGGGAAAGTTTCAACTTTTCAGAAGAATCTGATATAAATGTAAATTTCATATACATTTATTTAAAATTTAAAATGTTCAATCTATTGTTAGTTTTCAATCAGTAGGAAACCTAAAGGTTGAAATTATTATATTTTGCTTCTGATTCAGGACCTCAGTCAAACGGTATAATTGCTTATGTAGTCCCAGTTGAATGATGTCATTTTCTAAATTTCTAAATCAAGCCCTAAAATGATTTATTTGCACATCTTCAGGAGGCAGAATGTTGAAATTAAACAATAGGATTTCTGCCAACTTTGCACCCTATTTATGACTTTCCAGAAGTATTTGGTGAAGTATTATAGTAAAATAAATGAAGTTCATAAATAAATAAATGAAGAATGATCTGATAAGAGCCTAGTTCAGATCACCTAGCCCTCACTTAGCTTTCTAGCCTCTTCTAACTAGGGTGTCTTCTAGATCAGGAGTGTCAAACTCAAGGCCCGCGGGCCAGATCCAGCCCACGGGGTGCTTAGTTCTCACCCACGGGGCCGCCTTGGAAAAAGTGAAGGACCAGTCCACAGTGCCTCTGCCAGCGAAAACAGAACTCGGGAGCCTGTTTTTGCTGGCAGAGCGCTCAGGCCATCACAGGTGACATTGAGCTGGCCACGCCCACCCCAGCCCCCTGAGGTCAAACACAGCCTTGATGTGGCCCTCAATGAAACCGAGTTTGACACCTCTGCTCTAGATGAATGGACTTCTGCTCCTAGAATTCCTAGCAATGGTCATCATTAGTTAGGAACTCTGGGAATTGAGGTCCAAACATTCAGAGTGTTAATCAAGTTGCTTAGCTTGAAGTTGCTGGTATCGGCATTCTAAATGCACATTCTGCTCATACCTGCCGGATGGGCTCAGGAATCCGATACTTGCAACAAGAATGGACCAGGCGCACAGCTGATAGTAGACTTATCTTGTGACCTACTGAGATGTATACAGGTTTTGTACTCTTGGCACAGCTACGCAAGGCCTGGGCAGATAAGAAACAGAGATACTGCTAGATACATGCAAACTGTGCAATGTCCAAAAAACATGAATGAACAAGCAAAATGGGGTAGGAACCATGTAAACATCAGGCTCATATATTTCTTGAATCCTTAAGTAAGCAAAATGTCTATAG
Organism: Ptyas mucosa; assembly: GCA_012654045.1. Taxonomy (NCBI): domain Eukaryota; kingdom Metazoa; phylum Chordata; class Lepidosauria; order Squamata; family Colubridae; genus Ptyas; species Ptyas mucosa. The sequence goes on from WNWU01000020.1 coordinate 15,152,536, forward strand.
AGATTCTCAGTCATCCACGTCCTCACTGTCCCAAAGATGTTTTTTTAAAAGGCAACTGGACTTTGCTTTTCCTTGAAGATGTTTTGCTTCTTATCCAAGAAGCTTCTTCAGTTCTGAAGAAAGGACTGGACCTTCTTCAGTCCTTTTAGCAGTTCCAAGAAGGTTCCACACCCATTTACACTATTCAGGTGACCCTGAGGGCACAAATAAACTTCCAGGTGGCCTCAACGACTCTCAGAAAGAGTGCTAATGACCAGATGACTACAAAAAATATAAATCCTTCCATCTTCCACCATTCAGTCAGAACTGAAGAAGCTTCTTGGATGAGAAGCCAAACATCTTCAAGGAAAAACAAAATCCATTTGGCTTTTGAAAAAGCACTTTTGGGACTTTATGTAGGCAATACTACAATGTGTAAGTGCATGTGCATATGGTACACACTGAGTTCTGTTTTTCCTTCTCTTTTTCCCTGCTAGGTGTCTCTTCTATTTAACAAAATAGATCTGTGAAAAATTCTAGCTAGCTAATGGAAGGAGAAGCTGGATTTTGAAACGGAAGAAAGAAAAAGGTGACTATGCAGCACTCATTCATTCATTCATTCACTCACTCACTCACTCACATTTATTAATCAGTTTTCTATAAGAACCCCAGGCAAAGTCTGCTGCTTAAGACAATGTTCATGTTGGAAAGCAAAGACTGCTTCAGTGACTGAGGATAAATCGATCTTTCTTTTTTATTGCACTCATTTCTTCAGACTCTTTCCACTTCCGATAGACAGACGCTGCCTTCCCAAAAATACTTACCATACCCAAGATTTTCCCAGAGGTACTTGTCAGTGGGAATGCATCCCCTCCTGCCTGAAGATCTTGGATCTGGAATATGGAGAAAGAAATTTACTACAGCAGACGTGTTGGGACCGATGAAGTAAGTCAAGATTAATTCCTAAACTGGAGCCTTTTCTGCAAAAACAAAAAAAGAGGAAGGAGTTGTGCTAGTCAAGTACCGGTGTTTCTTCTCCACTGCTGTTCTGTATGGCAGGGGTCGCCAACCCTCAGTCTGTGAACCGGCACCATTCTATAGCATACCCACAACCAGGCCGCGCAAACAAGCGAAGCCCCATCCACAAAATGCAGGCAGCATGCAAAACCATATCCCCTCCAGTCTGTGGAAAAATCTTTCTCCATGGAACCAGTTCCTGGTGTCCAAAAGGTTGGGGGCCACTGCTACACAGGATATCTCTGAATAAAAGTCTGAAACCAAAATAGCTTGGCTAAAATTCTCCTTTAAAGGTTTACTCTGCATAGAAATAAGTGGCCTCCCTTGCAGTAATGTTCATGTGTCAAGATCATGCAACACACACACATACACACACAGAGCAGGAAGGCATGGTTTACTGTGGTTTTTTAAACACAGTGCATCTTGGTCACTACATAATTAATTGTCAATCACTCTGAACATATTTCATCCTGTAGGTCATTTTCCCACTTTAAATGAGGGGGAAAAAAACCAGAAGGGCTGTACATAGCAGCTTCTTCTAACATCCCCCCCCCCGCCCCCTACTGTTTGGAATGAAGAATGTGAAATGTAATTCACACCTTTCAACACTTACTTGTTTCTTGTGAAGCTCATCATTGGCCAAACCTTCAACCTGCAAGAGATTTTTGGCTACACCAATACAGGGAAGACCGGTGAGAACACCAAGATGGCAGGCGATGCCAAAACCTGTTGAATATAACGGAGGAGGAACAGATGTTGGAAGAAAAAAAATGGTAAGAGAAGTTTCAATTTTGTTGTGAAGAGAAAAATCTGGCACCACTTTATGAGGGCATGAGGTTGAAAAAGCTCCCAAAGGAAAGCCAAGCCGTGAAGGACATAAGGCTGCTATCAATCTTGCAATGCATTTCTTGATGTTCCCCAAAATGCCTTCCAGTTACTCTGCTGTTCCTTTTAGGCATGGGGGAGGACAACCTTTTCACTTACTGTCAGCAAGCAGGCCAGTACAGCCTACGAAGAGGAGATGGAATTTTTTTGTCTTCCCCTCCTTCCTCTCTGGCAACTGCCAAGAGATTGAACACGAATAACTTCTTCCCCAAGAGCTCTGCAAACACTACACTAATGAGAAATCAACCAGTGACTCCCCGTGCTGGCATATTCAAGGCATGCTGTAAACATCTCAGAGATGGAAAGTAAATCTCAAGGATTTACTTTAAATCTACATGCAAATTTACAGTACAGTAAATCTAAAGGATTTACTGGCAAGGATGGGCCAGGAAACTTACCTCGGTGGTGCAGGATGCCGTTTCCATCTACAAGAAGCACCTAGAAAAAAAAGAAAACCCACAAAGGAGCACTTCAGTAATAGATAATACAGTGGGAAGCTTTTTCAGTAATGGAGATATCAGCGTTGCCTATGTTGCTTTGCATACACAAAGTATCAAAAAAGCAGGCAAATACCCTTGGTGGCCACCTTCCTTACTTTCCCCCAGTAAGAAAGACGCGAGACCCAGTCACAAAATCTGTCACTAAAAACATTATTGAGTCTGAAATACAGCAAGTGCATTGTTTGTCCTCCCTCAAGATCTGATACATTAAAAAAAAGTGACAAGTTCAAATTCATGGGAATTTTTTAATTGAGATCCTACCCCAGCTGGTGTTCTCCAGGTGTATAGGTTTATAAATATTATTGTTCTCAAGCCAATGCAAGGTATGGCTGTGCAGACTGGGAACCATGGGAGTTGTTATCCCATCACATTTGCAAGGTGCTTTAGTTCCAAGAATCTTTTCACATCTGTTTATGAGAGAAAATCTGCTGGAGGACTCCAGTTGTGGTGTCTTGGTGAGCTAGGGCCTTCCACAGTTTCCTAAAATGAAGCCTCTCTAGCTGTTTCAGGAATGGTGCTTTTTATTCTGACTGGATGACTCAAAAGAGGCTTTTAAACTAGGTTTGAGCAACTGTCCTTTTGGGTCTGTAGCACAGCTTAAAGACATTGACTTTGGGCGTAGTCCTCCTAAAGCAGGTGTCAAACTTGTGGCGTCGCGGCATCACATGACATATTGGGACTATTTTCCCCTTCGCTAAACCGGGCATGGGTGTGGCCAGTGCATGACACACCCAGCCCGCAGGCCGCAAGTTTGACAGCCCTGTCCTAGAGAGATCAGAGGTGTTCTTAGGAGTTCTGGCCTTCAGGTAAAAGAAAAACAGTCATGGGTACCTAAAGGGAACATCCATATCCATAGGGACTAAGCCATGAAATGCTAGGGGCCAGACGTTTTGAAGCCCTGGTTGCTAGTTCTTTGAAGGACGGGAATGCTGGATGAAATATATCCTTGGCATAAAGCAGCAGCACTCCTTTCATTAACACAAACTATCCCACCTGGGGCTTGAGGACAGGCTTCTGCGTCTCCAGCCGCTGTACAGCCTCCAGTAAAAAAGGGACTTCTCGGAAAGCCAGGAATCCTGCCACATAGGGGGCATTCACAGCTACCACATAGCAGTCTTCATAGAGGACCTGTGATGACAGAAGAAAAAGTGACATTTTTGCTAAGGACGAAGACTAATATTTTCAAGGTCATCTAGGTCAGAAGTGGTCAGTGGTCAGCCACAACCCTAGAACTGAACGGAACTCCCAGTTCCCATTTGGCATGCTCCAAACAAATCAGCAAAGTGGTTCAAATTTAACCTTCTCGTGTGTTTGCAAATGTAAGGTGAGAACAGATACAGGACTGTGCAAGCATCTACTGTCATTGCAATACCAGATTTCTCCCTCCAGTTCTAGAGAGTGCTTTAAAACAATAAGTAAATATATATATATTATATATAAATATATATATATTTACTTAAAATATCAAGCAAGGAATAAATAAAAACCCAGCTAAGAAAAAGGATTTCCTACTTCTGATCTAGACTAAAACAAAAGATGCATCACATCCCTTTCCTTTGTCTATCAAACTGTTGAGATTGTCTCTTCCGTCAATTCTCAGAGCTGGAAAGAAAGCTTCTCTCCTGCCAGTTCTCTTTCTCTCGACAGCTCTGGAATTTTGTATTTGGCAGGCAAGGTCAGGAATATTTTAATTGCTCAATGCAGCAGGCAGACAATCACATTTGTTGTCTCTTACAACTAAAACGGCACTGAGCAATATATGTTATTTTCTACACAATGTTTAAAAATGCTTGCAAGAAGGTAAAACATATATTTTCACACATAACAGCTCATTCTCCATGGAGAAATCAAAAATACACCTGAAAATATTTTAAGGAATGGCTGAAACAGTGGAAAACATACATATTCATCCATCCATTTATCAGATCTTGCGGTTTCTGAGTTTTTCTAAAGTAATCATCTTCTGAAGAGATGCTCTTGTAGGCAACTATAATGCATATGGGCATTTGATAAAAAGCAAAATTATAACTCCACTAACTTGATTCTGAGACAGCAAAACTGGCAAAAGAATTACAAAACTTTGAAAATGCTGTATATTCTTCTCACCTGGAGAATGTTGATGGATTGATGGCCCTCAGCATTTCCCAACTTGAGAATCAGGATTGGGAGATCATAGTTTGAAAAGTGACAAGCTAAAGTGACAACAGCTGGAACATCCCTAAATTTGACAACAGTCCCAGAATTCACCAACTCTTGAATTGCTTCCAAGAGTTTATTCTCAGTTCTACTATGGAAACAAATATCTCAGCCGGAATCCACCAAGACAACTAAACTGAAGTTATTAAGGCAGACAGTCAAACCTTGGGAAACTTGGGAGTTTTAGTCTTCTTAATATTAATCCTAGATGTTAAAAAATTCCTTGTTATGTCTTTAGTATTTATCTTTGTTACCTCAAGTTCTGGGTAGCTGAGCACCACCAGTGAAGCACAGGCACGTGTGGCATCTTCTTTGAGAAAAGACAAATCCATTCCTCCAACTCTTTCCAGTCCAGTAAAGGAGAAATTGCTCTGCCATTCCTCTGTGTCTTGTTCAATCACATCTTCTTTCATCTGGATTTGTTGACTACAGAATACAATAGGACTAGATAAAATCTGCCAGTTCCTATTATCATTTAAGCCAAAAAGCACTATTGGTGATATAAAAAGTGGTAGCAATTGAAAAAGGGAGAGATATGCGTGTAAACCAAATGATGCTTCCAGAATAGAATGTTGAACTATTTCAAATTTTTTGAAAAAGATTTTTTTCTCTCAAATGGATAATCCTGAATGTTTATTGGTTTCAAAGAACTTGAAATGACCCTATTTGATGACTCATCACTAATCCAACGAAGAACATAAAAACAGCCACATGAATCTGGCAGCCTGTCAAATACAATATTCAGATCCCACTGTGGCTGACCACATGTGGGGACATGAACCCAATATCCCACTCAAGTTGTCTAGTAACTGGTATGTGGAAGCATATTGCCTCTTATACTGGGGCTAACATAGCTCCAATGTCCTGGTGGCAATAATCCCACTGGTTTAATTCATAAACAGGGATTGGGGGTGTGTGTGTGTGTGTGTGTGTCTCCAGATATGGACAACTTGTGACCTTCCACCTACTTATTGAGATTAACAGGAACGGGAGAACTCGGTATCCGAGATCTTGTTTTAAATATCCTACAGCGTTTTCTAACATTTTCTAACTGTCTTCTCTAGTGTTCATGGGATGATCAGAGTTTCTAGGATTGTGCAACAGAGTACAACCGCTCCCTCTTCACTAACTCTGTATCAGATTATGTTGCTATCCTGTGATCCTTTGGTTCTCTACCCCAAATACTTTGTTCTATGCTGAAAGATTCTACTTGCACTAGTATTTTTCTCCAAACAGGTCTGCTCCAGCTTCTGATTTTTACTGATTTATGCTTCCATGTTGACAGATTGATGGACCCTTTTCAAATGGTGGATTAATGTCATTAAATTTAAAGCAAGGCTCTGTGGTGATCTGGACTCCAAAGGGAGGAAACACAGGAAAAGATGCGCTCCTGTGACATGAGGGGCTCTGCCGACCAAGCTCCCCTTCCTTTTTTTTTTAACCCTTCAAATCAAGATCACAGGTTGGACCTAGTATAAGGGGTCTCTAATCTTGGCAACTTTAAGACTTGTGGACTTCAACTCCCAGAATCCCACGGCCAGCCATGCTAGCTGAGGAATTCTGGGAGTTGAAGTCCACAAGTCTTAAAATTGCCACAGTTGGAGACCCCCTGCCCTAGTAGAGAAACCGAGGAAATGCAGCTGACGATGGCTAGACCCGCAGCCCCCCATTCCGGGAAGGAGGCACCACACCGCCTCATCTGAAGGCTCCGGGCTGCTGTCATTCTCGTCTAGAAGAGAGACCTCTTCAGCTCAGGGAAGGGATTCCCAGCCAGTGGCTTCCAGCAGATTCCCTTTCAGGCTGGGGGGCGAGGGTGGGGGCGCTTTTAACTTATGACGATTCCCGCTCCGCGAAAGCCCGCCAGGCAGGGGACGCCCTTGGAGGCAGGAGCCCTTCAATCCCTCTGCAGCCACGAGGGACCCAGGAGGCGGAGCCAAGAACCCAGCAGCTCAAAAGAAATACAAATCCCAGGTTCCCCGGTGGCAGGAAGACCTCCCCGAGCCCTTCTTCATCGCTGGTTGCCCCGGGCTGGCGTTTTACCGCTCCCAGCGCCGCAAAGTCTCCTCTTCTTCTTCCCTAGTTCCCATCCCGTCCGCCATGGCGTCCGTCCGCGCCCTGGGTTTTGCCTACTTCCTGGGGTTCGCTTCACGGTTGCGGCGCCCGGTGCTCCGTCCGTCCCTTCGGCTTCCTGTTTGCACCGAAGGGCGGAGGCACGAGCGACCGGGATGGCTCGGAATCTGCTCCGTCCGTAGCGGCAGCCACAGCATTTTCGACTGAGACCGTCAGCCCCGCTCCGCCGTATTTCGCTTTTGTAGCTAAGGCTGCAAAAACGACTAGATGGCACTAGGGAAGAGGGTTTTGGATGCCGCCTTAACTATTCCAGGTTTAGCTCAGACGTGGCAGTTCTGGCGCAAAGCCACCGCTGTTTAACCGGTGGCTTTGCAATAAATAAACCGGCGCTTGTGAATAAATCCAGAAATAACACCCGTTCTCGAGTGATAGCTACGGATAATTAAAAGTTTGTTGAGGAAACAAATTGCATGTTTCCCAATTGGAAATTGAAAAACCTCTTTGCTGCTCCGAATGTTTAATCTTCCAGAGTACAAGCAAGTCCAGGAAACTACGTTAAAAAAAAATCCAATTAAAGGAATTTCATAAGCGGGAAAGAGGAATTTTATTGGACATGCTATAAACCAGAGGGAAAAATACCATCGAATGGAGAATGACGATTCCCCTCTCATTAACTAAAATGAAAGGAGAAATTGCCATTAGAATATATGAAGAGCAGTATTCTTCCCATCTTACAGGTGGCTGGTTGGGTTTGGTGACTTTTCTTTTGCAGCAATGATTAGAATTGTGTGTGGTTGATGTCCTAATTCTTATAGAAGGTTCAAGAAGGTCCCTGTCTCTGAACAAATTAAATCTATGGTTCATGGATTACATTCACATAGCACCCACGAGATGTGGGGTAAAGCTCCCTGTTTCAAAGACATCTGTGGTAAAATTGTTAATATGGTTTTAGCTTGGTGACTTGCTAAATGTCAATTAACTAAATAACAAGTAGTAAAACCAAACTTATGTTCTCCAGTTTAAGAAAGGTGATATAATTGCAAGGTGCTATAGAAAAAATAAGGAACACAGTCTGAACACTTTTGTAACAAGGACTTTTATTAAACTTTTCATTTCAAAAAAGGACTTTTTATTTTTAAAAAAAGACTAGAAAGTAGGTTTTATAAATTGCAATTTTTGAATATTGAAAAAAATAAGTCCAGGCATACTCTGTTCTCTGGCAGTACAGCAACCTGTATTAAGACATCATCCTGGCACAACTGAAGGAAGCACACAAGCTCTATTTCTTTTAAGTTCTAGAGAGGGTTGGAATGTCAATGCCTAATGCATAACTTGGTACAAATGTCAATTAACTATCAAAACTAAGAATAGAACTATTTAAATACATATTTTTCTGGCAGCTAAAAACTTATCAGTTCATACTTATCTCACAAGAGCATCTTTAAACAGGAAAAATATTAATTTCCACAGCTTCTTAGAAAAAAACTCAGTAAATCAAAGGAAGTGCAACCTCATAGCCTATTTCAAACTATTAGTAAACATGGTTGGGGTGGTTCACTTACATATTTGCTTGATGCTAACTACTTGCTCAGATATCTAGTCTCAGACAAGTAGACAATTTAGTGTATGAGAAAGTATGTCCCTGATTAAAAAATGTTAACTGGTAGCATTTCAAAAATCCAGGGATGTTGAGGGAAAGAAGATTGTTTCTCTGCCCCCTGCCAATTCTAAACAGATTAAAGAGGAAAGTTTATAATGAAGTCTATAAAGCCAAAATTATAGACGTTACATGGTCCTTTTAGAAATCTAATAATGAAAATACTTTCCTTTGACTGCAGTGTACTTATCCAACTTGTATTTACTAGAAATCCTTCATTATCTAAAGCAACAATTCCTTTGTGTTTGTGCATCACTATTCACATTTAGCACCATGATTCTTTAATTTAGGATCACCTTAAGTGTATCTCCTTCATTTCTTTTTGTACAAATATAAAGAAAACCCAGCAATTAAATACACTGCTCCGCTCATCAGTGAATGGAGGGAGAAGAAAAGTGTATGGATTAATTTCCTGGACCACATCCACCCCGTTTAAGAGCAGCAGCTATTTTCCAGGCAGCAATACACTGGGAAACCAGGATATCTTCTGGGAACACATCATACAGGTCTTGAAGCTCACTGCTACCTTTTCCTTCAAGATATGGAAAAAGTGTATCTTTCAGGCTAGAAAAAAAGGAAAAACAATAAGACCAGTAAGATACTCTGCAAAACAGGATGTATTTCACTTTAAAAACCAAAAGGATTGGGCTGCTCACACTCTTACCCCCATGTAGGATTGTACTCTTCTCCAACTTTGGCATGTTTCAATTTCAGCATGATCATTTCATGCAACTCTTGAAGGAAGGGCTCCAGCCCTGACTGAGTGAGGAAAGCTTTGAGAAGATCAATACTATCCACTGTGAGTTTCTCTTTATAGGCTGCACTGATCTCTCCAAAAGGATCCTGGATAAAATATTATGAGGAAGAGACGGACAGAAATGGTTATGTGGGGAGGAGAGAGAAAACTGGCAAGAAATGTCTGGTGAGCACATCCATATCCCACGTCCTACCTTTTTCAAATGCAGCAGCTGTTCTGATTTATGACTAGAAAGGAGCTGCCACAATGAAATGGCATGCTTTAGCTGACATCGGCTCAGTGCCTAAAAGGAACACACAAACATAAGAGTTTTATTTTTTTTGCAAATGATAAAAGCAAACATAATTCCAAATGGCATTCATGGAAGGCTAGGTAATTAAATAAAATATTAATATAAACTTTTCTGATAAATTTATTCTAGAAATCTTTTAATAATGAGAAGAGCGCTTGCCAACATTTTTCATGTAAATTCTATGCAGCACCACACCAGACTCAATTCTTGTATGGAGACAGTTGACACTAAATCACAACACACATTCTGCACTAACAATTGCCTCTCAACACCTTATAATTCAAGGAAACCTAGATTGTACATTTTGGGTTACATCTGTAGCACCACAGTATCTTGGCCCAGTCTAGGGCTATCCTGGGAACGGGTTTGTCTAGGTAATTATAACAATGGAAAGGGGTTTTTCTAGGTGACTGTAACAATGTTCCAGCTGCTAAAGACAGTAGTTTTCAAGGGACAAAGAAGTAGACTTTAAAAAGTAGGACTAATTAAAATATTGAAGCAGAAATATATATAATTAAAAAAAAATAGAGGCCAGGGTGCACAAAATATTTTGCTTTGAAATATTTCAAATATTAACTTAGTGATGTGTCCTATCTTGAAATCTGAAACTATTCCAATTGTGAAATGGTGTTTTCTTTTGGAACAGAATTTCAGACCATCTGTATTTCAACCTTAAAGCATTTCATCAATAATTGAAAACGATCTGTTTTGCACTCAAAAGCCCAGCTTTGAAGTTAAGATGGGCCGTTTAATGAAAATTCACATGTAAACCATTTTGAAGTAAAATGTTCTGATGCACAACCAGGCAAACACAGAGATATATAAAATTGCATGGTACGGAAACTCTTCCCTTTCTCACAATGATAGAACTCATGATTCAGCCCTTCAGAGCTCAATGCTCTCAATCCTTCTATTTAACATCTATACGAGGCTGTGGAGTCAGGGTCAGGCATCATGAATACACTGGTGATACTCAGTTACGCCTCTTGTCCCTGGCCTAGTCAAGTGATGCTGCTGACATTGTGACCTGTTACCCAGAGGCTGAGTGATTTTGATTCAAGAGGAACAAGCTCAGGTTCAATCCTAGCAAGATAAAGGAGTGTTTGGGCCTCTAATGTGGAGGATCTTCCATCTTCTGCCAAGAATGGGACTGCACAATCTTTATCGCGGTCTGGTGTATAATTTGGGGCTCCTGGTCTCACAACTCCCCTGGAGGAGCAGATAGCCAGGAGGGCCTTCACACAGGTTCATCTTGGGCACTAGATGTATCTCTTCTTGGACTAGGAGGGCCCTTCTTACAACCATTCTTTAGTTACAAAGTTTGTAAGCCATAGTTGTGTGATCTTATAACCGTACCTTGGTCACCTCATAGATGAATTACTGCAATGTCTCTACATGGAGCGATACTCTATTTGTAAGCTATAGCTGGTCCTGACTGCAATGAGATAAATAATGATGGGCAAGTATGCTACGCCCATGTAACACCCATGCTTTGTGAACTGCACTGGCCACCACTTGGCTTCCAAGTGCAATTTAAGATGTTAGTTGTCACTTTAAAATCCTACATAGCATAGGGCCCATTTATCTGAGGAGCTTTCTGTCTCCTATGACAGTTGGCTCATTTCTGGGTCTGCCAGTTAAACAAAGTCATCTAGCAGCTCTTGGGAAGTAAGCCTTCTTTATCAGGACACCACCCTCTGAAACAGCAACCCTCAAGAAATGTGTATGAATACCACCTTGCCAACGTTTTAAAAAGTATTAAAAACATGGCTCTTCCCCCAAGGCATTAGGTTAGGGTGCTTGGCGAGAGGGGAGTGTTGGTTTTTGTCTCTGTTGAGGAAGGGTTTTTATCTCTACTGTTTCCTCTGATGATACATCTTTTGGGTTTTATTCTTTATTTTATGTCCAGATACATTAAGCCACTTATAGTTGTTATAATTGGTCAACCTAGAAATTTGCCTAATAAATCCTAGAAAGTACTACTATAAGATGTGGTGATGGCCACTGGCTGTCAGTAAAAACAGCGGAATGTATTTCTTTTACTTATAAACTATTTTTAAGTAAATAACCTGTCTGAAATGCACTTACTTGATCCATCGGGGATCTTTTTAGTCTCTCCAGTTGTACTATGCTTTTCCTTTCCACCACCCAAATACTACCAAAGCACAGTCCAATTAAAAGGATAAATATGTACTATAATCTCAAGAAGACTGATATTTACCACTCACGAACATGCTTAGAAACTTTCTTCAGTGCTTAAAACACTAGAGATCTGAACTAAGTGAGGAAAATATCATCAGCTACCTTTCTCAGTCTGAGCTATGCATACAGTATATAGCCTCATCCTCACTGGCTTTTCTCTTCATCTTACAGAGATGAAAGGTGAGCCTCTGATCCCCTGCACTCACCTTCGTCACCGGAAGACTTATCTGATTGCTCATCTGCAGGACATTTTCCGTGTAATCAGTCAAAGTCATATGTGAGTCACCTCCAGTTGTAGCCAGGAATCCTAAAATAATTTCAGTGACCGAGAGTGCCTCACAGATGTCACTGTATGACACCAAGTCCCCTCTGATCATGCCCATTTTAGAATTTGAAAGGGAGTTCTGTAACATAAGGAGATAAGATCAACTAGCATTCATTCCTGGCACATTTTTCTACAAAGAAAAGGCACATGCCATCTGGCACCTCTTCAGGGCCTCCAAGCAACTACACACATATTAAAGCAAGCTGCTGCTTTCACCATTGCTCAATCTCAATACCAAAGTTTTCCCCCCCTACAAAGTAATAACTAAAACTCCCAGAATCTGTAATGTTGGATAGATAAAATTATTTCAACTGAACAGTAAACACACACCCTGTGGTTTACAATCAAGTAAATATGCACCAGGTGGAATGATAGTGAGATTTGCTTGTCTTTTCCTCTTTTTGAAAACTCACCTGAGTTTTCAGCTTTGTCTTGATATTGCTGAACAGATGCTCATAATTTTGGTCATATCTGTGTATCAGTGTGGGTATGCCCTATTAAGAAAGGGAACAAAGCATATGCTTGGTCAGCAGTTCTTTGTAAGAGTATCTTCTGGACTAGCAGTTTGATCTCACAAGCTCCAGAACACTAACTAGTTACATCAAGTTTCTACATCAAGAAAATATGGTCACGATGCATGTACCTGCAATGTGATTTTGGGCTTCCCTTGTAGGAATCTACTGATAACTTGCTGCTCAATTTTTTCCAGGTCAAATTCCTGCAGGGCCTCTCCTCCTTTCTGCACGCTATACTGGCAGTTGGACAGGATAATTGGGATCAAATCCTTTTCGATTTCATAACTGATCATGTGCAGATCAGCCACTTCAGCAGGGCTGACAGAGTATCTGTTGAGACGTAAGAAGGAAAAAGTAGAGAAAACCAACTGTGCTGTTTATTCAACAGTATCTGTCAGCTGCAGGGAGAACTGAGAACTGTGTACCTATTGGCATCCGCTGAATCCTTTGCTATGGTGTTGATGAAATCATTGTGCAACTGAATGAGGTAGCTGACCAAGGAGGTGGCACAAAGGCCTAGATCTCTCCGGCGAGGCAAAAGGATTTCAAATGGATCTTTCACAGTGCGGTCCATACTGCAATAATCTTTAGGAAGCTTAATTTCACCTGCAGGGGAGAAGGAAGCCAGAGGCACCATCTTACTGTTGAATACTCCATTTTAGTTTTGGATAACTTCTGGCTTATATAATGATTTATTGCCATCACATGTGCCCCCCCCCCCCCCCATATTGCTGAAGTACAATTCCTTCAGTCCCCCCCTCCACCCTAACTGCATGGCGAATAATCAGGGATGCACGAGGTCAGCAAATTCTAGAGAGCTACACCTTCTGCTTTATGGGCTAGAGTTTGTAGGCCAGTCAAAGATAATACAACATGGGGTTTTTTTTTCTCTTTTGGTAGTACTGAGGCATCCCTTATTGCTGCCATTTGGTTTGACTGATAAAGTAAACTTGAGTCTCACCATTTGTTTCTATGGATAATCTGAGTTTGTTCCACACATCCAGAAATTTTTCCACTCTGCCTTTCATTTGTAACCTGACACCTAGAGGACGCAAGAAACATAGTAAAAACAGATGGAAAAAGCAAAAATGTATTGCTTTCTGATTTAAAAAAATGAGATAATAAAAGGAACTCTGCAGCAGCAGGCTAAGTTCTATCCAGCCCAAGATACCACATCATTCCTTGTGGCTATCAGTTACACTTATTATTTAATCCCTGACAACCCCAATGATCCAAGGTCCCTTCCAACTCTGTTATTCTATATTCTATACCCTAGTAGCTCTGAGTATCTAACTCAAAGGTTTCATTTAATTAATATATTCTTCAGAAAGAGAATGTGCCTAACCATCATAACAGGATGAAGTGAAAGTCATTATCCCTAGGTATGATCTACTGGTAGCTCTCAATTTATGACCACAATGGGAAACAGAATCTTGGTCACTGAACAAATTGGTCATTAACTGAGACACCCACACAACCCTTTCTCTCAATAACTGCAATCCCTGTTCTCCCAGTTGCAGTCATTAAGCAACTATGCAAGTTGTTAAGCAGACAGAGTGCTAGATCTCCCTGCTGAAGGAGGGCAAGCAATTTCCCTCCATGAGTGGAAGGGAACTCTTGCAGTAAACTACAGAAACAAAGCTTGGATCTTCAGGATCCAACCTTCATTTATACAGACTGCCACAGGACTCCTCCCATTACCATCTCTGTGCAAAAAGGAACCTCTGTGGTGGACTGCAGAAACGAAGCTTGGATCCTGAAGATCCAAGCTTCCTTTCTGCAGTCTGCTGGACAAATTCATCTTCCCTCCATGTGCAGAAGAGAACTGCTCTGGCTGGCTGCAGGAACAGAATTGGGATCTTCAGGATCTGCGCTTCATTTCTCCACCCTTGGGTTGCCTCTGTGTGCAAAGGGGAACTCGTTTGAGTTGCTGCAGAAATGGGGCTCAATAGATAAACTCAGTTTTGGTAGCTCTTTGGAGTTCCCCTTCCTTTTATGCAGAGGAGAACTTCTTCAAGAAGCTACAAACCTTTGAGATCTGACCTGTTTCTGCAGCCCTTCAGAAGAGTTCCCCTCCCTTTCATGTGGGGAAGAGAATTCTTCCAAAAAGCTGCAGAAGTGGAGGTCAAGACTTTCAGGATCTGTGCTCCAGTTTTGCAGCCCAAGGGAGGAATTCCCCTCCTCTCAGCAGGCAGCCCTTTGGCTCTCATTTAATAACTAGTCCTAAGTGGAGGACTGCCAAATGGAGAGGAGGAATTTATGCACCTGGTTCCCACATTGAATGAGGATTTTCAAAATACTAGTTTTGTTTGATCTAGGTTGCATCAGCCTTGATGATGTAGTGTCACAGAACAAAGAAATGAAGAAAAGGCAAATTTAAATGATTTGTGCCAGGAAAAGTTGATTAAAAAAAGGGGGGGGGGCATCATTGGCCCAAAAGCAGGCTTTTCCTTCCTTAAACCCTTAAACCCTCAAAAGGCCAGTTGGGGTCAGCAGGGAGGCTTCTGACAGGAGAAGCCCTTTTTTGTGAACCCAGCTTCTGGATGCCCCCAAAAGCTGTCTTCCATATAGAAGGAAGAAGGGCATGCTCAGCTTTCCATCCTTCCGAGATCGGTAAAATAAGGACCCAGATTGTTGAGGGAAACATGCTGACTCTGTAAACCACTTAGAGAGGGCTGTAAAGATTGCGAAGCAGCATATAAGTTTAAGTGCTATTGCTATTGTATCTGTATCAAAGCATTTTCTGCAAAGAGAGGGAAGCTCAGAACAACTGGCTTTTTTGCATGTAGAAATAATAATAATAGCCTTTATTGTCATTGTACATCATGTATACGAAATTGGTTAAGAAAGAGGGTGTAATTGATCTTCCGTTCCCTCAGAGGCTTGCAAATGCTTGCCAAGCACAGACTTTGCACAGATTAATATTCTCCAATTAGCTAAACACCTTTGTTTTCTAAATATGCTTGGTGGCTAAGTAAATACTTTAATGCTCTTATGCTTTGCTATCTAACCAGAGAGCAAGGGAGAATCTCACCTGAGGAAAAACTGCTGAGAAAATCTTCAATTGTGTGATGCTCAATTTCTGAGATGTTCTGAAATCTCTTCACCAAGTCTTTCTGCAGAGCAAGAATTTCTGGCAGAAATTTCACCTGCCTCAATTCAGCTTCCTAAAAATGGAGCAGAAAAGGTCAAAGCAGAAAGCAGAAGCTGAGTCTTTAGGAATGAATACAAGGTAACTGTCAAGAAAGAACACCATATATGTTTTACACATTCAGTTTGTATACTTTTAGTTTATTTATATATATACATACACACACACACACACACACACACACACACACAAACACAAACATACATGAAATCTGGTTCTCTCAAAAGTAGGACAGCATTGGGGGCATGTGCTCCTCATTTTGCACATGGATAAGATTGTATCAGTATTAACAGATCAACTATAAATCAATATTAATAGATAATCACTTTCTGTTCTGAAAAATCCTCAAACGTCCATGAAGCTGGAAAAGTAGTATTGTTGACAATTACCCAATTATAAATAATTTAGAAAGGTGTGTGGTAATAAGTAGCTGCTGCATCATCAACAAATGTAGTATTTCAAACATAAATTTGTTCGCTCTTACACTTCATCAAAACAAATACTGATTGTTCCTTTTTCTATCCTTATTCTACCTTTGGGAAAGCAATCAACTGGCAACCCAGCCCTCAACCCTTTCTTAGATTAAATCCCTTTTAGATTTAAAATTCTTTTTAGCCAGAAGCCACATTGCACTTTAATGTGGTTGAGAACAAGTGAATTTAAAAACCTTCTGAACATAGAATAACAGGGCTGGAAGGAAATTTAGAGGTCCTCTAGTCCAACCCCCTGCTCGAGCAACTCTGTATGGGCTTGGACAGCATTAAGATGGGCACTGGAGAATGTGCAGTATTTGTGAATATATCTCTTGAGCAGTACTTTTTATACTGATTCGACTTTAATAACGTAATAATATTTCTGATGTTGATCCTCACTCTCAAGAAAGAGCTGGACCTAATAAGACATTTTCTTTCTTTCTTTCTTTCTTTCTTTCTTTCTTTCTTTCTTTCTTTCTTTCTTTCTTTCTTTCTTTCTTTCTTTCTTTCT